>JASBNA010000042.1:0-426526 GCA_038087015.1 Cerrena zonata | reverse complement strand
TGGAATTGATCAAAGGATTCCAAAGAATAAATTCTTTTAGGTGCCTGTAACAGTTTTGTATCTTCCATTCTTATATATCTGCAACTAGTGGGGCCCATGAAAGAGATGGAGCCATTCTTATCTAGATTCAAACACCAGGCACTTTTGAAAGTACTATTCAAGTGATTCAATAGTTTTTTGGAATCGTATACATCAACCATACTCTCTGTTGCTACTTTTGGTGTTGGTAAATGAGTTTTCACAATCAGGGATTTTTCACGGAAATTATAGTCTTTCAAGTTCAGGTGATATTCGCTATCAACATACTTGTATTTCATTGAAGCTCTTTGGGAGCTGTAATAATTCAAGGCTGATTCCAAAGCATTTATCCTACTCAAAAGAGAATTGGTATAGTTTTGACTGGCGGGTTTTCTTTTATCAATGACAGACCAAGAACATTTCTTCCCCTTTTTCAAACATAGACTACACTTTGGCTTCTTTTTATCACATTTTCTTTTGGCACGTCGACATTCGGAACACGATAATGATTTTTTATTTGCGATTTTGTCTTCTTTAACATCTTTGCCAGATTGAATAAACTCATTAGAATCAGGTGACGATTCTTTACTTTCCGAATCATTTTCATGAGTTTGATCGAGGTTTTCCATGCTTAATAGTACATAAGTCTTTAATTGATAAATGCTACTATGTTTTAATTTTTATCTTTAGATGAAGCGTTCTTTTCCAATTATTTTTGAAAAATTATGGCATAACACCACCACTTAGTAAGCGTAGAAAAAAACATTACTAATAAAAGGACTTTAGCATTGCAGGTTAGGATATTTGCCTTAACCTTGGGCTGTTATTAAGCTAATCTGGCCAATTGGATTTTATAAATAAATTGCAAGTTAGCAGAAACTGTAAAAGGAAACAACAAAGTTAAAATGCCCAAGCTAGCTCCACTAAGTGATCTGATTGGTGAAATTGAACAAAAGCATCTCATCAAAAGAGGGTGGATTTTTGTCAAATTATCATTATCTATTCAATTTTTTTTTTGCAATATTATCAACTCAAAAGCTGCACCGAAATTCTGCGACTTCAAAAAATATTAGCCACGAGAAATGAACAGTATAACAGCTTTACCAGGGATAATTGAATAGCCGGGGCGGAGGACTTCCCAGGAGCGTATTCCAAGCATATGCAATGCAATACCTGGAGTCCCCAATTCAATTGGGGATCCCACCTCCATCACCCAATTGTTGAGGACTACGTCCTCCGCCTAATAAAAACCCTATTGTCTCAAGCCAAACCAGTCAAAAAAAAACAAAATAGACACATACAAACGGTTAGGCACTCGGACTCATCAAGTAAGATAAACCGCAATATCGTAAATGCATACAAAACAGTTGAAAGGTTATCAAAGGAGCTGCTAATTAGTCTCTGATAAGGCTATTTGTTAGTACAATTCCGCGAGGAGAAACCGAGACCGCACTAAACACCGGTTCGGAAAGATTTTGCGGTGGCATTGGGTTTTTGCTGTTGCAATGCGGACCCAATTCTCCTGTTGAGGCTGCGTTTTTGCAGCTTTTCTCAGATTGGGGTTTCGGAACCAACTTTTCCACTCCGTGGGTATTCTCGCCTAAGTGAGATACCGATAAGCAACCCTTGATGGTTGGACTCAATTCGTTGCAACTTCTATATAAGTAGGGTATAGTGATCTAATTTGCCTAATTTTTCCAGCTTGATACATCAAAGTAAATCATAATATACATTATATCTTAAAAATGGCCAATTCAATCAAAGTTGCAGTTGTTCAAAGTGAACCTGACTGGTATAATCTTCAAGGGTCTGTTAAAAAGGCCATCAAGCTTATCATTGAAGCTGCTGAAGGTGGTGCTGAGCTTATTGCATTCCCTGAGGTTTTCATTCCTGGCTATCCACTTTTCTTATGGAACAACGCTGCTAATATGGACAGAAACTCTGACTATATTAGAAACTCCTTATCGTATGATTCTCCCGAGTTTCAATCCATCATTGACACCATCAAAGAATATCCAATCAACGTTGTTCTTGGTTTGTCTGAAAGATATAAAAACTCTGTTTATATTGCCCAATGTATCATTGATAAAACTGGTGAAATTGTTCTCAAAAGAAGAAAGTTAAAGCCAACCCACGTTGAACGTGTTATGTATGGCGATGGTAGACCAAGTGATACTAAAAATGTTGAAAATTTGACCTTCAATGAAGCAGGCGTTAGAGCAGTAGGTGGATTGAATTGTTGGGAACATTTCCAACCTCTTCTCACCTTCAATTCAGCCTGCCAACACGAAGAAATACACGTTGGATCTTGGCCCGTTTTAAGTGATAGTGGTCCATACTATTCTCAACAAGCAGCAGGTAGTTTAGTCTCTGCTTCCGCCTACGCTCTTCAAACCCAATCCTACTACCTTTTCGCTTGTGCAATTGCTACCGATAAAATTTTGGATAAAATCGGTGGTAAAATGCCAGAATTTTTCTCAAATGCTCCTGGCTGTAGTTGTATCTTCGCTCCCGATGGAGGTAAGGTTACTAAGGATACTGCTTCAGATTTTGATGGTGTGATTTTCCACGATCTTTATATGGACTACATTGCTAACAACAAACATTTGGTGGATGTTGTTGGTCACTATTCCAGACCAGATATTATTTCACTTAACGTCCATGATTCCAATCAGGAGTTATACCATAACGAATTACAGTGATTGATACTGTCTTTTTTTTTTTTTGCTTACCTGAATTTTTTTGTTCTTAATCTTTTTCCTTTTTCTTTCCAATGTATCTCTTAAAAGTTGTCATAAGATTGGCTAAAAACCTTTTATAGTTTCTTTTAAAATACATGAACATCGTTCTATCATTTTTTTCAATGCTAAATAGAGTAAAAAAAATTTCGCAGCAAATGCAACAGTATTACCTCAACGATTTGAAGAGAATCAGCGCCATTCCTTCAGTATCTTGGTATTTCGAAATCAAACGAATTCAATTCAGCCACTTAATTGTATCTCTTGCATCTGACAGATACGTTCAGTCCCAAGCTTTTTGTGAAAGTCAAAAATTTCGAATCTACGATAACCTACCCTTCCCCAGTCCAAACTTTAACCGAGAGTAAGACGTTAGGTTAGTAGCGGATAACCGAAGCTTATCCACCGAAGAAGTCCGCCGTTTCAATTACGATCCGGAAGCACAAAAATTCAGGTTCGTTTTTTTTCACAAAATATAACAATCTCTCAGATAACATTTGCATTTATCATAGTGGTGTTATTCAATTATGATCTCCAATAATATCTTACCATTATTTTGCTGATAACATTTGCAGAATCAAACAACGACAAGAGTTTATTAAGTTTTCCGTTACCCTCCTGTGTATTCTCCACTGTGTAAGATAAGATAAGAGTAAGAAAAAGATTTCTGAATAGATTTTCCCTTTATATATAGCTAACTTGAACCCAGTATTCATGAAATATTCGTACAGCATCTTTTAATTAAAATCCAAGGAAAAGAAAGAAAATGTTTCAAGACTTATCCTTTTTTGTTGTCAAGATTATCGTCGCTTGCTGTCTAGGAAGTTTAACTTATGGTTTCTCTTCCGGTGTTGCTGGTACAGTAAGTGGTCTGCCTAGTTTTATAGATTACTTTGATTACGAAAGTAATGCTAATAAGGCTGATGCTTTTAATGGATTATTTTCGGGAGGGGGTTTACTTGGATGTCTTCTTGCTGGGCATTTCTCTGAACAATTTGGTAGAAAAAGGGCCATTTTCATCACTTGTATGATTTCAATTTTGGGTTCTATTATCATGACTGCTTCTGTTAATATTGCAATGTTATTTGTAGCCAGGTTTATAGCTGGTGTATCCATTGGTATGATTGTTTTCTTAGTTCCACTTTGGCAGACAGAAATTGCTCCAGCAAGTGTTAGGGGCTTGTTGGTTGGTATGCATGGTACTATGAATATTGCAGGATATTCAATCTGTAATTGGGTAAATGTTGGTCTTTATTTTTGCTCAAATGTTAATGCTCAGTGGAGGGTTACTCTTGCTCTTCAAATGGTATGGCCTTTGGCTTTAGCTATTTGTATTTGGTGGATGCCCGAATCACCAAGATGGTTGATTGAACACGGAAAAGTTGATGAGGCTAGGGGAGTAATGAAACATCTTGAATCTGAATTGAATGATGATCAATTTGCTCATATGGTATATCAAATTGAAAATGAAAATCAACATTCTTCTTGGTCTTCGCTTTTCACAGTTAAACCATATAGAAAAAGATTGATTATTGGATTCTTAACCATGTTTGCTGGTCAAGCAACTGGTACATTGGTAGTAACCAACTATACTCCAACTTTATGTAAAAGTCTTCACTTTGATAGTTTAATGCAACTTATTTTAAGTGCAGCTTACATATCCACCGGTGTTGTTTACAATTTTGTTTCTGCTTTGATGATGGACTATGTTGGTAGAAAAACACTTTTGATTGTTGGAATCTTTGGATCTGGTGTTATTTCAATCATGGGTGAGCTTATCATGGTTGCTTTATTTTCTGGATCAGATAATAAAGCTGCAAATGCAGCTGGTGTTTTTTTCATATTCTTTCATATTGTTTTTTATGGAGGTTGTGTTGATGCTAACACTTACGTTTATGCTACCGAGATTTGGCCAACACATATAAGATCCAAAGGAGCAGCTTTATCGACTAGTGGGTTGTTTATTGGGCTCTTAGTTTTCACAACTGGGGTTACATCAGCATTAAACCATATTCAATGGAGATACTTTTTAATATTTATTATTTTGAGTTTAATCAACTGTATTATCATTTTTTTCTATTTCCCAGAAACAAAAGGACTTACCTTGGAAGAGATTGGTAAACTATTCGGTGAAGACCCAGATATCACCGACAATAAATTACTGTTCATTGAGGGAACACAGGAAAGCACAAACCTGAAGGACGAAAGAGTAGCAGTTCAAGTGAAAGAGAAAGACTCTTACTCTCCATAATTTTGCTTATAAAAAAAAACAACTTCTAATTAAATTTTTCACCTATTTCTAACGGTAAAGATTAAGAGTATAATGTATCTAATAATATTTTGTAAAAGTTTTATAGATATTCTGACTTAAGAAGAAATAGCTGTAAAGTGTCACTCAAATTATTCATGGTTTTCTGAGTTTTTGATGTATATGTACCGAAAAGTCATTGCCTGTATCTATTTAATCACCGGTGTATTTATGTATGGAACATATATCGTTTAGATATCGTGCATGCAACAATGACTCTTGCTATTACAAATGAAGAGTATAAAAAGTCATCATTAATGTAGTGAATTACATGATAAAACTATCAAAATAACTTTTATAAGAATATAAGTATATAAACTAAGATTTAATTCAAGCAGTCACCTGTTTATCAGTATTGGTATTCTCCTTTTTTTCTGGTATTTTCTCACTTGACTTTTCAATAGAGTCATCACTTGAGTCATTACCATAAGCGTCCAGATATTTGGTCAATGGGACTTCTTTGATAAACCACATTAAGAAAAACATTGGAATAATAATACCTAAGCCGACCCATCCGATAATTCTTAAAGTTTCAGCATAGGATCTAGCAATTGCATCCCTAGCAGGAGTTCCTTTTTTGTAACTTTTGGCAAGAACTAAGTTTTTATAGATTTTGGTTGCATTATGTTTATGTTCCTCTGGCAAGTACTTATTCAATTTTTTGAGAATGACCGAATTCCAAATACCACCAGCAATTGCGGACCCAATCAAGGAACCAACTGAGTTAAAGGCTAAGAAAAACGCTGTAGACATGGCAATACCCTCCACACCCGCAATACCTTGGATTATGACTTGAAGACTGGCTTGATATATACCTCTACCTGCCCCAATGAAGACTTCAAAGAGAATTAAAAGTTCCTGTCTCTCGACTTTACCATCTCTCCAAATCGCCCAGACTAATAATCCATGTCCCAAAATCAAGACGGGAATACCAATCAATGCATATATTTTGGATCTTTTAGTATATTTCATTAAAAGACCGCATACAACATTGAAAATGTCAATACAGACCTTTTTCGATCTATCGACTCTAGTTGCACCCCCGGCAGTGTAGTACCCTGAGACTTGTAAAGTTGTTATAAAATAGGTTGCAAAAGATGAATTTTCGCACAAATCCAATGCAACCAATATGATGATGATTAAAGCACTTTTCAGTTTCAAGGTATTGACAGGTACGAATGGTTTTTTAGCGATTTTCAAATTCCATACAAGGAAGAAGGCAAATAACAAGAAACCGACGACAAGCATTGCGATCAATCTACCTTCATGCCATCTATAGGAAGACTGTTTACCGGTTAAAGTGAAAGGTACAAAGAAAAGGGCCATACCACAAAGTAATAGGAAGCCACCGAAAAGGTCTAATTCCACGAATACTATTTGGAATGCCTTTTTATACCAAGGTGAATTTGGATCAATACTTTCAGTGATACGAATGACTTTTCTTTCACCATTTTTTTTAGCACGATGGTCAAGATAAAACATGACAACTGCAAGAGGGATAAGACTTACACCAAGGACGATAGCGAAGCAGCCGTAACCCCAACGCCAGGTTGAATGTTCTAAGAAGCTATCCATGACATATGTACCTGCGTATAAGGAAGGAATGGCACCAATTGCATTTGGAAGTTGTGAAAGAAGCCCTCTATTAATTAAAGAAGTAGTATCAGCAATGAAGATTTGTTGAAAGATACGGTAACCAGTTTTACCAATAGAGAAGAAGATTTCACCTGCAACATAAGTTTCAACATTGGTGCAAGAAGCATAAAGAACGTAAGCCAAAGTATAAAGAATGACGGCAATAGTAAAACCTTCACCTCTACCGAGAAGATCGGCAATCTTAGCTAATATTGGATAAGAACAAATGGCGGTGATTTTATAAACCACGGCTACTGTTGCGATCAAAGAATGTGCATTGAAACTAGAAGTAGCATAAGAATCTAAGGAACTGGTAGAGTCATTAGCAAATGCTTCAATGAACGCAGTAGCTATAACGATAACATAGGCAGTCCATATAAGTTTTTTGTTCCAGGCCTTTTGTAAAATATTTTCCTCTTGGGCTTCAACTGTACGTTCTTCTAAGTCATGTTCATAGGACACATTGTTTTCTTCAGTTTTAACTTCTTTGCTGGAAGTAGAAGGAGAAGACATTACTGTGAGATGACCAGAGAATAATTGACAAATTATTTACAGAAAGATTCCATTGATTTTATAAGATTATATTGATAATCATTAATAATTAGAAAAAAACAAATAAGACAAGACTTTTTCAATAATATGTCAAGTTACTAATATGCTTAATATTACAAAATTAATTTCTTTTCTAACTCATCTAAGTGAGAAGAGAAATTTAGCAGTTCAACATGAATACAGGTAAACGCAAAACTTGGTTTTGTAATATACTTATATATAGAAACTATTGGAGACAAAAGGAGGAGCTTCTTTGCATTTCGATTTAAGCTATTGTTCAGTTGTTCTATAGCATCCTTTGCACAATGTATTCTTGTTCAGCCTCTAATGATCTCTCCAACCCTTCGGTTTTCTTTCTATTATCGGTTTAGTATTCGTGAAGATAATCTACATGAAATAACAAGAAGCTACAAAAAGTGTCAAATGCCTTTTCTTGAGTTAAAAGAAGATTTATTGCATCAAAATTCCGGGAACGGTTCAAAACTGCAAACGCAAAAACCGTTGAGCTGTTAAACCTTGCGTCTGCCCATCGCCGTTTGAAAAAAAAAAGTAATAAATTTGACCAAGACACCATCCGATGCCAATACTGCTATAGTATGGAGGTTATACCTTAATTCAATGCTTGTGCCAGGTTTCCGTTATCTCAATTGTAATGGAAAGAGTAAATGCATAGATTTCCGCTTATTTAAGTATACATAATATGTTTTTCACTTATTAACTTATTACATATACTTAAAGTTTGTTGGGAAGGAGGTAAGAAACATCGGTAATTAACTTCTCTTACACAAGCTAGTTACGAGATGAGGTTTTCTTGACGTTTTCCTTGTAGAAAAGCTTTGCCTACTTTTCCAAGCTTAAATTTCGACCTTACAAAAATATACGGTATTATTTAGTTCTTTTTGTTGGTTCTTATTCTGCATACTTGTCTTGCGTCTGATTTGATAGATAATATTATCTGATAATCTACGGAGTAGAAACGTCTTTCTCCCGTAAGGCTTGATTGGCTACTTCAATATTTCATGCCTTGGCAAAAATCATTATGTTCTAGAGTTTCTTTTAATTTTATTATAATTTACACACAATATATCAGCCCCAAAGATCAGGCTATTGTTCCGTAACATAAGGGTCGATTATTCATAAAGTTTTATCCGTTTACGGATCTTCGTAATAGATGGGGTCATCTGTAGCCCTTTTGCTAGAGATCCAATTTTCATCATTCGTTAAAATGTTGTAGTTTTCATCATCGATTTCAAAGTCGAAAACTTCCAAATTTTGCTTTAATCTGGTCAAGTTAACAGTTTTTGGTAAGGTAACATATCCTCTTTGTAAAGACCATCTAATTAACACTTGAGCTGGAGTTTTGTTTAATTTTGCAGCAACTTTCAACAAATCTGGGTGATCTAATCTATAGCCTCTTGTCAATGGTGAATATGCCTCAGCAACAATATCATTTTTTTTCAAGTAATCCGTTAATTCTTGTCTCAATAACCAAGGATTGAACTCCACTTGATCGATAGCTGGTTTATATTTTAACCCCGGCCAACTCAACAATTCTTCAATATGTCTGATACCGTAGTTGGATACCCCAATTGATCTGATTATCCCTTTATCGACATAGTCTTGAAGTGCCTTATAAGTCCCCAATCTTCTTTCTTTGTCGGTCTTTGGAGAATGTACAAGAACAAGGTCAATATATTTCAACTCCTTCACCTTTTCAAAAGATTCTTCCAAAGAAGCCAATGCCTTTTCATATCCTTGAAAATCAGTACCAACCTTAGTGGTATAAAAAACGTCTTCTCTTTTATGAGATGGATCTTCTTTAAGCCATTTGACGATTCCTTCACCAACTTCCTTTTCATTCTTATAAAGCTGAGCCGAATCTATATGTCTATATCCATCTTTTAATGCTTGATAAACAACATCTCTAGTTACGTCTTTCTCAGCAAGATAAACTCCCAACCCGATTACTGGAATTTCGTAACCTGAATTGAGTCTATAAGTGGAATTTTTTGTTAAAGCCATGATTGTTAACACACAAGAATAGAATACACTACGAATAAATGACTTGGTGGTTCTCAATCGATATATATACGTGGATGAACTTTGCACTGATTAGTAATTGCTGTTAGTTCAATCGAAATTCCGCACCATAAAAATGGTGGCTAAAATGGTGGCTAACTATGGTGGCTAAATATAATTGCTAACAATTAGCCATAGTCAAATAATAATAACAGTCTACATAGGTATATTGAAATATTTGAATTATTAACGTAATTTTTATTGTCATATAATTAATACTCATTATTATTCTCGACATGGTCGACCTCAGCCTTTTCCTTTTCAGGCTCAGATTCTGCATCTGAACCAACAGTAGGAACATAAGGGACGTAAGAAGCAGATTTCCAGGCAGGCACCTTTTCATCCCAGATTTGGCCCAATTCTTCAAGACGCTTACCTTTGGTTTCAGGGAAAGCAAGGTAAACGTGGATTCCCATTGCACCACAGAAAGCACCAAAGATGAAGTAAGTTTTCCAGGAGATATTACTGAAAGATGGAGGCACGAATAATGCTAGAGCAAAGTTGAAAAGCCAATTAGAAGCCGTTGATACAGAAACCATTTTAGCACGAGCTTCATTAGAGCCATTGACTTCGGAACAATACCCCCAAATTACTGTACCCCAACTGAATGAAAAGGATACAACAAATAAGTAGCAACATGCAATTAATCCTTTTGCAGCAGATTTATTTTCAGGAGGAATTTTTATAGTTACGGTTTCATCACCTTCTAGACCTTCTATTGGTTTAGAATAAACAGCTAAGATCCCGCCTACGGCAAATTGTAAACCCATCATAGCAGCAGCACCAAACATTAAGAGGGGTCTTCTACCAAATCGGTCTATGAATGGTAAGATGAACGCGGTACCAACTGCAAAAAGCACGTATTGAATCGAAGACGCAACCAAATTGGCATCACCTTCGTATCCGGCCATTTCAAAGATATAGCGAATGTAGTACATCATCACATTCATACCAGTTAGCTGTTGCCAAATTTGAGCAAAAGCTGAAGTAACTGTTCTTAAAAAATACTTTTTACTTAGTAAGTCAAGATAGGAAAAACTTTTACTCTTTTCATCTAGAAGAATTTGTTCTTTAATTTCAGAAATTTCAATCATTACATCGGGGTCTTCACGATTACCCTTTGCTTGAATTTGAGCAACAATAAGTTCACAGTCTTCCCAGTGTCCGTGCTTAGCTAACCATCTTGGAGATTCAGGAATAAACAAACAACCTAATAACAAAAGAAAGCCAGGCACTATTTGAAGGCCCCAAGCAAGTCTGAAACTAGAATATCCAGGAATCTTACCCAGACCATATCCAACGTAAAACATCACTAAAATCCCTAGAGTTACACTAAATTGAAACAACCCACCGATTAGACCACGTATTTTACGAGCAGCCAATTCCGAACCATAGATTGGTGCAACCGACGAACCAAACCCAACACCAAACCCAGAAATAACTCTACCCAAACATAACTGAGTCCTGTTCTGAACCGAAGCTTGGATAATGGAGCCAATTATCCAAAAAAATGCACTGAAAAGTAGAGAAGCCCTTCTACCCAAAGGTTCGGATACAAATGCAGACAAGATTGCACCAAAAAAACTCCCAAGGGCCATACAAGCTGTGATAACTCCCTGGATAGTGGCTCCTGGAGTATCAAAAAACTCATTATACTGAGAAGTACCTATAAAGGCCGACATCGATGAAATATCAACCCCAAAAGTGAATCCCGCTATACATGAGATCGAAACAATTAGATATATATTATGTAATTTAGGAAACTTATCAAGAAACTTCTTGAGAGAAAGTGAAGCTCCAGTGATTTTCTCTTTATACGTCATCCTGTGAATATTTAATAAGCATTCCACCAAAAAAAAAAAGTGCTGGAAAACCCCCTAGCTTTTTATACTCCGCAAAGCTTTAGAGTGGGTCGATACCTCCAACATTCAATTTCTCTGGGTATAAACTCTAATCATTACCAGTCTTTCGTGCCCTTCAATTGTTAATCCATTGATTTTGTTAGCCTTACGTGATATGCACCCCGCAAAAAAGGATCTCGAATAGAAGAAAAAGCGTGGGGGATTTCCGTTTGGTTTTTTGGGGCAGGAGTTCCTCATGCGGAAAAGCAGCAATAATCCACGAATCTGGCTACGACGATGTTGTTGTATGATTTGTTAGGACATACCACCAACGGGGAAGTACTGAAGCCGAAGAGTCCACTGAGGGGGGTTGCCGGCAGGTTCCCATTGCTGTAACAGTTGAATAGTTGAATCTAAAGGTGTTGGAGATTGTTTAAATGCAGCTGCTACATTGTTTTAATTGGGCTTGGGGGGATTGTCTGAGACTTCTCCGGTTTGACGGGAATTACAGATTTGGTAATTGAAGAGCTATTCATTGAGTCTACAGAAATAATACGAAGGACAGTAGTTTGTGGAAGAACAATCACATAATGAAGGCAATCTCCATATCTTGGGGATGCGAGGAACTTAATTGGGGTTTTTGGGAATACTTTTCACTTAATAAGGTCCTCATATTGTTCAATAATGATAAAAAGGTTTGGTTGGGCTGCTCATTTAATACCTTTTTGAAAGCCCAACTCATAGCACCAGTACTTTGGCCGGCTTCTTTGGTATCTGCACTGGTTTGATCGTCTTTGCATCCACTTATGGAAATAATATCTGCAGGTGACATTTTCTGTCTTTCGACTTCATCTCTGTCAACGTCCTTCAGTTTCATTAATTTTTTGGCAAATCCGCTTAATGATGTGAGTGCTCCTCTAACATCTCCAGATTCATAACTCAGAAATGCTTCCAAAGCTCCTTCCCCAGCTTCCTTCCATAAATTAGGCTCTTTGATAACACCTTTGGTGGAGTACACGTAAGGTAAATCTAATGCTGTTCCGGAATGACAACTGTCATACAACGCAGTTAGTCTGCATCCTGCTGGTAATGGCTTGACCATGAAATTGTGCATCTCATCATCAGTTATATGCCCGGTGGTTTCAAAGTCAACCGGATAAATAACATCATCGAATCCACTTTCTTCATCTCCATCAATATCTTCAGTCTGTCCTCCATGTCCAGAGAAATGGAAAACTAATGAATCATTTTGTTTCACATCATTAACCAACCATTGCATGCCCCTTATGATATTTTCTTTAGTTGGTAAGTGCCCTGGTTCTGTTTGATCATCCGTCAAAACAACTATATCATCCAATGAATATCCAAAATGCTCGTTCAAGAATGATCTCATATTATGGACATCATTAATACATCCCGCAAGCTCGTTTGACGTTCCGATATAGTTGATCCCTATCAACAACGCTTTCTTTGCACCTGTACAATTGGAATATTGGTAGGTAAAATCTAACCTATCATCAAAATTCTGTGGTGCATCTGGAGGTGGTGGCATACTTGGTCTTTGATACTCTACTTCATCATCTGGAGGTGGTCTGGGATATTCTTGATAAACATTTGAAGGTTCTTCAGAATAGTATCCGTCACTTGGTGGCATATTATAATTTCTTTCGGTCAATGGCGGTGGGCCCTGTGGGGGAATGAACTCAGACCCTTGGTCAGGATAAAACCTAGGTGGAGGGCCAGAAGGTGGTTCGAGCTCAGAAACTTGCTCTGGAGGGTAATAACCAGAAGGAGGAGGCCCAGGCGGAGGCCCAGGGGATGCGTAATACTGATCTGGAGGAGGACCTGGAGGTGCATAATATTGATCTGGAGGTGGTCCATAATTGTAATTTGGACCGTATTGGCCATATCCATTACCATAACCCGAATACATATCAAATGTGAAAATTTATTAATTTTGATTGATATCCATAGAGCATGAAGAAAAGCAGATTCTTTAAGGAATCCTTTTTCAATACCTTCAATCACTGTATGAAAATTTTTCATCATTCCAAGAATAATTGATCAAGATCACTACGTGTAACTCTACATGATTGTTGAGTAATAAAGGACAACATTATGATCCTCTATTATTGATTTCGGTTTCGGAACCTGAGGATGTTTGAATACGAAATTATTGGCCATTTGTGCCTTTCGTTTATTTAATCTGTACAAGTTTAGTAATTCCCTAATTATTTTAGCTAAGCGTATTCAATTGGCTTGACAACACTATGATCGAGTAGTATATTACACTTAAATAAAATTACTCAGTTAAATTTATTCGAATATATGAAGTTTGAATATGTAAATAAGTCTTGACTTTATAGCAAGACACTAAGTCTGCAAAGGAGAGATTAGATAGAGGATTTAATTGCATTAGTGAGAACAGTTAGTTCTTCAGGCTTTGTAGTGTATTGTGGGTAAATATAGACTAAGTTTCTGAAAGGACGAATCCAAGCACCTGCTGCAACAAACTTCTTTTGGATTTCTTCAACATTGACGTTTTCTTTTAATTGAACAATACCAATTGCGCCTAAAATTCTAATATCTGCAACTTTTGGATGATCCTTGAGTGGGCCCAATTCTTCAAGGAGTTGGGTTTCAATTTGTTTAACTTGATTTTTCCATTTTCCTTCCATAATGATTCCGAGATTGGCATTACCAACGGCACAAGCTAAAGGATTACCCATATAAGTTTGACCATGCATAAAACAACCAGCTGGACCGTCAGATATTTCATTTCCTATTTCCCTGGAGGTGATTGTAGCAGAAAGGGTAAGGTAACCACCAGTTAAGGATTTCCCTAAGCAAAGAATATCAGGAACAATATCAGCATGTTCAAAGGCAAAAAGTTTACCAGTTCTTCCTAACCCCGTAGCAACTTCATCAAGAATCAATAAAACATCATATTTTTTACAAATTTCACTAGCTCTCTTAAGAAAGTATGGATGAGAAACCCTCAAACCACCAGCACCTTGAACAATTGGTTCAAGAATAAAGCCAGCAATTTCTTCATGTCTTTTTTCAATGATTTCTTTAAAAGGTTTGACGTCAATTTCTTCGACTATTTGTTCAACATTAGGGTCTTGATTATCGAATCTGGTTTCAGGCGCTTTGCAGAAGATATTTTTTGGTAAAAATCCTTGAAATATATGATGCATACTGTTTGTTGTATCAGAAACAGACAAACCACCAAAAGCATCACCATGGTAGCCATGACGAATAGTTAAAAACTTAGATTTGTCTTTTCTTCCTTTTGAATTTTGATATTGTAAAGCCATTTTTAAACCAACATCAATAGAAATTGAACCAGAATCGGCTAACAAGACACATTCCAAACCAGGTGGAGTCAATTCAACAAGTTTTTTGCAGAGCTCAATACTTGGTTTATGGGCAAGACCACCAAACATAATATGTGACATCTTACTGAGTTGATCTGTAGCAGCTTTGTTCAAGATTGGATTATTGTAACCGTGTTGTACACACCACCAACTAGCCATACCATCAACAAGCTTGGTACCATCGGAAAGAGTAATAATACATCCTTCTGCACTTTCGACTGGATAAACCTTCAATGGCTTGGTAAGACTGGTATATGGGTGCCAAATATGAGCTCTATCGAAATCTAAATCTTCTTGAGTAACAGGACCAGACATGGTGAAATTTTTAACTTTAATTGAATAGAATTGAAATGAATTGAAAAGAATTGAAAAGGAAAAATTGTTACCCTATGTCCAAAAAGGCTTCTTAAATAGTTTCAAAGTTATTGTTCACTCGAAATTTTCAGCCTAAAATGATCTCGAATCATATTCCTTGAGTCATCCAAACGAGTCATCCTACGAGAGTCATCCTCACTAGTCCGTGCACCGACAATTTTTTATGCAATTAGTACGTTCTCCAAGCACCTTATAAATGAATAGTTGGAGATCCTATCATCCACGGAAAGAAACCAGTCTGTCCAATTAGTCTGAAAACAACACCTCACTCCTTTTAAATGCTAAAGTCGCAATACTTAGGATAACTAATCACTCAATTTCGACCAAATGAAAGACTCTGAAGTGAACATTTCTAATTATACACATCTATTATATACATCTAAGTGGTCAATACTTGTAATTCTTCAATTTAGTATACCGTTTTGAGTATAACTTTTCGTGAAAGAAGGAATCAACTTTTGAATCATTTTATAAAAATTTTGCGACCGGTTTGCGGCCGTCAAAAGCATGCTTTTTACATTTTACTCTATTTGTGAGTAATAAGTTAATCGTACTTAGGCAAAACCAAATTCAATTGAAATGCACTCGACTAGGGTTGTACTCAATGAGTGATAGCAAATCGCCTGGAGAGACCTGGAAGGATGTTTAGGTTAGCCTCCAGTTTCTTTAAGTTTTTTTTTCTTTTCAATTGTTTTACGGAAATATGTTCAAGTTCACAAGTTAAAAAACCCTCGACGAGTATTGGAGGGTCCCTGAGAAGAAGTAAAGGTAAATTCTGGGGCAGAAACACGGTCTTCCCTTAGACATTATAGAGTATTTGGTCCCAAAATCCTGCTGAGTAACTACCTTTGGAAGCTTTAACCTTCAGTATTACTTTCAAATGATTTTAGGAAACAAAATAAGACACTCTTCTTTTATTGTAAGGTCGAAGAGTCGGTTGAAAGATTATTTGCAGGTTGTGTCTATATGTTTGCAGATTGGTGCTCGTATATAATTAATCCGTGCATCTGTCAAAATTTTGAGTTAATAGTGTTACACCCCTGAATGAGGAAATCTACAAGAATGAAATAAAAATGACAGAATTAACAATATATTAAAAATAAACTAGATATCAATAAAATTTGAAGAATTGAAATCGTACAAACCATAAATTAGTTGCTAACTATTAAACTTTATTAGCGTTTTCGTTAACATCTTTGACACTTGAGTCAGAATTAGATTGAATTAAATCTTCACTTTCTTTATGTTGAGTTCTAATCTTTTCACCCAATTCAGCATCAGATAAGATAGGAACGGCAGGTTGCCATGAATCGGATTTCCAAGCTGGAACCTTTTCTTCCCAGATTTGGGCAATTTCTTCCAATCTCTTACCTCTAGTTTCTGGGAAGAAGAAATAAACATGGATAAACATACAACCACAGAAAGTTGCATAAATACAGTAAGTTTTCCATGAAATATTTTTGAAAGCTGGTGGAGTAAATTGAGCAATGGCAAAGTTGAAGATCCAGTTAGCAGAAGTAGCAAGAGCAGCACCACGTTGTCTTGAAACAGAGTCACCCCACATTTCACTACAGTATAACCAGATACCAACACCCCAAGAAGTAGCAAAACTACAAACGAACAAGTAACAACAAGCAATAACACCTTTAGCAGCACTTTTGTTATCTGAAGGAATTCTAATAGTAACGGAATCAGATCCTGAATCTGGCCATGGAACAGAATAAGTTGCAAGAATACCAGCAACACCGAATTGGAAAGCCATCATAGCAGCAGCACCAAATAACAAAACTGGTCTTCTACCCAATTTATCTAAAAAGTATAAAGCAGGTAAAGTAGTAACAGTATTTAAAACATATTGAATTGAAGAAGCAACTAAATTAGCATCACCAGAGTAACCAGCCATTTTGAAAATATAAGTGATGTAGTACATCATAACATTCATACCGGTTAATTGTTGCCAAATTTGAGCAAAAATAGCCGTGATAGTTCTTTGAAGATATTTTTCAGAGAATAAATCAGCATAAGTGAAAGATTTAACGTGTTCATCTAATAAAAGTTGATCTTTAATTTCAGAAATTTCAATCATAACATCAGGATCTTCACGGTTACCTTTGGCTTGAATTCTAGCAACAATTTCTTCACATTGATCCCAGTAACCATTTTTAGCTAACCATCTTGGAGATTCAGGAATGAATAAACAACCCATTAATAAAATTAAACCAGGAATAATTTGAATACCCCAAGCAAGTCTGAAACCACCAACACCATTAATTTTACCACAACCATAACTAACATAAAACATAATCAAGATACCAATGGTGACACTTAATTGAAACATACCCCCAACTAAACCACGAATTTTACGGGGAGCCAATTCAGAACCATAAACTGGAGCAACAGAAGAACCTAAACCAACCCCAAAACCAGAAATAAGACGACCAATGATTAATTGAGCAATATTTTGAGAAGAAGATTGAATAGCAGCACCAACACACCAGAAGAACCCACATAAAATTAAAGAAGCTCTTCTACCAAAAGGTTCAGAAACAAAAGAAGTAGCTAAAGAACCAAAAAATGAACCTAAAGACATGGCAGCAGTAATAAAACCTTGCAAGTCAGAATTTGGATGGTTGAAAAAATTTAAATAGTATTTTTGACCAAGAAAGGCTGACATCGAAGAGATATCAAACCCAAACATTAAACCTGAAATACACGAAATCAGGCAAACAACGATAACATTATGAATTTTAGGAAACTTATCTAAAAAGTTTTTAATTTTGATACCTGGACCAACCAACTTTTCTTCGTAACCCATATTGAAGTATTAAAGAATTATTAATAATTGATTTATTGAATTATTGTAATGATGAAAGGGAAAAACCTAATTCTAAACCAAAAGGATATGCACCTATTTATATTTCAAACTTGTCAAGTATTTCTCCCATCTTTTTTTTCCAGTCATTCTCCAATTGCCTTAGTCTCCCCAGTTCTGCCTTATTCTGGGGTAAATTAGAAATTCCGACTAATTACAACATCACCTCTTGCGTTGGTTTGTGTAATGTTACAACAACAAAAAAAAAAAAAATAAAAGACCAAACCAAAGGTAAAAAAAGAAATTGCCAAAAAATAAAGAAATTTCTTGTGGGGCACATAATAAATGCGTGATTGTCCTGCACAGGGGCCAGACAATTCTGAGAAAATGTCGCATTTCCCCGGAAATCCACTAGACGGAAGTGTGCCAAAAGGCGTTTAAGATCCGACTAAGATTCTACCCCAGACATTGCATGCAGACAATTTCGTAAAATTTTTTACTCGGTGCCAAAAAATAAGCAGAGAGAATTAAATTAGTAAAAATATTGTAAAAACACCAGCGAACCAAAAAAAAATACGTAATGGCATTCCATCAGCAAACACAAGTCGGACTACAGTCTAACAAAAGCAACAGCTCAACAACTAACAAGTGGTCAATAACTCACAATAACTCACCCTGGAAGGGCAAACGTAAGAATACATGGAAACCAGGTTGAAGAAGTGCTGGAAACCTGACTCAGAATCATGTTACCTTCAACAGAGGAATGGCACCAGCGACCCCGCAAGAACAAGTCTCTCCACCTTACATTGTTCCCGTAAATTTGAATCATCGCCGGAGCATTCTGGATTATAGTTTCACCGAAGCAACGGGAGTGGGGTGAGAGTCTTCTGTGATGGAAAATATTACTGCCGTATGGGATGATTGGTTTGTGTAGTGGGCAGAGAGGTTGGTGAGTTGGATAATCCCGTACGCTTTTACGAAAATAAACCGGTCTCAAAACAAGATTTAGGCATTTGAGGTTGATACCGTTAAGGTTTGGTACGTCCGAAGATCTGGATTGTTGCCCCTCTGCTACGGCGAGCGAATAACCCGATCCATTGAGCTGGTACAAGAGGAGAGGTACAGGAGCATTGTGAGTTGTCCTTTGGGTGGACGGGCAATCTTACATTAGCGTTGACAATGCTCTTATTGTCGGACCTTACAAGGAGGTTATGACAAAATATTGCATTAGTGGAATACAACACTGGAGTAGAAAGTTGAGTATACTCAGTAGATGCTTGAGTAGCGGGGTCTTGATAGTGTAGAGGAGTCTTGAGTAGCTGCTTGAGTAGCTGCTTGAGGTTTACGTATTTGAGTCTTCGGTCATGTCCGAGTTGAACTCGTTTTCGCAGCAAATACTACACCCGTGCACCAGTATATAAATAAATTGTTTTATTCATTAAATATCTTTATCGTAAATCATTAAACATTAGCTATATATCTTAAAATGGGCATTTACCTCTATTGAAGCCCATGTATTCATCGATTGCATCCACGCTTTCGGCATCACTACAAAGACAAAAATCACTTATGCTAGTTTCTGGAGGAGTGAATAATTGACCATTGAAGGACAGTTTTTTAGGAGTGATGGTTAAAGGTTTTGAATCATCATAAAAGAAATCACAATCGACGATTTTGGAAGATAATTTTTTCAAAGAGATTCTATCATTTGGATTTAATTCAAAGATTGAATCAAGTAAACGATTAAATTTTAAAGATATTGGTAAAATTGAACTTAATATGTTTTTATTATGCAAGGTATAATTTGCAAAAACTTGTTTTTCATCATTGATATCAGCAATTGGCCAAGGGTTTCTTGCACAAGTGATGTTAATGAATAAAACACCCAAAGACCAAATATCTCCGGCTAAAGTAGGTAAATATTTTGAGCTTGAAGCTTCGGAACTATCGATGGTTTGAAATTGATCAAGATTGATCATTGATTTGATTAAAGAACTGGTATTAAAATTGGTTATTCTCTCGGGGGCCATATAATAAGAAGAGCCACGGCATGCATTGCAACAAATCAAGTTTGAATTCATTGCTAAACCAAAATCAATTAAAACAATATGAATTTCATTATAATCAATTATTGGACTATTTGAATTTCTATGATAATTTTTATTATAATTGATCATGATATTTTCTGGTTTTAAATCACAATGATAAATATTCTTCAGTGAGCAATAAGCTAACCCATCAATTAATTGTAACATGCAGTTTTTCATCAAGAGTTGTTGGTCTTGGTAACTTGGACATTCGGTGAAGATTTTCTTATCGATTATATTATTAAATAAATCCCCTTGTTCAAAATAATCCATCAATATAATAATGGCCAAATTTTCTAAATTCAACACTTTATGAATAGTGATGACATTTGGATGTTGGTGAACTTTTAAATGTAATGCGATTTCTTTCAAGAATGGACAATGAACCCCTTCATTGGCAATAAAGTCCAAATTTAACTCTTGGGCAATAACTGATTGATTCTGTTGATGATGATTGGCAAAATATTGATATATTTGACTTTGAATAAACTTTTTATTCTCATTAACATCAATATTGCTTGATTTAACCGGAGGTTTCTTCAAGATCATCTTTGCTGCATATTGTTTCTTGCTGTAGATATCTTCCACTAAGTAAATCAATCCATAGGTTCCTGCCCCGATTTTCTTCACAAATCTCAAATTGTGATTGATGGTAAAGTCATCAAGTAGCATCGGTGTAGTAGGTTTCATTTTGTATATCTTATTATTGTTATTAGTATGTTCGAGTAAAGGTAGTATTTTAAGAGTCATTTGTGTTTGATATATATAATTGATAAACGATTGATTTCTATACGATCATTTTCAACTTATATAAAAACTCGGTCGATTTAGGCAACAACCAATGAAGTCATCTTGAATATTGACATTAGCCCACTCCATCGTAAATAATCGGATTCGAAGGCCTCTAAAGTTAAGCCATCTCATGATTTGACAGGCGATTGCAAAAATAGGCGAAATTTCTTTGCTTCCGCCTTTTGCAAGCAAAAAAAAGTGAATTTCCCACCAAAAACAAAAAAAAAAAAGTTTTCGCAGGATTTCAAAATGGCGTGGTAAGAATCACCTCACTTTTGCCCAAAGAAAACGATCCGTACACCCATACCTTTTGTCCAGGACCGACGGGGACTTCCGGAAATACAGCTCCGTTGGTTTCCATTTCCATCTTGCAACCATTTGCTGACGGTATCACGACTCGGTAAGATTAGTGGGTTGTCTACTTATCTGTTGGCTGATTGGTTGTGGTAGAGCGGATGCTGCTTGGCTGCGGAGTGATAGCAGCCACTCGACTAGCAATCGCTTACTTGTTTAGGTTAGATTACTACAGGGTGGGCTTGGATGGGCCAACTGAGTCATCGAATGTTGGTCTTATCGGACCCCATATTTTGTTGTGATTAACGACAAAAGGCTGGAAATCATCGTTTACATTAACTATGTACTTTTATAGGGGTTATAATTCAAGAATACAGGAACCAGTGGCAGGTTTGGAAACAACAATTGCTTCGTTCAATTGGTCTTGAGTAATGTTGGGGAACTTTTGCAAATAATACTCCTTTTTCAATGCTTCCACCAAGCTATCCAACCGGTCAACCGTCGTTAAATGAACAATTGAGCCACCAAACCCGGCACCGGTGATTCTGGACCCATACGACCCATTTTCTCTAGCAATTTGACAAAGCTCTTCACAATCTGGTTTAGATGCATTGTTCAACAAATTACAGGATTCTTGTGATTCGTTTAACAACTTACCTAAATCTTGTAAAATACCAGTGGAAGGCTTGAGTTTTTCTTCTTCAAAAATCTTTAAAAATTCTAACACTCTTAAGGAATCACTGAAAACATGCTTTGATCTCTGATAAAGTTTTAATTTATCATATTTCACCGGGAATTTACTTAAAAATCTTTGATGAAATTGATCAGCCAGTAATTCTAAGCATTTACTTGCTTGTTCAGTTTCAACACCTTTTTGTTCTTCTTGATTAAATATTTCTGGTTTTTCAATCAACTCTAAACATTTGGTTAATCTATCAATACCAACATCGATATCATGACCATCCCATCTAGGCTCACCTAACAGTTCAAAATAAGAATCTAAAAATCCTCTTAAAGTACCAGTTTCCAAATTAGAATCATTCACTAAATTCAATTTAAGCTTTTTGGCTAACCATTCTGCAGCTAATGCCACTTCAACAACTCTCAAGTTATAATTGGTTGGGGCTGTTTCATGTTTGTTGGACTCAACTAATGAGTTAGATACAAGGAAAACTAATTCGTGGGGTTTGGTGGTTGGTAATTCAAAGGGAATACCAATCAATTTTGGTTTGAATTGAATTAATAATGCTTTCCCCTTTTCCCCATAAATACTAGCACATTGATCCATACCTCCAGTGTTTACCCCAACATAATGTTCAGAAACAACAGTAATTCTAGTCAAATCTTCTTTGGAAATATTAGTTAATCCATTAGCCCTTAAAACAACTAAGGCAGAAGTAACACAAATGGCTGCACTTGATGATAATCCTCCCCCAGTTGGTACATTCCCATCAAATAATAAATTCATACCTTTCAACTTAGTACTTGGGTTTAATTCTTTCAAATAATTATTAGCAACAATCAAACCACATTTAAAATAATTCACCCAAGTATAATCTGCTTGACTAATTTCAAAAGTTGGACTTATTTCAAATTCATAACTTGGAAATTTGTCATTTGTATTAGCCAATCTAATGGTATTCGAATCATTAATGGAAGTAGCTGCAATTACATCCACATCAAGTGCCATAGGCAAAACCGAAAAATAGCAATAATCAATATGATCACCTATTAAATTAACCCTTCCTGGTGAACGACCAACAAATTCGGGTTCGTTACCATAAACCTTATTAAACCTGGTTTGCAAAGCCTGATATCGAGCTGTACTCGAATTGGCATCATTATAAAATGATAAATCTTTGAAAATTGGAACTGACATTGTAAAATTGAAATAATATGGAAAACCAACCTACTTCTCTTTAACCTAAGAAGTTATTATCATTATATACTCTTTTAAATCTTGTCAATGAGAAGATCTGGTGAATAATCCGGGGCAATCAGATTCTTTGGCCAAATGTAACATTACATTTTGATTTCCCATACGTTTAGTCTGGTTTTCTCTGTAAAATCCCAACTAGAAGGGGGAATGGGAACAATTAGCTCTTGTTGGTTTGGAGGTTTATAGACACCACCCTCGTAAATCAATATGATTTCCGGTAAATGTCGTCTTCTTTATTTTTTTTGGTGTTTGTTTGTGGAGTGCATGAGAAGGTTATGATAAAGTGGAGTATGATTGTCCTGCATGAGCTGGGATTCTTTTGCTGCAGCTTCTCACGCTACACGCGAAACCAAATAATAAACCACATAATCTTCCATCATCGGTGGGTCGATTCAATAGGTAAAATAATAAGGAAGTCAGTCGAGCACACAGAAGTCAGGATACTCCACTCCGTATGACCAGGTTAGCTGTTTCTCTTGACTACTTCGAAACGGTTTTTCACATTTTTTAGCTTTTCGTACGGCACTAGCTTTGCTTTCTTTGTCCCCGCCATTTGGCTTTATTCGTTAATATCTACACCGGAAAAAACCAACAAAAAAAATGTATGACATTATGTTTTCATGGTTTGCATTATTTTTTTTTACCGTTTATGGACAAGCGGCAGCCTGCAAATATTTTTGTCCGAAGTCTTGACCAAATAGGAATGCCAGATCTAAACCGGTCGCTGATGTTTTCCGACCAAAAAGATCCTTCTTATTGGGATGAAATTACCTGCAAGATTTAATCGGCATGAGCCCACCTGGCCCTCCAGAACTGGAAAAGCTGGAGAGTCCGGGGAGAAACTGGAGTAGACCAGAATGTAACGTTGTATTTTGGTTTAGTAAGTAGTTTTTAGTCCACGATGAAGTATATAATAAAGAGGTTTTCAAATTAGATCTGTAAGTTTAGATTTTGTTTTTCACTAATTCTCAAAGATCTTAAAATGAGTTATATCTTAGTTACTGGTGGTGCTGGTTATATTGGCTCTCATACTGTTATCGAATTGATAAAAAACAACTATAAAGTTGTGATTGTTGATAATTTGGTAAACTCTTCTTATGATGCTGTTGCTCGTATTGAATTTATTGTGAAACAAAGTATACCATTTTTCAATGTTGATATTCGTGATCATAATGAACTTTCAAAAGTGTTTCAAAGTTATCCAATTTCTGGGGTTATTCATTTTGCTGCTTTAAAAGCTGTTGGGGAATCGACTAAGATTCCATTGGATTATTATGATAATAACATCAATGGAACAATCAACTTACTTAACGTGATGAAAAAACACCAAGTCAAAACCATAGTTTTCAGCTCATCAGCTACTGTTTATGGGGATGCTACTAGATTTCCAAATATGATTCCAATTCCTGAGCATTGTCCAAATGATCCAACTAATCCTTATGGTAAAACAAAATATGTTATTGAACAAATTTTAAAAGATTTATACCAGCTGGACAAATTTTGGAGAACGGCAATTCTTCGTTACTTCAACCCTATGGGTGCACATCCTTCTGGTTTGATTGGTGAAGATCCATTGGGTATTCCAAATAATCTACTTCCTTATTTGGCTCAAGTTGCAATCGGTAGAAGAGAAAAACTTTCGGTTTTTGGTAATGATTATAATTCTCATGATGGTACTCCAATCAGAGATTATATCCATGTTGTTGATTTAGCCCGTGGTCATATCGCTGCTCTCGACTATTTGAAAAAAATTGATTCAAATTCAGGTTTATACAGAGAATGGAATTTAGGTACAGGTAAAGGAAGTACTGTTTTCGATGTCTATAATGCTTTTTGTAAAGCTGTTGGTCGTGAGTTACCATATGAGGTTGCACCTCGTAGAGATGGTGATGTGCTTGATTTAACTGCTAACCCAACTCGTGCTAATACCGAATTGAATTGGAAGGCTAAGTTAACAATCGAAGATGCCTGTAAAGACTTGTGGAACTGGACAACTGCAAACCCCTTTGGTTTTAAGATTGATAACTATACCTGGTCAAAATTTGCTGATTATGAAAATAGATTACATACAATTACAATTAATGATTTTGAGGTTTCCGTAATCAACTATGGTGCTGCCATTCAAAATATATCAATCAATGGTCAAAGGTTAGTCAATGGTTTCACTAATCCTGAAGACTATAAATTATCTAACAACCCATTGTTTGGTGCCACAGTTGGTAGATATGCCAATAGAATTTCAAAAGGTGAATTTTCACTTGATGGAAAAGCTTTCAAATTACCAACCAATGATGGAATTAATACTTCTCATGGAGGGGAAAACGGTTTCAATAAAAAGAACTGGTTAGGTCCTGTGGCTCAACGTATTGACGACAAGAAAGTTTCTTTAGAATTCTTACTAGTTGATGAAGATGGAAGCAATGGTTTCCCAGCAGAAGTTGAAACTATAGTTAAATATGTCGTTGGTGAAAGCGGCTTGGAAATTGAATTTGAAGCCACTATATCTGAAAGTTCGCAACACGATGCTACTCCAATAAATTTAACTAATCATACTTATTTCAATCTTGATAACTCATCATCTATTAATGGTACCCAATTGAAGTTATCTACTTCTGAATACTTGGCTGCTGATAATTCAAATCCTCAATTGCCAAGTGGTGAATTTCTGTCGATTGAGTCTACTGATGTCACCTTAACACAAGATGTTTCATTTGATAGTTGCTTTGTTGTCGATAAAGCTGGCAAGCACCCTTGACTCAAGAGACAAACCTTATAAGACTCTTGTCAAGGCTTCGAAACCTGACCTTCCAATCACTTTAGAAGTTTCATCGACTGAACCTGCATTCCAATTATACACTGGTGACTTCACCAACGTCAAAGATTTCAAATCAAGAAGTGGATTCTGTGTTGAAGCTGCTAGATTCACAAATGCTATTAACCATAAGAACTGGGCTAGTCAAGTCACCTTACATAGGGGTGAGAACCTATGGTTCTAAAATTAAGTATTCCTTTCAAAATTAGTTAAACAGTATAAGCTTTAATACATAATGATTATTTTATTAGTGCGTAGATCCTTTTCGCAGCCTTTTCGTCTAGTGTTCTGCAGCTTACTCGATAGCAGCTACGAACATTGCTTTAGTTTGTCATTTGGGTAATTATGTAAAAAAATTTACAAGACCTTTAGTTGGGCTATTGAATTGTTGTATGTTTTGGTAAACTTTTGCTCAATTTAAGCAAATTATTGGAATTTTTTTCGAAATTTAAACAAAATTATGACGAACTTGCAAATATATCACAAACTATATTTAAAGTTCTTTCAGTCGAGCAGGGTCTTACCTTGCATGCTAAGAACTGGCCGGCTGGGCATGTTGTGAGGATTTACGATGTCTGGCAGGCCACGTATACAAGAACCTACTTTATAACGACTTCAAAGAAGCGAACCAGCTACGAAAAGAAATAACAGAGAATAGCAAAAGCAGGAAATGACTATGAAGAAAGAACCAGGACCCTCAGAAGCTTCAAACTGACAAGTGAAACCTTCATTCCACTAGTAAAGTCCCAGTGATTCCAAGAGCCGAATAAAATGTTATATTTTATCCTCTCAAAGGAGAATTCTCAGCTTTTTCTTCAAGGTTAAGCACATGCTCTTATACGTTAGATCCAGAATGGCTTGAAACAGCCACCTTGCCATTGGAGTCATGGTCTTCTTCTAATATTAGGTTGCAAAACTTCCTCTCCTTGACCACTTTCGCACGACTTTTCTCGTTATCGAATTTTTTTTTTTGATTTGTTTTGATGAAAATAAAAAATGTTGAACTTTGATTAATACTTCATCAGCTAAACCTAAGTATTCGAATTGCGATGAAAGTCTACTCCATATACATACTTAACAAGGCAGGAGGTCTTATATATCAAAATGACATCAGTCCCGGTCTTAACAAACTATCGGCCAATGATTACTTAGTGTTAGCAGGGACGTTACACGGTGTTCATGCAATTGCATCAAAGTTGAAACCAGGAAATCAGGGCCAAACCAGTAGTTCTGAGGCTAACAGTGCAAGCAATTCCAAGGTGAATAACTCGATACTTGCTACGGGGAAATATCAAAATCCAAATACCAATAAGTCTGGGTTACAAAGTATCGAAACCAATTTTTTCAACTTGTATATATTTCAAACCTTAACAGGTATAAAGTTCATTGTGATAACATCGCCTAATCCAGTGGTCCACAACTTGCAGCCTGTTAGTGGAGGCTACACGTCGACTCAGGGGGAATTGAATAAGCAGTTTGATGAGGTGAACCACATATTTAGAAATCTCTACGTTGCTTATTCTGATTACGTTATGAAAGATCCTTTTTATTCATTAGATATGCCAATTAAGAGTACTTTATTTGATACAAAAGTTGGGGAAGCTGTTATATAGCCTTAGGTATTCATTTTGTTGAACTCATTTTCGATTATTATATCCAAACCTTTAGATAATCTAATCTTAGATTCCCAACCTAGAGATTTAATTTTGGAAGAATCCATGGAGTAATTTAAATCATTATAATTCCTATCATGAACAAAGTCAATCAAACTTTCGAAATTTTTCAAACCTAACTTTGTATTTATCTTATCATAAATTAATTTGATAAGTGATAAATTATCAATTTCATCTTGACTATCGGCCCCAACATTATAAACTCCCAATTTTTTTTGCAACCATAGTAATTCAATAGCATCATTAAAATCCTGAATGTATAAATAAGTTCTTTTATAATGTCCGTCACCATGAACTGGTACTTTACGATTAAGATTAATTAAAGATTGAATTGAAATCGGTATAATCTTCTCAGGATATTGATTTATACCATATATATTATTACCTCTTACAATAGTGACAGATAGCTTGAAAGACGAAACATAACTCTGTAAAATCAAATCGATCGAAGCTTTGGTAGCAGCGTATGGATTAGAAGGTCTTAGATTGGATGATTCACTTAGTATTGTATCTAGAGATTCTCCATAAACTTCATCCGTAGATATGTGAATGAAATGGCAACTGGGACACCATAATCGAACGAATTCTAAGAGATTCTGAGTAGCAATTACATTATTTAAGGTGAAAAATAATGGATCTTCAAAAGACCTATCAACGCATGATTCAGCAGCAAAATTAATGATCTGATCGGTTTGTTTGACTTCAATAATTCAATTAGTGAATCCAACCTTGTTGAAAGGTCAAATTTGATAAACCTGAAATTACTTTCATCAGCTATGGGACTCAAGTTATCTAAATTACCTGCGTAACTTAGCTTATCAATACAAGTAAAGTGAATTCTGGGGTACTTAGGAACCACCTGGTTCAAGAAATGGGACCCAATAAAGCCAGCTCCTCCAGTAACCAATACTCTTTGTTCGAACGTCATTACCAATTACCTGAACCAATTCAAAAGTTAAGCAGACATCTTAAAATGACTGCTATATAAAAAAACAACAGATCTTCTCTGCGGTGAAAGCCCTCCAATGCAACGTTACATCCAAGTCCATTTCTCCCGGTACACGACCTCCCGGTTCCCCCATACTTTCCAAGAATGGAGTCACATACGAAACTGACTCAAAACCCACCACTTCCGACCAGAAGAGAGAATTTTTCCCTCGTTCCAAATTTTCCTGGATCTAGAAATATCTTATTCAAGTGAATTAGGTTACCAGTTTCGGAGAGCCTTTTTTGTGGGATTCACGCTGTCTCCAACCACCGGTTGTTTTTTCAGTTCCATTGGTGGTAAAAAATACAAATCTACAAATTTACAAGATCTCATGATGTCAGTTCTGGTTCGGATAAAGTCAGTTTTTGAAGGGAAATGATCCGCTCTGAACATCTCATTCAGTGTAAGCATGGACTTGGCAAGCAAAGCAAAACGGCGAAAGTCTTACCACGGAAGAAATTTCTTAGTAGAATGGAAAAATGTTAGGCAAGGTAGTAAAAAACCACAAAAAGGATTGAAAAAAACAAAGTTTTATTTTTAAATTGGAATAAACTTTTGGTTGTGAACCTACCCCGCCATGAAAATTCGTAATTACCCCACGTCACCCGAAACTGAGAAATTCGGTCAGACAGAAAAATTGCGACATTTTATCTGGTGAGCTTGGGAGTTCCGGGGGCCATAAAGCTCGACACCTCTATTATCCAGGAAGTTAGCTCTGTTAATTTTAATCCGGAGAGATTTTGGGCCAATGTAACGTTTCATTCGAGATTTTGAGAGTCTTGATTGAGCCAAGTTTGAATAATTTGAATATAAAAAGATGGTTTTTTTGTTATTTTCACCAATTGACTTCTTTTAGTATCAGCAATACAGAAACATGACAGAGTTTGACTTTACTAACCATTCGCATCGTCGTTTAAATCTTTTAACTAATTCTTACGTCTTATGCTCCCCCCACAGAGCGAAAAGACCCTGGCAAGGTGCTAAAGAAGAGTTGAAGAAAAATACGTTACCAGAATACGATCCTCAGTGCTATTTATGTCCAGGTAATATCAGAGCCACTGGTGATTCAAATCCTAAATATGAATCCACATACATTTTCCCTAATGACTACCCTGCTGTTAGGTTAGATCAACCGGATTATGTTACTGAAATAAAAGATGATGCAAATGCGGATTCAGAAACTGACAAATTAGAATCTAGACTATTGGTGACTCAAGGGGTTAAAGGAAAATGTTTTGTTATATGTTTCAGTCCAAATCATAGTTTGACTTTACCAATCATGCCAATTAGAGACATTATTAGTGTTATTGATACTTGGCAGAAACTTTATCTTGAAGTTAAAAGTCAATCATTATCTGGTGAAGCACCTTATCGCTATTTACAAATTTTTGAAAATAAAGGTTTTGCAATGGGATGTTCGAACCCTCATCCTCATGGTCAAGCTTGGTGTCTTGATCAAATTCCAACAGAAGTTAGTCATGAATTAACTAACATGAATGAATATTTTAAGAAAAACGAATCTCATTTATTAGGTGATTACGTTAAATTGGAATTGGTTAAAAAGGAGAGAATTGTTTTACAAAATGATTCTTTCCTAGTAGTGGTACCATATTGGGCTTTATGGCCATTTGAAACTCTATTGATCTCAAAGAACCATTTACATTCCATTGAGGAGTTCAATGAATACGAAAAGGCAGACTTGGCCTCCATAATGAAAAAATTAACAACAAAGTATGATAATTTATTCAATACTAGTTTCCCTTACTCAATGGGTATTCATCAAGCTCCCTTCAACTGTTCCAAACACGATCACGACAACTCTTGGTTCCACATGCATTTTTATCCACCATTGTTGAGATCAGCCACTGTAAAGAAGTTCTGTGTGGGGTTTGAAATGTTGGGCGAAGCTCAAAGAGACTTGACCAGTGAACAAGCTGCTGCTAGATTAGTGGATTTAAATGGTGAGGTTCACTATTCGCAAAAACTGTCTGATGAGAAATGAGAGAAATGAGTAATGTAATATGCCGGGAGGGGATGGCCCATAACTTTTTGTAACTTATATATTAATACAATCTGAATCTATAGTCTTGTCTGTAAAGCTCGAGTTGCAACCTACTCAAATTGGCTGCTAATCAAAAGAAAAAAAAAGCTCTTCGTATCAAAATCCTGTACATGAATTTTTTTTTTTTTTTTTTGATGCCATCAAAATTTTTTTCTTTCAATTTTTTTTTTTCAATTTTTTAAATAAATAGTTTCTCCAGTTTAAACGAATATGACCATAGATAGCATACCGCCAGCCGAAGGGGCTGCAGGTGCCGAAGAAGTGCACGTCACCAAGCCACCGTTGGACTCCAGAATAGGCAAAGACGATCCATTTGTTTTTGGGAAAAGATACTTGACCAACGAAGAAGAAGTTTTCAGTCATAATGCGTGGGACCACGTTGAATTCGGGGAAGAACAAGTGGAGCAAGCCAAACAGATGATTGAGAAGCAATACGAGAATCCAGTTGCAGAATTCGATAAGACATTATATAATACGAATCCTGCTAAATATTGGGATATTTTTTATAAGCATAATCGAGAAAATTTTTTCAAAGATAGAAAATGGTTACAGATTGAGTTTCCCACTATATATAAGTTGACAGGAGAAGACTATAATAAGCCTGCTACCATATTAGAGATTGGATGTGGAGCAGGTAATACGTTTTTCCCAGTATTGAATCAAAATAAGAACCCTCAATTAAAATTATTTGGATGTGATTATTCGAAAGTGGCAGTTGATTTAATTAAGGAAAACGAGAATTTTGCACCAAACCACGAAAAGGGCATTGCATATTCATCGGTGTGGGATTTATCTAATCCAAATTTTGAAATACCTGAAGATATGGAACCAAACTCATGTGATATAGTTATAATGGTTTTTGTTTTCCTGGCTTTACATCCAGATCAATGGAAACATGCTATAAATAATTTAGCAAAGATAATGAAACCGGGTGGTCAAATTTTATTCAGAGATTATGCAAGATACGATTTAGCCCAACTTCGATTTAAAAAGGGTAGATTATTAGAAGATAATTTTTATATCAGAGGAGACGGAACTAGAGTATATTTTTTCACCGAAGAAGAAATGAGATCAATTTTCACCGAAGAAGGACCTTTTGAAGAAGTTAAAATTTTGACTGATAGAAGATTGTTAGTGAATAGAAAGAAGCAGTTGAAGATGTATCGTAATTGGTTACAATGTGAATTCAAAGCGAAAGATTAAATAGTGTATATTACGTAATTATAATGATAATGTATAAGAAGTTATCCAAATGTTTGAAAAGTTCCCAAACATCAATTAGCGGAATGTCTGTATTCAATTCCACTCCTTGTATATAAGTTTTATAGTTACTTTTGATCGGTTTGGGTAACTGTTCTGAAAGCATATCTTTCAAAGTGACAAAGTCCTTGGGATAGATTGGAGCTTGAATCATTATACCGGTACCCGGAATCAAAATCTTGATAGGTAATCTTTGTATCTTGTTCAAAGTGGGCACAATCTTCTTATTAATACCCGTGTAGACCCTTAGATTGTGCTTTACAATTGATGTCCATAAGTCATTGGAATTTTCTTCACTTAAGTTCATGATTTTTTTAGAATTCCCATTCATCACAAAACATGATTGCTTCAATTGATTCACTACAACCTCTTTTAAAGACCTCATGTAGTCCGGTTCTTGAGTGTCACTTTGATAGTAAAAGGGAATGATTTCTGACGGATACTCTCTTGAATATTTCAAAACCAATACCCATTCATTGGCCAACTTATAATCGTGATCAATTAGCGATGGGATATGAAGAAAGTCATACAATACACCAATGGGCAAGTGCCATTTCAAAGGCACACCGGCGTACTCCAACCAAACTGGCAGACCATCTCGCAATTCTGGTATAAAGTTACTAAAGTATTTCACTATACTTTGAATGTAAAGAGGGATATACGAGTTTCTTAAACCAGCAAAGAGATACTCTATTTCTTCCGACTCACTCGACGAGCATACCACACGAACATTCAAGCAGCCCTCCCATAGCCTGTTCTTAACGTCAACCAAGTTCGTTTCGTGCATACCATCAGCAAACCCGGCAAGCATATTCTGATAGCTTACCCAGGATTTAACTTCAATATTGTGCCTCACAAAAATGCGGTGCACGGATGTTTGCTTGTGCATTGCAGCCAATTACTACTTTGAAAGTATGTCGAATAGATGGTATCCCGTATGGTGGTATCCCTTATGGTGGTATCCCTTATGGTGGTATCCCTTAAGGCATCATGGTGGTATCCCTTATGGTGGTATCCCTTACGGTAGTATCCATTATGGTAGTAGGTACCTAGTAAGCACCTTCAGTAACCATTCAAATAGTGGATTTACCGAACCTAACCAATCAACAAAGCTTCCACCGCAAGAACAGCAGACCACCGTTCCGCCTGTAGCAAGGCGTTGATCTCCAGCACTGGGCAACAGCACCAACGCAGAGAAGGATAGAACAAACAGAACAATCAATCGTCCTGCCTACCCTGTAAAACCTGCAAAACCACCGCCTGAACAACCCCGTAAATCACCGTAAATACCACTGCAACAGATACCACACCCAGCTTGCTGAACACCTAAAACAACCCACTTGCCGAGCCGATACCCTGAAATACAGGCACTTCAAGCCCAGGAAGTAGTCCAACCTGGGGTATCAACCAGCCTTTCACCAGCAACAAAGGTCGCGGGAGGTACGGATGCTTGGGTTTGGTACCGAAAAAAGCCATGCGCAGCCAAAATTTTTGTTATGCTGCAGACTCCAATTGTCATTTATTTAAAGAAACATTGATGACTGTTGTTATAAGGCGATTGTTTTGTAGTTTGAACAATAAGAAAGAATTGGGAACAATCAGAGTATATATTGAATAGAGTTCCCTTAAATTTTTTTTTTGTTCTTTTTTCGTTTTGGTTTTTGCTCTGGTTTTCGTGATCATAACTTTAAGATGAAGAAAGATGGGTCTCTGAAACAGAGACTAACGTCATTGGATATTCCAATGACTCGTCCAGCGAACTTGTTTGACATGGACTTGTCCAATGCTCTTGATTCTTTCCAGCCGGGGAATATTGAAAAGGAGGATATGCCAAATGTGCTACCAATTTTCAATAGACAGACAGACAAGTTTGAAAAGCTAATGAAGAAGAAGCGGCCTTCTTCGATGCCAGTGTACCCTTCCACTGCTTTAAGACTGGCGAGTGTTCCTGCTTTACACAAGGAGCTTCCCCAACTCCCGACCAAGATTGGTTCTGCGGATAACTTGGCTACTAATCCCCGATCGGTATCGATGTATCTCAATCTGCATTCTTTGAAATCCTGTGATGATGACTTTATCACGCCTTTAGCTCAAACGTTCAACAAGCCTAAGCATATTATCGTTGACGACGATACCGATAGTTTGTTCTCAGATAATTTTCTGACTTATCTTACTAATGCTTCTACTGCATCTAATCAAAAGCCAAATGATACTTATAACTATGATGATTTTTTACAAAATTACTTATCTTCGGAAGAGTCCATGACGCATCAGGCTGATAATGAGATCCCAACTCCTGTGGCTGATTTTGAAGTAGATCACCCAAGGGGATCATCTGATGACCTTTATAGCTTTGTTGATAGTTTATTTGGATCGGATAATTCGAGTGAAGAATACAATACCCCATATATCAGTCCCGAATTTAAAGACAAGAGTCATTTTTCTCCACCACAGAATACTAACAAATCCAAATCATCTACTTCGCTAGTTTTGCCAGACTGGTCTCAGACATTACCGAAAACAAGAGGCAGGAATGATAATCATTCAATGGCATCGAAAACGAAAAGTATGTATTCTACAGCAAGTGCTGGAAACGTAAGCTTACATGATGCCAAACAAGAGGTAAAGGAGATTGTCAGACAAAGACCGTTTAGTTTCTGTCTTGATAGTGGTAAAGATTACGAAAATTCAAGGTATTATATTCCCAAAAGTAATAATCTACATCCATACAATAATCATTCTAAGAGAAGTTTTACCAGTTTACCAAAAGTTCCCGAAGCAAAATATGAACTCAAATCCGATCCACCGGTCAACAAACAAGCAGCCAATTTGTTTCTTAAACTCAGTGAAACTCCTTATCCGGTTAGTTCAAAGCGTTACTCTTCATTGCCCGTCCCTCCAAAACCTGTTCAACTACAACCGCAATCAAAACCTGTTGAACTACAACCGCAATCAAAACCTGTTGAACTACAACCGCAATCAAAACCTGTTCAACTACAACTGCAATCAAAACCGGTTCAACACAAGCCTACGTCTACCGCTCCGCCAACCCCTTCAAAAGATATAAAATTTTCAAAGAGTCATCATACAAAACACTCGAGTATAAGTGATGATTATGATAAACAAGAACAAGTGATACGAAAAGTAAGCGATTTTTTCAAAAACCATGCTATTCGACACAAAAGAGTAGTATCAGAGAAAAGCCTACCTGATCCTCCAAACACTGATAGACAAAATAGGTTCATTCGTCATTAACAATATAGGTTCATTCGTCATTAACAATATAGGTTCATTCGTCATTAACAATATAGGTTCAGTCGTCATTAACAATATAGGTTCATTCGTCATTAACAATATTTATTAGATTTGTATTATATGTATACTTAATGAAAAGCATCCTCATTAATCATTTGTATTTATAATTTAACGATTAAATCATCGTTTTTATACAAGCTTAATAAATCTTGAAGGTCATATTTTTGAGCAATTTTCCCATTAATAAATCTACCTCCCAAATAATGTGTTTTACCTGGTTTAGCAAAATGATTGGCACAGGGCTTTGGTGCAGTTAAACTAATCAATGTGGTGGCATTGATATCGATATCCACCGGTCCTTGATCAACATCCCACCCGGAAGGAATATCAACCGACACAATGGGAGCAATTTTCCCATTATTATCCGATAAGTATTTAATCAAGTCTTTGAAAGGATCACGAATAGGTGGTTTAAACGAAAACCCGAAAAGTGAGTCAATAATCACCTTCACTCCGTTTTGATCCTTTGGCGAAACGTTCAACATCTCAATCACTTCTTCATTGGACTCAATCTCCGCAATCTCCAAATCCTTCAATTGATTCAATAAATTAGCATACAATTGATTCTTGGTCGATTTCTTAGGATAGTATATAATAGGCTCATGCTTCCCCCAAAGCTTCAAGTGTCTAGCAGCAACTAACCCATCTCCACCGTTATTCCCCGGTCCCACCAATACCAATACTTTATTTCTACCGGTGGAGGGATATTCGTGATAGACAGCTTTGGCAACCGCCAATCCTGCCAACTCCATCAATTGATCAATGGAAAACGAGCCACTGGACATCAACTCTTGGTCAAGCAGAGCTGCTGCCTTGGCTGATAGTGTTTTAAACGAAGACTGGAACATTTCAATATGATTATTTCAGAATACTTCTCTTTACAATAAGACATAACCCTGAATAAATACCCTGATTGCACTCCAGACGTGTCACATCATGACATAATTAATTATGTAATAAATAGACAAACACACGTGACGCATATAAAATGTACGGGTCGCGCACATTCTCGCTTAAAGTGATTTTTTTTTTGTTTTTTTCAGTACCTTTTATTTTCTCGAAAAAAAAATAGAGAATTTGTCGATTTTAATTGAAAACAAATTTAGACAAGTAAGCCTTTTAGATTGGATTAACTGTATAGCTAGTCACAAGTATTACCCATTGACTGGACATATTCCATACTGCTTGACACCTAGGCGGACACGATTGTTTTTCGGTTGATAGAGAGCCTTAGAAACGCGTCGAACACCTTGAACCGACTTTGTTTAGAGATCAATAAAGAGCCACGTCTACTTAATTAGATAGGTATTGAAGGAAGTTTTAAGTTTGACAACCAATTCAGGAGTACAGAAGAGGTTGGGATCACCAGAATTGAACTAAAATAAGGAAAGCCAGAACCATGGATTCGCTGTATACTTATGAATCACCATCGATTTCGGGCCATTCACCCATGATAAACTATAGAAAAGATGCCAAAAAGGGGGTTAAATTTACATTTATGGTTGTTGGAGAACTGGGAACTGGTAAAACCACGTTTATCAATAGTTTATTGAATAAAAAAGTTGTAAATCACCGTTTTGAACGGGATGAATTAGCAATTGGAGAAACCAAAACCTTAACTTTCACCAGTGCCAAATCCGTTGCATTGCCCAGTACATCGATTTTAACTAGAAATGATTTCAATCCATCTACTTCAAACGAAGAACCGGGTATTGCATTGACAGAAACCAAGATTGAAATGGTTGATGACGATCAAATGAAATTATTATTAAATATCATTGATACTCCTGGTTTTGGAGAAAATTTAAATAACGAAATATGTTTTGTTGAAATTGAAAATTATTTAAAACAACAATTTGATTTAGTTTTAGCTGAAGAAACCAGAATCAAAAGAAATCCAAGATTTGTTGATACCAGAGTTCATGTTTTATTATATTTTATTACTGCCACTGGTCATGGATTAAGAGAACTTGATATAAATTGTATGAAACGTTTATCAAAATACGTTAATATTATTCCAGTTATCAGTAAAGCCGATTCTTTCACTGAAAAAGAATTAGCAAATTTTAAACGTCAAATAAAAATTGATATTGAGAAATTTAACGTACCAATTTTCCAATTTGATAGTTATTTAAATGAATATGATGAACAAGATGATCGTGAATTGATTGAAGAATGTAAATTTTTATCAAAATTACAACCTTTTGCTATAATATCATCTGAAGATGATTATGAAATTAAAGATACTCACACTGGAGAAGTTAAAACTATTAAAGCTAGAAATTATCCATGGGGTTTAGTTGATATAAATAATCCAAAATATAGTGATTTCCCAATATTAAAATCGGTTATCTTGGGATCTCATTTGCAAGATTTGAAAGATTTAACTCATGACTTCTTATATGAAACCTATAGAACTGAAAGATTAACTAAAGTTACTGGTAAAGTTGGTCATCAAAATGGCGAAGATGAATATGACGAAGGTGAATTCCATGATACTGTCGAAAGTCATCAAAGTAATTTCAATAAAGATCAAACAACGGTACCATCATTATCTAATTTAGCTCAATTAGCCAATACTTCAAATCAAAATGGTCATAACCATAATAACACTACAATTGATAATGAATCGGTTGATTCAGCATCTTCCTCAATTAAAAAATCAAAATCAATGTTATTAGATGAAGATGAACAAAATAATGAAATGCCATCGCCAAACTTGGGTAACAATTTGTCATTTCATTCGTCAAATTCAACTTTATCTTTCGATAATAATAGTAATACCAGTCATAATGGAGTACCCCCACGTAACTTAAATCCTCAAAATGCAGCATTCAAGAGATTATCTATTGCTCCTCAAAGAAATCAACTAAGACAAATCAGTGAAACCGTTCCTTACGTTATTAGACATGAAAGAATTCTAGAAAGACAACAAAAATTAGAAGAATTAGAAATGGCAAGTGCTAAAGAATTAGCCAATAGAGCTGCCGCATTAGAACAAAAAGCTGCTGCATTAAAAGCTAGAGAAAAATCATTAATGGCCAAAAGAGAAGTTGAGTCCAGAAAAGCTAGTGCTGCTGCCTCCCCTGAAAGTAACCAAATCTCCAACGGCGAATCTAAAACAGATGAAGTCAATGCCGATGAAGAGGTTCCATTGGAAAGCAATGAAAGTATTCATAGCTCAATGATCAAAAAGGACGAGACTTTGACTGATCTAAACTCTGTCGTTGAAAATAAAGAATAATTCTTAACAAAAAAAGTCATAAAAACTCAGTAAAACCCCCGTCAAAAACCTTTCAAAAAAATAAATATATAACTACCACCATACAGTTCTTCTTCTCTACCCTTTGTATATTGTTTAATGTATTAAAATCACCTTTTCTTCGTAATCTTATTGTAAAACCGTGCTTTTTGCAGTTAGTTTCTATGGGTGCACGGGTGCATCCCCTGCGGGTAACCAAAAAAAAACGTCGATTCAAAAATGAAGAATCATCTCTGATGTACGGAGCTTTATCGCTTGCTTCGTGTAAGAACAAAACACCAACAAAAAAAAACTGCTTCTCTTCGTCGGGAGTCCACGCCTTGAATCAATACAATCTCTAATCGTCTATTCAGAAGATTAAGGATAATCAGTCGAACCTTGGAATTTATGTTCATTTGAGCTCTATCTTGTTACGAATTTCCCGATAAGATTTTGTTTAGGTAGACCCTTTGATTGATTAGCCAATTTTGAGATTTTGATTGTTTTTTAAGAACTTATTTTAATTAGTTGAATATATTATCAATTGCATTGTTTGATATTGAGATAAAGTAATTCATTCGTTTATTCAGTTAAGTATATACCTACGTCAAGATGGAGAATATTGCTCAAATTTTAGAAGCAGCATTATTAAACCCCGATGCTAATAAGAGAACTGAAGCTGAACGTCAATTAAATGAAGCCGCTAGTAATCATTTTGTTGAATACTTGGGATGTTTGGTTGAAGCTTTAGCTAACCGTAACAATAAGGTTGAGGTTCGAATGTTGGCCGGTTTAGGTTTAAAGAATCAATTGACTTCTAAAAATTCAAGAACTCGTTCAGAACAACAAATACGTTGGATTAATTTAGATGTCGGTACTAAAAGCAAGATAAAACAAACGACAATTGACGCTTTATTAAGTGACGATGATGGAATCTCAAATGCTATTTCTCAATTGGTTGCTACTATTGCAATTATTGAATTACCAAGAAATGAATGGCCAGAATTAATTCCAATCATTGTGGAAAATACTAAAGTAGAAAAACCTCTTAATATCAAAAGAACTTGTTTGCTTACCATTGGATATATATGTGAAAGTAGTGATCCAAACAATCCAGAAATTTTGGCTCAATCAAATGGTATATTGGTTTCAATTGTTCAAGGGGCTCAATCAGATGAACCATCTACTAAAATTAGATTAACCGCTTTAAACGCGTTGGCCAATTCCTTAGAATTCATCAAATTGAACTTTGAACATGACGGTGAAAGAAATTATATCATGCAAGTTGTTTGCGAAGCTACCCAAGCTGATGATAATGAATTACAAGCGGCTGCATTTGGTTGCTTAGCTAAAATTATGCAAATTTATTATAGATTTATGCAAATCTATATGGAAAAAGCATTATATGGTTTAACCTTAAGTGGTATGCAAAGTCCTGATGAAAAAGTTGCTTGTATGGCTATTGAATTTTGGTCAACTGTTTGTGAAGAAGAATTTGATATTGCAAGTCAACGTCATGAATTACAAAGTCGTGGTTTAGGTCAACTGAATGACTTAATGTCCTTTAATTTTTGTATTATTGCTACAAGTGATGTTTTACCAACTTTACTTAATTTATTAACCAAACAAAACGAAGATCCAGAAGATGATGATTGGTCAGTGGCAATGGCCGCCGGGGCTTGTTTACAACTTTTTGCTCAATCAGCAGGATTTTATGTTGTTGAACCAACTTTACAATTTGTTGCCGCTAATATTGTTAATAATGAAGATTGGAGATACCGTGAAGCTGCTGTTATGGCTTTTGGTTCTATTTTGGAAGGTATTGAACCAGATCAAGCTAAAACTTTTATTAATGAAGCATTAGGACCAATCTTACCATTAATCAAAGATGAAACATTACAAGTCAAAGAAACCGTTGCTTGGTGTTTGGGTAGAATTGTTGAAAATTTGATTGAAATTCGTGATATTGAAGGCCATTTTAATGCACTTTTAGAAAGTTTAGTTACTGGTTTATCCGATCATCCAAAAGTTTCAACCAATTGTTGCTGGTCATTTATTAATTTATTAGAGCATTTTTGTGTTGATGCTCCAGATTCTGAAACCAGTATCTTATCACCATATTACGAAGGTATTGTCCCAATTTTGGTTGGATTAACTAATAAAACCGATAATGAATATAGTTCAAGAACATCTGCTTATGAAGCATTATCATCATTTGTTACTTATAGTGCTAATGACACTTTACCAATTATTCAAACTATTGCCAGTGAAGCTGTCAGTAGATTAGAATCAAGTATTCCATTACTGAAAAATTTGAATTCAATCGAAGCCAAAGCAAATCTTGAAGAATTACAAATTGATATTTTGGCATTATTAACCTGTGTTATAAGAAGATTGAAAAATGATGTTTTAAGTGCTTCAGATAGTTTAATGGAATTATTCATTAAATTATTAGAAATTCAAGATCCAAATTCATTATTGGAAGAAGATATTTTCATTGCAATTTCCTCAATTGCAAGTGCCATTGGCCCAGACTTTCAATAAATATATGCCAGTTTTCTTACCATATTTAACCAAAGCTTTAACTAATACTGAATCACCAACTTGTGATACGGCAATTGGATTAGTAGCTGATTTGGCCCAATCATTAGGACAAGGTATTGAACAATATTGGAGTGATTTAATGCAAATTTTAGGTAGTAACTTGAATGACGCTAATCTTAATAGAGATTTAAGACCAACTATTTTATCTTGTTTTGGTGATATTGCAGGCAGCAATTGGACCAAGTTTCGTTCAATACGCCGAATTTGTTTTACAAATTTGTGTACAAGCTTCACAAATCACCCCAGAAGATTCATCAATTGAAAGCTTTGAATACGTTAGTAAAGTTAAGGAATCTGTTTTGGATGCATATATGGGTATTGTCAATGGATTAAGCAGTCAACCAAATGTTATTTATCAATACGTTGGAGCCATGTTTCAATTGATTGAATCCATTTCTACTGATCCTGAATTATTAGGAATTGAATCAATTGCCAGAACATCAGCCGGTTTATTAGGGGATGTTGCAGCAATGTTCCCCAATGCTACATTCCGTCAATTATATTCACAAGACTGGGTTACTCTTTATATTAAATCAATTAGAAGCAATCCATTATTTAGTGAATCAACTAAGGATGCTGCCAGATGGGCAAGAGATCAACAAAAACGTCAACTTAATGCCTAATCTTATTTTTAAATTTGTATAGCATTGAGTCCTCTTATCTACTTGTCGTGTTTATCTCTCCATTTCTATCTGATCCTTCATGTACCTCTATATTAACTCTTCATAAACCTCTATCTTATCTCTTCATGTTACCTCTATTTCACCTTACCTCTATACCTCTACACCTCTTACCTCTACACCTCTTACCTCTACACCTCTTACCTCTACACCTCTTACCTCTACACCTCTTACCTCTACACCTCTACATCTCTACACCTCTACATCTCCTCTAATATTTATTCTGCACTTATGTTTTTATGCTTTGCACGGAACTCATACCTCTATCACTCTCTTGTCATATTGTCATTTTTTGTACATTTCTCACTAGTTAATATTTTGCACTTTTATTTTCATGCCTCTTCATACCTCTGTTCATACTCTTTTCTTCTCTAGATCATCTCTGCACTATTAAGGTTTGTTTACCATTACTTTATTTCTCTTCTCTTTTTCCTACATAATTTTATTTCATGTCTCTAATGTCTCTGCAAATTTTCCTGTATTTCAATGTCATTTATTTTTCTAACCCGATGTATTCATGTATTTAGCTTCTTTTCAGTATATTCCTTTAATATATTAAAGCCATCTAGACCAGTAAGTAATTAAACCAAATCAGGTAAGCTTATTACGTGCCAGTAACAAAACTCTTAAAGGTATTGTGATAGAACGCGATGCTCATACTCCCTTTCCAAAGGAAACCTCCAAATAGTCCCCCAATGACCTTTGATGCTGTACCTTCTCGTATGTACGTTTGGTACGTTTACGTTTTGGTTGTAAAGTCAAAGGATTCCTTAATGGCCATCGTCAATTTGTAGACCATCACGTTTTCGAGGGTCCTCCCACTTACGAGACTTTCTACAATTATGTTAAGGCTCGTGAACCAGGTTCTACTGTGAGTAAGCAGGGCTCTCTCAGCGAACCACTTCTTCTAGAGCCAAATTTCCGGAGCATTAAGTATTTTTAGCACCAGCAAACCACATTCCATGGTTTAAGCTGGGATACACCGTAATATTCTGTTCCTTTCTCTATTGTTTGGCTGATAATTTCGTTTCAAAAGAGTAAAATTGCAATGAAAAAAAAACACAAGTCGCGTCAAAAAAAGATGAAAATTTTTAAGACACGAAGCTTTTTCCCTTTTATTTGCTGGTTGATTCAATTTTCAGCAGAGAACGGTACGTTTGCAGTGTTCCGCCAGTGGCATTAGAGTATTGGATAGCCATCACAGGAGATTAAGCCCTGTGAGGTTGTATTTTCTTTGGTATTTTCTTTAGTATTTTCTTTGGCATTTTCTTTGGTAAAATTTTTTTTTTTTTTTCAGTTTGTTTTTCAAATTGTCTTCCAGGATTGTCGATTGTTAAATTAACAATCGTGCCTTTTTGTTCTCCAGAGTAGTTAATCCTTCTTTGCTGCTTCTGATCTTTTGTCACCGCATATTGCTTGGGCAGCTGGGATTGTTTGTTGTTGGTGGTTGACAAAGACATACCGAAAAATTGTACAATCTCGAATTGGTAGTTGGCTGCATGGAGTCCAGTCTAATTATTCCCTTTTAGTCAATATTATATCTAGCATATTGCCAATATCGTCCTGCAATATAGTTAGACCCGTCTTTGCCAGTAATCCCTGTTGCGACAAGCCTGAAAATCTGCAACTCATTTCTTGATTCATTTGAAATTGACGAATTCATTCAAATTCACGTAAAGTTTTAGGAGTTTACCTTACATTTCTTCTCTACCATTTATCCCAGGATCGGTAATTACGTTTATTAATTGATAATTATTTTTCTCTATTCTTTTTCTTTTTCTTTTCATTATACGCTTTTGAATTTAACATTTTTCATTGGTTTGTCATCACCACGTTCGTTTATCGAGATACATAAAAACCCTTGAGTTCCCTCTAGTTCTTACCTCTTCCCATACCAGGCTCTGTTCAAGGATTCCATCATGCCAACGTATTTTCCTTCTGATATCAAATATAATCCGATTCCTTTCAATCATACTTACATTTTGTATGATCCAAAGGATATCATATCCATGATATCGGTTCACTTGTCTCTTTTACCCATCTATACCATGGTTTTCTACACCTCATGGTTCTTGATTACTAGAGAAATAGAACCGGTTATTGTTGTTGGAGGTCACTTGATTGGAGAAATTTTAAACAAAATTGTGAAAAAATTAATCAAACAACCCAGACCAGAATTTCATAAGGATTTTGGTTCAGGTTCTTACTCCTTGACTTATGGTATGCCTTCCGCCCATTCCCAATTCATGGGATTTTTCGCTGCTTACTTCATTTGCATTTTCTTATTTAAAATGAATCATTTTTCTGCTATACAAAAATACCTTGGTTGTGGCATCTTAATATCCAGTGGATTATTGGTTGCATTCTCAAGAGTTTACCTCTTATACCATACGATCCAACAAGTGTTGGTTGGGGTTATGTTTGGTGCTTTACTCGGTTTAGTCTACTTTGTCATAATTTCAATTGCAAGAGATGTTGGTTTCATTGATTTCATCATCTCCTGGCCCTTTGTCAAGTTTTTCTATATAAAAGATACTTACTTCCATTCATTCCAAACTTTCAAAATGGAATATGATAGATATATCGAATTGAAAAGCATTACTAAAGGTTCCATCCTTCAAATATAATTTTATTTGCATCGTTTCTTACCAAAGTTAAGTCTTTTTAAAACTTTTGGGAAAACAATACTATTCTTTCTTCTTACCCGTATCTTCTACTTTCGATTTACTTTTATTTGGTGTCTTAATTTCGAGTGATTGTTTTTATGTCAACTTCGCTTCATTTACTTCTATTTCTATAATTATATCCCCTCCCCTTTTTTTACCATTATTCAATTCTTACGGTTTTTATGTTTAAAAGCAAAAAAAAATATCTATAATACTATTTCAATATACCTTAGTATCCATTATTCGTATTTGTATTGCTTCGGTTGTTTGACTTTGAATTCACTTTTTGCAACCTGCAGCTTGCAAGAAAATACTCGGAGGTAGTAAGTAATCCATGTTTCCGTCGAGTCAAATCTCCAGTTTATACCTCTTGCGGCAACTTTATTGGCCGTGTAATCTCCTGTGAAATGCCCTGGCCTGCCATCAGGTCTGCTGAAGCCTGCCTGGTGAAACCCATTATTGAAACCCTGTTGTGTCGCGACGTTACAGGGGACCTTCTCTTTCTGGACTCATCGCGATTTAGTTACTCAATCGAGTCAAATTTCGAAAACTTATATTAAAATACAAAGACAATCACAGTCATGATGTTAATCTATAAAACAATAACTAGAAGAAAACAGGGGAAGAATCAGAAGAAGAAGAACAGAAAAAGAAGCAAAGGTAAAGGCAAAAATGGTTAAAAATCGTCCCATTTATCATCATCATTCTTCCAATCATCATCCTTTTTGCTTTTGTTATTCTGAGAGGGTCCACCTTGTAAACCTTGTAACTTAGTTTTTTCTTCAGGTTTAGCTAAACCAAAGGCAGGAGCAATTTCTTTTTGTTCTTGCAAACTTAAACTATTGAAAAAACTACTAAATTTTGAATCAAAAGTTTTATTGAATCCATTTTCATTGACATCTTTAGTAAAAGATTGGAAAGTTTCATGACCGTATTTACCAGTTTCTTGCATTCTTTGACCAAATTGAGCCATTGCTCTTTTAGCCTCACCACTTAATTCACTTTCTTGTAAATGATTAAAACCTGGTTTAATAACTGATTCATGAACTTCATTGACTGATTTAGCAACAGTGCTTGAAAACAACCCCCAACCTTTAGTAAAAGTACCCATTGGATCATTTTGAAATTTATCAAGAGTAAAATTAGCAAAAGTACCCCCATTACCAGATTGATTATTAGAAGGAGCAGGAGTATTACCAAACCCAGCATATTTCCCACCTTGGGAAGGTGGTAAGTCATCAGGTCTTGATTCATTTTGAGATCCCAATTTAGCAAAATATGCTTCATTTTGAGATTTTTGTTCACCAGTTAAACCAACCCCACGACGGGATTGAATTGGTTCTTGATTAGAAGATAGACTTGCTTCATTAGAATTGGTTTTTGAAGCAGCACTTGAAGCCGATGGTAATGTTTCCCCAGTATGATCTTTAGGAGTGAATTCCCTACCTTCAGCTTCAGCCAGTAATTTTTCTTTATAATCTTCTGCAACATAATTATCAAATTTTAATTTGGTTGGTAAAGTTAAATCAACTCCGTTTTCACTGAAGTATTTTTTACAGTTTTCATTACCACCAATTTCCATACGAAGAGTTTCTTCTGGTTTGAATTGATCCATTGTAATTGATCTAACAAATGAAATATGTACTCCTAATCCTCTATGGATACCAGCACATTCAAGACAAATGAATATCCCAAACTTAGGCGAAGCCCATTGCGGGTTTGGAGCATCACAATCAAAGCATTTCTTATTGGCTCCGTTTTTTTGTAAAACAAGTAATTTTCTTCTAGTATCTGGATCAATGGACATGTTTAACTTTTATAGGTCTATTTGAAAATCCTCTAAAACTTTTAATATTTCAATTTTTTTCCTTTCCTTATCGTTATCTTGACAATACAATCTATTTCAACCTCTATTCAGGTACTCAAGATGCCGTTATTGTTGTTGTTTTATCTACTATCTACTAATTTTCTGCTGTTCATTGAAAATTCACAAACGAACTTCCAGCAACAAAATGGTCAGATCACACGACCCATTTCCAATATATGTAAAGATTATTTAAACAGAGAAACTAATACTATTATAGTTTAAGAACTGGTTCAGAATTCTTTTCAGTGATGACTACCGGATAGATCTCACTGGTGGCACTATGGCCGGTGTGCCACAGGCCACCATCAACGACATGAACGGTACCAGTGATGTAACTTGCAGCTGGAGAAAATAAGAAAACTGTTGATTCAGCAATATCTCTTCTAGTACCAATTCTTTGTAAAGGAACCGACTCGATATTTTTTTGGACGTTTCGTTTCAATCTCTGTAAACCTTCAGTTCCCTCGATACCCCCGGGGGCCAAACAATTGCTTCTAATCCCAACGGGACCCAATTCCACCGCCAATGCATTGGATAGAGCATCCACTCCGGCTTTGGCTGCACCAACGTGGATTTGAAAGGGAATACCGTAATAATGCAAAGTTGCACTAACGAAGAGAATCGATCCTTTGTTTTGACGCAATTGATTGAAAGTTGCCTTAACCGTATTGAAAGACCCCAATAGGTCAATGTCCACCACTGATTTAAAAGCATTCGACGATAAATGATTGAAGTCAGCTAAAAAATTCCCAGCTGCTCCAGCAATAACAAAATCAATTCGTCCCAATTCCTCCACGGTCTTATCCACCGCCTGTTTAATACTCTCAACCTTGCGGACATCAACGTTAGGACATGCAATCACCTTGCAATCTTTCCTAAGCTCTTGTAGGTCTTTGGCTGCCTCTATGGTTTTATCTGGATTTCGCCCAACAATTGCTGCATTTGCTCCTAGCAATATCATTGCCTCTGCTTGCACTTTACATATCGTACCAGCACCTCCGGTAACAAATACAACTTTCCCTGCGAAAAGGTCTGGTTTCCAGTTTCCTTCACTCACAAACGTTTGGTCTAGATGTGTCCCCATCCTGTCACTGTCCTGCTATTGATAACGGTCTTGTTGTCGATGATAACTCGTTATCAAAGGATTCTTTGATCTTTTTATCACTTTCTGCTCTGCGTTTCCCCGCGATAATTGAGCGATCCGAGGCCACTGAAGCCTCCGTACACCCAGACAAAGAGGAATAGTCTTATTGAATATATATTAAAGTATACACCCATGATCATGCCACCAGGACCGTAAGATCAGGCGGGTTCATCATTTGTAGGAGAGACCGGGTTGGATTTGGGCAGAACCGAGGTTGGCAGCACCGATTTCAGCAGATCTGCCACCGAAACGAAGGTCTCTTTCTTATGAATAGGTTGCAATTCTGAATCATTATCATCTTCACGAGCTCTTTTGGCATGAGTTTTATGGCCCATGTCTTTTTCGATATCCTCGAACAAGTTATGAGGACCACTACCATTACTTAAGGGTAGGTTTTCATTCAGTTCATTTGGTTCAACTTCTTCATCACTCTTGATCGGAGTAGAGACGTTGTGGCCATTATTCAAGAATTCGTCGTCTTCAGAGTCAAACGAGGTATCGGCCACTCCAAATTGTTTAGTATCGTCTTCGTAGAACTCATTTTCCACCATTTTAACTAATTCTTTCCCGGTACTGACGTAATTAATTTTATCACGACAGATATCTTTGAAATTCTTATATATGTATTCAGCTAATAATTTGAAGTTATGTCTTTTACCATGATTCACAGTTTTATCACAATTTTTAATGATGATCTCTAATAAATCAAGACAGGTTGAGTTAGCCAAATTATTTTCACTTATGATGGTATTGAAGAATTCGAAAAAATATTGGAAAATATCGTTATTAATAATGTATCTTGAATAAAACCCATCATTTAACAATAAGATATTCTTTAAACATCTGATAGCACTCAATTTCAAAGTAATCTTAACATCAATGAACCATCAATTTACTTACCCCTAAAAGTATATTGTTTTCCAAGAAAAATGGTCGGGAAATATACGCTTCATGTTCTTTAGAACAAAACGATATCAAGTCACATAAATGTTGATATAAAATTTCATCGCCTTTGATTTTAGATACAATTGATTCATGTAATTTTGAATCTTCTTTGGAGTAAGATAAGTCACTCAATTCTTTGAATAAACCGGGGGCAACTTTAGAGTAAAAAGCTTCGAAATAATTGTTGGTATTAATATCATTCACTTCATTAGATCCTCGATTGAGTGGATTTCGGTTTTCTTCGCCTTCTTCATCTTCAAATTCGTCTTGGAAATTGCTAAATTGGTTTCTCAAAACTTCTAAATCAAACCCATTTTGAACATTCTTCATGTTTGGTTCTCCGTTTGATCCTTCAAATTGACCCGGAATTGAAGTATTGGATGCAATATTTGAATCCAATAAAATTCTCAACGCTTCAAATGCTTGGATCTTTAAACCAGGGTTTTTATCCTCTAATAACAATTTACTCAATATAAGACTCAATGTCATATCATCAGATAATTTAAATTTGAGAGGCTTGTGTTCTCCAAAGTTCTTATCTTTATCAATAAGATTCTTATCATTGCCATTTTCTGAATTTGTTGCTGCAGCAGCTGCAGCAGCTGCTGGACTCATAGATGGAGGATCTGAAATATCAATCGAGTTATCGTTATCGATAGAATTAACAAGAGAGACATCCTGTTCTATTATAATAACTATAAGCTCGGTACCTAAAACCCTTGTATTACTATCAGTATCCTTAAGGGCAAAACTTAACATTTTAAATAGCCCAGTTTTAACTAAAACTGAAAAAAATTCAGATTTTTGATAAGACTGTAAAGACTTGGTTATAAGAACGTATTGATGTAACATCTTGACACCATTTCTTTTCGTTTCTAATGAAACTTGCTTTGAACTATGGGAATTTGGATTCGGTGATATGGGAGTATTGGGAGTATCATTCGAGGAATCGGTATTAGTATGAATGCTTGAGCTTGGACTTGTGTTGATATGGTTATTTGTAGATCTGTGTTCTGCAAGTTTATTGTTATGATTATAGTCATCATTGTTGTTATTGTTATAAGTATTATTAGTAGTATTATTGGTATTATCAGAACAAATGCCATTCTTGTTGACATTATTAATATTATCATCATTATTATCATTATCATTATCATATATGTTGAATAACTTTGTACAGAAATTATCATTAGATTCGGAATTTTTCAAAAAATTTATGATTTCAACCTGGTTGAAAAATATTAGTGAATTTAAAGTATTAAAAGTCTGATCATCCAAATACCTAGCCAAAACAACATTTTTCAAAAAATTTAAATAGAAATCTCTTTTGAAGATATTTATTTTATCTTCATCATTTGGAATTTCAATAACGGTTTTGAATTTGGATTTGTCAGCGAATATTTCTCGATGAGTAGCTTTAAAATTTGGATATTCTGGGTCGTACTCTAATATACCAACTAAACCTAGGATTTTGGACTCACTAGAAACAAAGTCTTCAATTATAGAAGGTTCATTATATATTATCAAAATTTTTATAATTTCGGTAAGGGTGAATAAATTCTGTAATTTTCTTTTCTCTTCGGATTGGTTAAAGACATCAATAAGTTTTTCGAAAAATTTACTTTCGATTATGAATTTCAGGATACAAGAACGGGTGTATTGAGAATTTGAACCTTGGCTAATTACATCGATAATGGACTCTAGATTATCAATCGTTGGATCTTCCGGTATATTTATAGGACCAGTAATTAATTCAGTAATTTCATTCACACCTCCGTTATTACCATCATTATCCGATATACTGGCGTTTGATATGACATAGTATAATGATATATCAGAGCTAAAGCCCTGTTGTTGAACTTTTATTATAAATTCACAAAGATCAGCACATCCTTCAGTTTCTTGAAATGATAAGGCAAGATCTTTACCAGAAAGATCGGTCCATACAATCAAAGTTTCCTGTTGTCTCTGATACTGTATGGAGCCCTCTAGATATGACTTAAGAATGACTTCTTGTGGATGCAATTCACTTCTGACGAAAAAATATGGCTTATGAGTGTCTTCCGAAAATTCACCGGTACAATAGCCAGTTCCATTGTCTAGCCAATCTTCGCCTTGAAGAAGATAAACCTTGACTCTTCGAGGAACTTTAGTGCTTATCATCAACATTTCTTGATATAGTGGATCTTGTTCTCTTTCGTCTTCCGATTGTTTCTTCTCATTATCTTCATCTACCACATTCTTGTGGGGCGAGGACGATGGACCTGCAGTAGGCAGTGATATTGAGGATAAATTAGAAGGCGGCGAATGAGGTTCATCGGCATCGCCAGAGCCTTTATTCAAGTCATCACTATTGGTGTCACCATTAGAATTCGAAACCGAAATATGGTGTGCTCCTTCTTCCTCATTACCATTCTGCTCGGGACTGGTGATGCTGGTTTCATATCCCATTTTAAACTATTCGGCTATATCTAGGATGTTTATCATAAAAAAATGGAGGGAAACGGACGGTAACGCGTCTAAATAAAAAGTATGGGAAAGACGTTCAAGGCCAAATTAATGTGTCAAAGTTCCGAGTTGAACACCTTCTAATAACACCGGTATTGATAAAAAACACACAACAGGAAAGCAAAAGGTAAAAGCAAACTCTTAAATATTACAAATAATGAATCGAAAAGGTTAAAGCACTTACCGCCAGATGCGAATTCAAGGTTTAGATACACGCACACACTCTCAGGATATGCAATATTGACAGGATTGATCTGCAAAACTGGGTATATTATGAGAAACTTGCTGCTATTTCGATAATAAAAGCTTTCTATTCAGAGCTGGGAAGTAGTCTTCTGTTGATATTTTCTGTTTTTACTGTCGTTTTTTTTTCTTCTTTGCTCGTTTGGCGCGTGTACGGAGTTTTTTTCTTACTTAACGGCTATATACAAATAGATAACTATGGCAATTACAAGAGATAGTTATGGCAATGACAAAGATCAGTGGCATAACAAGGCAGCACTAGATAAGTTTCTGGCCCAGTCGGCTTTGTCAACGTCGTGGGTGTCTTCAACTTCACCCCATTCCTCCGTTTGGAAAATCGATTCCAAGTTACCCAATTCGATGATTTCGTCGATTGATTTGAAATAATGACTGTTTGGATGAGATTTATTGAGTTGATATAAGTTTTTAACATTGTCTGGGTTGGTTGCATTTGATCTGAGAAGTGAAATACCACATAAGAAGGATTTAGAGGTTAAAATGGCCTTTTCCAAAGCCACCAAATCATAAATTGGCAATTGGTTTAACCAGTGAAGAACAATGTTCTGGGTGGTGATTGCTTGGGTATTACCTCTCAATCCATCGGTTTCACAATCAAGATAGTTCAATTTGACTTTGTAATCAGAAGAAGGTAATAATTTCTGGGGTTCATTGGATTGAGCGTATTTGGTGAAAAAGTCTTCAAATTCTTCAATAAGAGGTAAGTATAATTCATTTTGTCTTGATCTCAATTTCCCATCGTATTCATCTAAAGTAGTGAAGATCAAACAAGTATCGGTATCAAAATATCTTAATAAATTCAATTTAATATCTTCCAACTTACCCACTTTTGAAATCAATTCGTTATTTGGTTCACCATCTTTATTGATACTCATTAAATCAATGGCCCTGGCGGTGATGGACGTTAATGGTAAGGAGTTGGTCTTGATCTTTAAATCTGGTAAATTGGCCCATTCATGACCAATCAAGTACGCCATTTCTTTCTTGGATTCCGGTAATGAAAGTGGGAATCCCAATGGTGTTTTCAAAGTTTTACCATCGAGTTTAACGTCATATTGCTTAGTTGCTTCGTTATACTCGGTATCAACCGTTTCCCAGAACTTGGTCATACTTTTAGACAATCTATTGGTTTCAGAAGGTATATTGTTTTCAACAAAACTCAGTTCACCAGGAGTCTTCATTTTTGGAATAAAGGCATTCATAGAACCATCAGTAGCAAGAACTCGAGAGGTGTACACAAAGGATCTCACCGTGACATTGAACACTCTGGGTATTCCACCCACTCTTCCAAATCTCAACATACTCAATACTTGACTAGTATTACTGAAAGTATAAAGTTGTATTAATAAGTTATTGAATAAAAGAAAAAAGTGAAAAATTTAATGTGCTGGTGTGTGGGTGTTTTCTTAAAGGATATTCGTTTTCAGTTTTTTTCAGTTTATTCGTCGATTTGAATCAACGATTTATTCACCCAGTTTGCCAGCCAACACCGAATAGAAAGCATAACAAGATGTCAGTGAACCCAGAGGCTTTGCAGAAGCTACTAATGGAAATGGACAACCAGCTTAACAAGTCCAAGGCCGAGTTAAATATGTGCAATTTGCAATTGGACAGAATTAATACCAATTTAAACCTTATTAAGCATACTTCAACCAATTTGAAAAAATTAACTAATTCAGATACTGATCCTGTTTGGCAAGGGATCGGGAAAGCGTTTGTGAAGAATGACGTGGGATCATATATAAAGACCATTCAAGGGGACGAAAAAGAGTTTTTGGATACCCAAAAGAACTTAAAGACTAAACAGCATTATTTACAAACTACTTTAGATAATACTATAACAAACATGACTCAGTTAGTTGGAAAGAAATAGTTTACTTGTACCATAAATCATTCTATATTTAATATATTTAATATACATTTATATATATCTAATCACTATCATCTTCATCTACACCATCGTCTAGGATACGTCTTTCCAAATCCTCATTTTCTTTTGCTTTGTTTTTATCTATTTCCATTCGCTCGGTTAAAAAGATGTTTATATGATCTTGTAATGTCGTTAGTTGTGCTCTTAACTCACCTAATTCAGAGTCTTTGGCATCACTTGGTCTATCTCGATCTTCTCCTCCAGCCTTGATCACAATGTCGGATATTTGGGTTGTTTTCCCATTTGTTGAGTGTGGGCCTGGCCCCGGCACAAACTCCCGGGTTAAGTCTGGTGCAGCATACGTTGCTTTCGGTATTAATGTCATTATAGTCTGGCTTTATAGAGTAGTTAATGGTGTTTTAGTAACGAGAGCAAAAAAGGCCCTTTGGTGTGAGAATGTAGGTACGGGTGCAAACGAAGAGACTACGGATGCAAAATTAAAGATTGAATAGATTTAAAGACTGGAATCAATATATAGAAGCGGGAGTAAAATTAGAGAAGAGGTTATTCTTGCTTGATTATTGGGATTCTTTTAGCCGAATTGGAGTAGGCGTTGAATTTAATTTCGATGATTTCATCGGTTGAAAACAGTAACAGAGGAATATCATAGCAAGAACAAGCCATTAAATAGCCATAGAAAACTTTTAAAACAGTATCATCGGCAATGATTAGGATATCCCCACTCATTCGTTCCATTTCTAGAATCAAGGGTTCAATTTTGATGGCTAAATCGTGGTACAGTTCAGCTCTAGAGAATCGATGATGGTAAGGATCTTTTAAAAACTGTTCAAATTCGGTTGGATATTTCTCTTTTATTTCATCATCAGTCATTTGACCAACAATACCGGGATTTTTTTGCAGTAATTGAATACGATGTCTAATATTAATATTTTGATTAGCTAGAAATTGAGTAGTTTCAACGGTTCTCTTTTTAACCGAAGTCCAAACAACAAAAGAGTCTTCATCAACGCCATCTACGCCAGCCGTTGGATGTTTATCATCAATTGTCAATTGTCTTTTATTTTGAGGTCTAACACTTAGACTTCTTGCCTTCACTTTTTCTGGATCAAAATAATCTTTACCTTGAGAATTTAAATAATTCATTAAAGAGTTTGTTAAGTTTTTAGCATAATTAATTCCATCTTCATCTAAAGGAGGATCCTGACCATATTCTAAATCATTTTTATAACAACGAGCGAAAAATACTGATCCCAGTTTAATTCTTGAATTCATTAGAAAGAAAACAACTTTATTAATAAGGTAACCATAATTTGAATTATTCAATTCGATTCTTTCACCAAAATTAATAAATTTAATATAAGATAATTTATTATTATTATCAGTTTGATTCATTTCAGTATAATAAGGAGTTAAAAAACTAATACGTTCTTGATAATCTTTATAAGCAGATTCATAATCCCAATTTAAATAATCAGGAGAAGATCTTGCTGCTTCTTCCATATTTTTCAAAATAATTGAATCATCAGTAACCAAGGATTCAATAAATAGAGTTTGAATATTCAAATCATTAAATTTTTTATGTAAATCTAATCTATATTCAGGTAATGCATTAACAGCATCATAAATAGCAACTTGTCCCTTATCATTTTTGAAAAAATTTAAGATATCGTTTAAACATTCATCAACAATTTCAGTTCTAAAATCATTTGATTGAGGTGTAAATAATTCGTGGGTTAAATCCAAATCACTGGACCTTGCTCGACGATAATCACCTAAATGAAAAGAATGGGTTTTAACTCCTAACCATCTTAAATAACGGGTTAAACTAACTGATAAATGGGTTTTACCTCGACCTGGTAATCCGGCTAAACAGATACAAATCTTCCCGGCATGAAATAACCTTCCTGATTCTGTCAGATAAAGTTGTGCTGGACTAATATGATACGGATCAATTTCTTTGTGGACCCCGTCGGTGCCAGTTATATCACTTAACCGTCTTGTTCTTGAAGCTTCCAGGGGTAAATTAACCTAAATTTGGTTTTGAATTATTATGAAATGACCATCTTTTTTTGGTTCTTTTACCAGAATTTGAAGGATTTCTTTCTAATAAAGCCGAACCAAACCCATTGACGATTTCACAATCGTCATCCGAATCAAATGTTTGGGACATTCTGTGTGTATTGATAAGTATTTGGCTTATAAATTGACAGCTTTGATTAGATTTGCTTTAAAATTTCCCCAGAGACTTGCCGATTTGAGATGATTGGATCTTTTTTCTTCTCTTTTGCTATATACTGAGACTAAGAAGAAATGTATGCAATTCAACAACTACATTTAAATGACACTAAGAGCTTAATATCCTGTCGATTAGAGTACAATATTTATTATGATATACAGAAAACTAGTAAATTAACAACCTTATATAATCAATTAAATTATTCTAATTTACCACCTTTTCTTTCAATTAAAGCTTTTCTATCTTTATCTAAGTGTAATTTGTTGACAACAACTTTAGATGGATGGATGTTAATTGGGATGGAGGCACCGTTAGATTTTTCTTTTTGTAATTTTTCGATTTGAACAGCAAATTTTAATCTGTAAACAGAAGAAATTTTACCTTCAGAACCTTTTTTAGAACCTCTGACAACGGTAACTTCATCACCTTTTCTGATTGGGATAGATTTGATGTTGTATTGAGCTCTTAATTCTTTGGATAAAGGAGCAGATAATAAAGCTCTTCTTTCAACTGATGAAGAGGTGAAGTAAGCTTTTCTAGCTTTGGATCTAGAAGATGAAACGTCTATATCAATAGTTAGTATATATTTCTTAATATTAGTGATATCCCCAATTATACTGAATCATTCATGTCCACCACATCCCTTCTGTACTTGCTTCCTTCTTTCTTTACTTCTTTCAATAACTTCGTAGTAACTTCGTACTAACTTCCTTATAATAACTTCTTATAGTATACTCGGATTAATCGTCTCAGCTCCTGACATTCTTTAATTCAGTATCAACGGACATCACACTCCTGGAATTCAATAATTACCTTGACTGATCTTGGCCATTTTGTCTATGGTTGTATAAGGTTGAATAGAACAGAACTAAAAGAGAGTAAAAATCTATTAAATGAAGAGAATTTTTTTTTCAATACCCAAAACTCAAAGACTGAGATGAAAAAAAAAAAAACGCTAACAAAAGTAAAAAAAAAAAAGAAAAAAACGCTAACAAAAAAATTTTCTGTGCGAATTGGAAAAATTGCCAGTGTTAGGGCACTTGCCCTCAAATGAGGTACCACGCACGTGACACTTTTTCTATTTCAATACTTTAAAATTTGCTGCTGATTTTTAGAAAAGGGAAAGTTTCCAACCGGCAAAAAAAGAAAAGTCCCCGGCGGGACTCGAACCCGCAATCATCCACTAAACTCTCTAAAACAAATTTGAGTTTGAATCAGGAAAATACCGGAGGTGGACACCTTAACCAATTAGGCCACGGGGACGCGATTCGAACCCTCCACCTGAGCTGGCAGCGCGGCGGCCACCAGGCCAAGTGAGGTTAAACATCCGCCTGTTACCGAGGTTGAAACGTGGTGACTGGTATTTGTTGAGTAGGGGTTAGAATTCATATAGCTTGGAAAGCCCTTTAAATGGCTTGTTGTGAACTCAATTGTGTACTCAGGTGCTCGGGGAATCAACTCATATGCTCTGGAGCACTTTTTCGGTTTGAAAAAGCTGTTTGTGTATAATTCGTTATTGAACATACAACAATGCTGGAGAAAAGAACACCGTCACATGAACAAACCACGGAAACATCTACTTAGAAGAGTTAGCCGGGTGGTGGTTTAAGTATACTTTGTCCAAAGAATGGAGTAGTCCGATGACTGCCAAAGATTTGAGCACATTTCCAACTGATTTCACTAGTCTACGTTGTATCCTTGCCATAGGTTATTTTTTGAAATCTTAAAAGCACCAACCTACTATTCCCGCTCTTAATTCTGCAGAAGTCTTAGCCAATATTATCATAAAATGCTGAATTCCTAAATCGCAGAGGCTTTTCAAGATCGTATTTTTTTGCAATGATGAATATTCAATAGCTTAAAATATGTTCCTCAATACTTCGATTTCAGGAGCCTTGCTCTATATATGATAACTCGATGTAACAACTTGGTTTATCTCCTACTGTCATTCCAAATTTAAACTGGATAATCTCCTTCAAATCGAACACTGATGATATCAATTTTTGGCTCATATTTGTTGCAAAAATTGCAAAAATTGAGTATATTCCTTCTAGTTTTTTGTAGTACTCTTTCAAAAGAACATACCCACTACACTAACCCCCAACTACATGGCCATCACTCCAAACCAATCTGTTCAAAGCATTGCAAACAGATTCGTAGCCTTTTGAATAATTGCAAAAAAAAAAGAATAGCGTGCACCTTCGAAAAAGTTGGCAAATGAAAAAAACTCGAAAAGAAAAAAAGATTGAAGACTTTTTAATGCTTGAAAAACCATTCCTAGTTGATATTACAAGCATTCGCCGATGTTGCAATCCAGAATAGCCCAAGGCTTGGTCTTATCAAGGCCAGCTTTAAGAGCAGTCAAGCCAATTTCGCTCATCTCAGCAAGATCTTTGGTACTCAATTCATTAGTGAAACCTCAAACCTTTATGAGACCAACTTCAATTGACTTTTCAAATAAAGTTCACAGATTATACTCCACCAAAACTGCACCTCCACCTCCACCTCCACCGCCATCGGAGCCATCCGACAAAAATGCAAAGGGTAAACTTATCCTCAACAGAATCTCCAGATTTTTCACCTTTTCATTATCATCAGCCCTTGTATTAGGTGCTTTTGGGGTATCTTTATTGGTTATTTATCTTATTTTATCAGAATTATTCTTACCTTCCGGTGATACCAAAACTTTCAACAAGGCAGTTAAGCTTCTCGAACAAAATGAATTGGCCCAAAAGGCATTAGATTTCAAATCGGGTGAAAGAGTTAAAGCTTATGGTGAAGTACCTGGTGACAGATGGGTCCGTAACAGACCAGTTCAAAGTGTGAGATCGAAAGGTAAAGATGGCAATGATCGTCTTTATATGAAATTTCATGTTGAAACTGATAGTGGGAAGCATGGATCAGTCACTCTCGAACAAGTTGATACTTCTTTCTGGAGTTCAGAATTTTCTTATATTGCATTAGATATCCCAAGACAAAGAAGAATCTACATAATAGAACCTAAATATCAAGGTTTATTACACAATGAACACGGAAATAATGGATTTTTAGGTCTTAAATGGGGTCCTAAAAAAGATAACTAATTCATGTAAAATTTATTTATATAATCTAACGTCTAATGAAAGTTGTATATAAAAGATATCATTAATATAAGATATTGTATTAACCCAGTAGTCAATTTCCCACCTCCAGACTTTGATTGTTTCTTCATTTCCTTTTCATTTGTTCTTTGTATGGGCGAATGATAATGCATTGTGCCGTTATTACCTTTCTTATTAACATACTGTTCGTACTTCTTATCACTTTCGTCAGAACCTTCTCCGATAGCATCTTGGCAAGTTCTACCATCTCTAGCAAAGATGTTTTTCAAATCCAACTTGTCACTATTCGTGATCAAAACTGCTTGTCCGTCAAAATCACAGAATTCACTTTTTCTATGATGATGAATATAGTTTTTATTCAAAGCGAACGATAATTTTTGCTTTGTAGAGCAATCTGAAAACCTTCCATAAAATCCAAGGGAACCATCGGCTTCAATTTCATGACAGTCAATTGAAGAACATATTTGATTCAAAAATTCCTGTTCATGCTTCATGTCCTGAAAGGGACTAACCACACATGATAATGTGGATTGTAAGCATTCACACTTTCCAACATCCGGCCTTGGTGGTATTTCCTTCGAAGCCTTCCAAAGTGACCCCAGATCAGAGTCTGTGCAGTTTGGCCTGGGTATATCTTTTTCAATTTGCAGCTTGTGGATCTTGAAAGGCTCGATCGAATTAAGCCTTTGTTTTAAGATTTCGTAATCTTCAGATTTATGAATAACCCCATCTTTATCTTCTGTGGCAATTCCATAGTGATTAATACTATCGAAGTATTCGTAAGCAATTCCACCTGACCATACTTTTGACATGGTGCTTCCATATAAAGCTTCAACTTCTGTGAAAGGACGAGGTGACACGGTATTACAACCGTATTCACTAAAGAAAATTGGAACACTGAAGTCACTGAATTCCATAGTTCTTTCTCTGTAGCCCGAGGTGGTATAGCTTGAATAACCACACCATTCGTACATATTAAGCCCCAAAAAGTCTACCCCGTTATTGTTTGAAGAGCTGGGTTGTTTGTCATTAGCGCAGGTTAAATAGTTGAAAAGTAGTTTTCTAATTTCTGCATCATCATTAGAGGCATATCCAACTGGGATTTTCCTGTAGTTTTTACTTTGAATATAATATTTCACGTCCCTAACAGCAGCCTTGACAAACGGAGAAGCATCAGTATTCACTTTAGAGTTTGTAACTTCATTACCAGCAAAGAACCCTAAAACATTTCTATAAGAGTGCATTGAGTCAACCACAGAAGCATAACGTTCGAATAGTTCAACATCCCAACTAGGCTTATCTCTATTAATTGATAGTTCAGGTTCTGACAAATCGGCCAAAACGTAGATTCCAGCCTTTGCATACTCATTCATACAAATATCATGATTAGCATTAGGATCAATTTGGTAAACCCTAACCACATTAACTCCAAGTTCTTTAAAATTTTCCAAATCTCGTAAACAAGTTTTGGGGTTTGCCATGGAATCAATATAGAAAGTTTCTAAGGTTCTATCGTATATTTCATCAGGGCCTCTTCTTTTCTGATAAGCGATTCCTTTGATGAAGAACTGATACCCTGACCCGGTTTCAAAAAATTTATTTCCTTTAACCTCAATTATAGGTAGCTTAGCGTCTGCCGGTGCAGACGCCAACTTATCTTCAAGATCTAGCCCGACACATACCTTTAACAAAAATAAGGAAAAACAAACCGTGAATCCTAACATCATATTCATCTTTCTTTAGTTGTTCTGATATCTTTAAGATTTTTGTGGCTGCAAAATCAGTTTTATTTGAATTTTTTTTGTTTCGCAATTCAAAACACTTTACACAGATAGTTCAACCAAATACAAAATTAAAAGATAATACATATAAATAGAAACGAAATGCCAAAAAAGTGCCTATAAAAGTTTGTTTAGAATGCTTAGAAGATCTCAAACAAATGCTTGAATTCCTTTTTGCCTTTGCATTCAATCATGAAGATCTCATCATTACCAGCCTTGATTAATAAACCAGCTTTACCGATTCTTTCAATTCTATTGAATTTTTCGTCTTCTCCAATCAACCAATTGAATGTTTCGATTGCTGGATCATCATTATCAATGTTGTTGTTTTCGAGTATTAAATTGTAGTAAGCCTTATGAGTGAAACTGTCATTGATTAAGAATATGCTTAACGAAAACATAGACAAAATTTCCCAAGAAGAGGGAATGTTTATTGCTGAATAAGAATCCAATTGTTTCTGCAACCTGACAGTCATTTGATTCAATAATAACATTTTAGAGTTATCAGGGTTACTTATGATATTGGCATTGGTGATATCTTCAGAGTTCAATGACGCAAATGAAATTTCTTTGCCCAAGATTGGATCTGATTTCAATGCCGGTTGCTTAATAGTAGAGTCATTCCCAATATTGGAAGAGTTCAAGCTAGTAAATGTAGATGAGTTACTTGGCTTTTCCATCAATGACGAAGAGCTAGTAACGTTTGAATCATTAAGACCGAGACTATGAGCAACACTCTTATTCTTGGGTATACTTTTGATAACACCGAGAATGTTTTTATAGTTTGAATAAATCGAGCTGGCAAAAGATCCATTAGTGCATCTTATCATTATTAATAAACTTTGGTTACTAATGGAATCAGTCGAATTAACTTGTAAGTCTAAAGCAGAAGAGTGCCTTATGCTTGACTCCTCATTAATATTCATCAACATGATTGGCTTATCGATAACTTCATCATATTCTTCATCATATTCTTCTTTGAAGAAAATCAACCAGCTTTTATTCAAGTCATAGTTTGCAACAATTTTCAAAAAGATATTTTCATTAACGGTGAGCATTTCCCATTTCCCATACTTTTGTTTCCATTTTGAAACTTTCATAGCTTTAGGTGAAGTGGGGGTGATATAAAAGTCAATGGAAGAATCACTATTAATCACATCTTTTAATGACTGAGGGATATATAAGTGTTCTTCGTCGACATCTTGTGGAGTTGCAGGTGTTGAGCAGCTATCTTGTTGATTTTCATTGACCAAAGGAGATGCAGTTGCAGAAGTGGTATTCTTGTAAGGTTTGAAGAAATACGTTGAAGTAGATGAAGGTAATGCAAATGGTGAAGGCAATGAAGTAGAAGTGGCCATTTTAGGAGTTGGTGTATCTGATTTTTCAGAAATAGTCGACAACCTTAATCTTTCGGCTTCTTCTAAAGATGTAGTAATGGTCAAATTTTTCTGATTAATTGAAGAAGAAGAAGCCTTCGAACTAAGAGATCTTGGAGGAGCGAATGATTCACAATCTGCTGCATAGTTTGATGAAGATTCATCATTTAATGGACGTTCACTTTCATCAGTTAATGAAGTGTCTTCAGTGATTTCTTCGTCTGGTTTTTGGATTCCATTTGATGTAGTACTACTAGTCATAACTGAGTAGTTGGAGGAATCATTTTGGGAATTTGAACTTGTATTTGAAACAGTAGATTTCTGTCTAACTTTTTCTGGAAGTGGTAATTCATCTTTTGCTAATGATTTATCAGTTGATTCCGGAGACGCTTTATCAGGTCCCTCTGGAGCTGTTTGATCAATACTCAAAGACGATGCGTTGGTAGAATTATGGAGAGAAGATTTTGAACCATTTTTATTTTTCTTAAAGAAACTGAAGATCGACTTACGACGACTTTTGCCTGAGTTCATTGGAGGAGTCAAGTCACCTAATAAAGGTGAAGTGTTATTTGAATCCTTACCCGAGCTTTTAATCGAAGCTGGTTTGGCTAGCTCACTCAAATTTTTAGGAATACTGAAAGATGGATTATGATTTTTACCAAAATTATTAATGTCAATTGCAGAACCCGATGACAATTGATATAAGGAAGATTGGGCATTTGATGGCTTGCTTGGTGGTTTAGTTTCTGACAAATCAGGAACAGATGAATAGATGTTTTGTTGTTTACGCTGATAGTCATTTGATAGATTCAACAAACTGCTATTATTCTTAACTTCGTTAAAATTATCAGCAGGAGCAATTGGCTTAGCTAATATTGATTCATCATCATCCATTGATTCACAATCATTGGCATCATCGTCTTCCATAGAAACAATTTTAGCCAGAGACGAAATGGGTCTATTTTGGGTGAGATAATTATCCTCATTCAAAACGGTGGATACGTTTTTATTAATAGTTTTGATAAGTTGGGTATCGATTGATTTTGAAGTGATTTGATCAGCAGTTTTATGATTTAGTTCCGGTTGATTAGATGAATCATGAGCATGAGAATTATTCGATAAAGTTTTGTGAATGATATCTAGGGATCTATCATATCTTGATTTTAAAGAGTCATTTGAATCCATAGAATTGATTGAAGTTGTAGATTGTTTTCTTGTCAAGAAAGGAGGTTGTTGGAAAGACTTTGAGGAATTAATTGAAGAAATCGAGTTACCTCTTGATAACATGGGTCTTTGAGGTTGTTGTAAATTAGGGTTCGATCTCTTAGATAATTGATTTAAAGGAGAAACACTTAAAGAAGGAGAAGAAATCAAATCTTTGAAAGAAGCCTTTTTATCTAATTGATTTCTTGGACTTGAATGACTCGAGGGAGAAGAAGGATAGTCATAGGTATTAATTCCCAAACCAGACAGTTGAAATTCCTTTGTAGGCTTTTTAGATATTGGAGAAGAAGAATTTGGGAAAATTTTAGATAATTTATTATACCAAGAAAGCAAGATATTTTGATCACCTGAAATACAGAGTTCATCATCAGACCTTTTGTTTTCTAGAGAAACTCAAGGCATGAAGGGTTATTGTATTTGAATGGAAAGAGATCGACACTTCATTGACTCTTAAAGGAGGGTGGATCAAAGAACGAGCTTGATCAATATTGGAGGGATCGGGGATTGCTAGAATTGCCAAAGCATTATAAGAATTAGAATTTGATAAGTCGAGTAATACCAATTCAATTTTTTGATTTGAATTGTTGGCCTAAAAATAAATTTTCATTTTTAGTTCTTTCCGAGATCTGGTTAATCTTGAAGAAGCTTGAAACTCTGTTCAAGTTTGAGGAAGACGAGGGAGAGCTTGAATGTAAAGTCGATAAAGACTCGCCAAATAGTTTTGTATTATTAAAGGTGATGTTGTTTAACTTAAAACTTTCATAATGTTCATTATAATTATCGACTAAATCCAACATTTCATCAGGCAAAATTGTTCAATTTTTCAATGACAAAAGGATTTCTTAGTAAGCAAGTTGAATTATGAATGAAATCAATATAATTTTGAGTGTGAAGGATTGGTTTAGCAAAAATCAGATAATCATATTCTACTGGGAATAAATCAAAATATTTTTGGAATATAATCAACCCACCGTTTTCCAAGTAGATGATGAAATCATTGATGAAGTTTTTGAAGCAGTCTTTAGGATTAGATTCGTGTAGAAGATCCTGATAATTATTATTCAAGATCTTCAAGATTTTACTATTTTTAGTAAATAACCCACGTATTATAAGATTCAAATTTGAAGTACAAGGAGCAGATTTGGTGGGTTTGATTAGACCCAAAATCTCAATCAAGTTATTATTATGGCTATTTTCAGCATCCAATAAGAATCCCAAGAGTTCTAATGGATCCAGGTGTCCAACAGACTGCTCCAGCGAATATTCCGATTCGTTAATCGACCCATACAAGGATCTATGGGGTGATATTTCGACAGTCATGTACAACAGAAAACAATAACAGCAGCAACAGTAGCAGAACAGCAGCAGCAGAAACAGCAGCAGCAGAAACAGTATTAGCAAAACAATTAAACCAAATACCAAGTAGTATTAATATAAAGAAACCGATTGACGAAAACTGGGGTTAAAGACTGTTTTCGATTGCAAAAGTCAGCTTCAACAGAATGTTTTGATAAACGAATGACGAGGCCCTGGAAAGAAACAAACTTATACACTCAACAACCGTTGGAATCCTTTGAAGTAGCAAACTCTTCCAAAGTTTACAGTCTAAGGAGGTCTCAGCTATATAAGTATCGGTTCTTGTCTGAAAAATTAGGTCGCGTTTTTTTTTTTATTTTTTAATTTTTTTTTTTGTTTTGTATGGCGTTTTACCTCGCTAAACACGCGTTTATTAAATCGAGAGATGGATTTATGTCCAGGGCAATTGAAGGCATCCAAAACTTCTTACTTCGAGGAGAAGGCCGGAGGTTAAGAGTACTACGTTCATGGAGAGAGAGAGATGTGGGATGCCAACACACCAGCCGAAGCCATTGAAGCGCAGCCCGTCGACAAGGGCACGGGGACGAAGATGTTTACATTTTAATCTTGTGTTCAGTTTGATATACTAATCGAAGGTTGATAATCGTTTAGACTTTACGTACAGAAAGGCTATATGTCACGTTCAATCATCCAATCAAGGACGGGAGAGAGTCCCTCGCCAGTGTACCCACTGACAAGCTGGATGATGTATCTATCTTGGTTCAATTCTCTGTCGAGGTTTAGAACTTTTATGACTTGATCTTTGACCGACTGATGCTGTTGTGGGTCTAACATGTCTACCTTGTTGATCAACACCACCAAGTAGGTGCCCACCAATTGATCTTGTAGAATGATTTTCTCTCTTAGTTCTTGGTATGATTCATCTAGTCTTTCCAAGCTTAACGAGTCAATCACCCAGATGATTATATTGGACCGGTCGAAGTAGTTGCTCCAGAAGTTACGGATGGTGGTCTGGCCCCCAATGTCCCACATGTTCAAGTTGTAATCCTTATACTGTATCGTGTTGATCTGAAATCCCATCGTAGGTGATACTTTCTTGGTGTCCTCGCCCAAAATCTGCTTGATGATGGTTGTTTTACCAGCATTGTCCAATCCCAACGTCAACACTCGGATCTCCTTGTCTTTGATCTTCTGTTTCTTTATGATTGTAAGCAACCCCATGGTTTCGTCTATTGATCTAACTATTAACTAGTAGTTATTAGTTGATCTGTTCAAAAAGTGCACTAATAAAAAAAAAAAAAAAAAATGCACTGGCAAATGGCAGCAAAATTATCTACTCTTCTTTTCAACTTTGGTATCTAGTGTTTTTTGACATCAACAGCGGGAGATCCACTTGATAACTACAAAAGAATGGACGAAGATGTCTCAGGATGTTAAGGACCAGTCCAGGTCTATGAAAAAACAGACGTCTATCCTTGATTTCACCAAGAAGTCCGAGATCTCTAACGCGTCGGAGCCAGAATTCGTTGATTTAACCGGTGATTCATCAGTGATTAAGAATGAAGATCAGGACTTGGTCAGCTGTCCAGTTTGTCAAATCATCATCTCTTGCTTCAGCATGAATGATAGAATCAAACACGTAGAGGAGTGTTTGTCTATTTCGTACGTGAAAGAAAATTTTGAAGATGAACAATCAGTTAAAAAGAGAAAAATTGATACTTCTTCTTCTTCTACGAGTGCTGCTGGTAAGAAGAATGTGGCCAAGAAGATAGAATCCCCCAAGTCGCTCAAACAGAGGTACATCAATAAGATTCAAACATCAAGAAGCCAAGATTAGCATCTCCAAGTAATAATGAAAGACAACCAAAAAATGTTGATACTCCGATTAGAATAGACTCGGGCAAACCCATAATTTATAAGAGAAGGCCAATACCTGATTTGAAGATCCTTAACTGCAAAGTCTCGATTAACCAATCGTATCTTATAGCGGTTGACGCTTTTAACTTCAGGCCCCATGAGTCTATTAGTAAGTATTTTCTATCTCACTTCCATTCAGACCATTACGGAGGGATCAGTAAAAAATGGTGTTCAGAAGGTTTGGAACTTAACCCTAATAGGAAACAAATATACTGTTCGGTTATCACTGGTAGACTACTTAGAATTCGTTTCAATATCGACCCCACTTATATTAGACCAATGAAGATGGATAAACGTTATTTGGTACAAGAATATGATGATTGGAACAATACTGATGATTATACAGAATCCGAATCGAATAATCCAGGACTCTATGTCACCTTGATGACTGCAAACCACTGTCCTGGTGCTGCAATTTTTTTATTTGAATCAATTGCCTTGAATCATGCTAAACAATTCATGCTTCATTGTGGTGATTTTAGAGTTAATAAAGATATGATTGAACACCCTGCTTTAAGACCTTTCCACCACGGTAATGATTACACTTTAGATAAACTTTACCTTGATACTACTTATATGTCACGTAATTATAATTTCCCAAAACAAGAGTTGGTCTGCGAAGAAATTAGTGAAATGTTTTATCAATTAATAATGGAAGATACTTTATTCAATACATGGTTTGGTACTTTACAATCCAGAATAACTGATTTTTTATCGCTTTCAAGACTGAAAAAGAAAAAAATTTTGATACTAGTTGGTACTTATTTGATTGGTAAAGAAAGAGTCGCTATTTCAATCCTGAAAAGACTCAATAATATTCCTATATTTGTTTCGAATATTAAAAGTAGAGGTGATAAAAATGAAATTTTACGATCTTATGATGATTCCTTTTTAAATTCAGTTATTACTGATGACGATCTTGGTCTTGATTCCGATTTCAATGCAGTGATCCATTTAGTTCCAATGGATATCGTTAACTCAGTAGGTGAGTTGTCAAGCTATTTTAACCACAATCAATACTTCAATCATTTCGAACGCTGTATTGGGCTTAGACCGAGTGGTTGGACTTTTACCGCTCCCGATATTGATAAATTTGGTCCTCAAGAACCCTAATCAAACGTCTGAAGATGATACTGCAGTTGTCGATGATGTTGACTTAAGTCAAGTTAATAAAGAACAAGAATTATCGGCAATAGTGAATACTTTACAAAATGCACCCATGTTTAATTATGTTGAAGATGTATTGAAACAATTTCCGCTACCGAATAAATCAACAAGATCAAACAAAAAAAATCCTCATGACAATTCATTGTATAAAATTTATGGTTTACCTTATAGTGAACATTCATCTTATCGTGAGTTATCCTTTTTTGTTATATTTCTTCAAATCGGTCAAATTATTCCTACTGTTAATACCCATAATGAATGGAGTGTTAAGAGAATGGATGATATTATCAATTTATGGTTGACCTATTAAGGAAATCAAATTCGAAAAGTCAAACATAAATAATCACAAAGTAAATGAAGACCTACTGAAGAGTATAAATAAACTAACATTAGATGACTTTTGATTGTCAAGTACTTCTTATTTTCTATAGAGTGGAGAAAGTACATTTCAAATATATAGTATACAACATGAAATAATGAATGAAGGAAAATGAGGCAAACAAATTCAAATTTTAAATATTCAACTCAAAATTTATTTATTCTTACTTTCAGCTAAAATGGCATAAAATTTATCTAATTGCTCTTCACATTGAGCAGTATGTTCACAATCTGACCATTGAGCTACAAAATCCCCTTTGTGATAAACTGTATTTTCACTGAGTTTATCTTGAGGATCGACTTCACCGTTTTTAGCACTTATGGTTCTTGGAGGTATGATACTAGTTTTTGATAATATGAAAGGATGCCATTGTAATATATGGGTTAATGCAGAATCAGGACCGTAAGGGAAATTTGGATAATTCAAATAAAGTTTGTCACCCCAAATTTCTAAGATTGATCTACCAATATTAGAATTTTTAAGAATTATTGAAGTTGTTTCAACTTTTGAATTAGATTGAGTTATAAGTAACTCAACCAGTTGAGCTCTAGTGTTTTTATAAGTTTTTATGGCACCATTTGGAGGTATAATAGATTGTTCACGTAACATTATTGGACTCAAAGCTTCTGGTGATAATACATATTCTTGTAAATTAATATTAAGATCCATAATAAAAGCATCTTGATCAAGATACCAGAACCATTTAGCTTCAGGGAATGCAAACATGGCTGCTCTTAAACAGTAAAGCCTTACCCATTTAGCCTTTTCCTTTGTTTGAAGATAACTTAATGAGTTTAAAATTGGTAAGAATTCTTGATACCAACGAACGTACATACCGTAGCTTTGTTTATGAGCATAATCAACTCTATTTTGAACAAGTTTGGTTAAAGCATCCAAAGAATATCTTTCGAAATCAACTGCAGTTACAATGATGACATCGGGATAATTTTTTGGATTTTTTGGCTTGAATACAACTTTTGTCTTGATTCTTGAAGTAATTTTTAGCTTTGGCTAAATCTGATAAGGAATTTTCTTCATCTTCCTTGATTTTTTGTTGGGCTGGGTTTGGATCATCAAATATATTAAGAGACCTGATTACTGTTTTTTCAATATCAAGAAAGTTAGCATCTCTGACTTTTGATTCTTTCACCAATTTATGAATCCCCAATTCTTTCAACAATGGTGCATGTTCAATAGGTGGATAGATATACTTGGATGGTGTTTCAATGACATGAGGGCTGGTCAATGGATGTCCCTTTGGGTATCTACTACTCGAATTATGACTCCAAAGTCCACTGAATCCGTGAAGTGGATACAAAATTATCCAAACAAATATCAACAATACGGCAATGATAGCAAAATTTTGTTTCTGAAAGCGATGGATTCTATTGAAACTGGCTGGAAGCGGTAAGAAATCCTTCAGTTTACCATACTTAGGCTTCAACTTATTAGCTCCCAACATTATAAACCACAATCTCTCTATCTATCGGCTTACTCAAAGGATCAATCCATCGATTTGTTGACACGATTTTCAAGTTTGATGTTTTTTCGCTCAGTTTTTTTTTTTTTTTTTTGATTTTTTTTTTTTTTTTTTTTTTTGGTTTTTTAGTGAATTTTTCTTTCTTTTTGATTCGAATAGAATTTCATTTCTATTCAAAAGCTACGACAGGCTTGAACCACTGGCTAGGATGGTTTCTGATTTAAGTGGCCTACATGAGTGTTGATACTGTTTTTGGACTAAAAAAAAGGTATATTGAACGTCAGTAGACAGTAAGTAAGAGGATGATAATGAATCAATTAGCTCTAGATTCTTTGTTGATACGATCTTCAATGACTTGTAAGGCAACTTGTCTTCTTCTTTCAGCAACAGAGTTGGCCACACTTTTCTGAGTTTGGTTCACCTGTTCAAAACGTTTTTGAGCTCTGATGTTACTTTGTTCGATGTTGTCATCATTGAATGGAGTGACTATGCCAATCAATACGCTTAACTCGTAGATTTGATTGAACACAACACTAAGATAAGGTTTCAAAACTGGCAGGGAAAAACTCTACTAGCTGGAAGGTATCAGGAGGCATCTCCTTTGACCAAGAGACCTTGGTCTGAGCTTCCACTAGCAGTGGTAATTGGTAAGATTGGATCACTAGCGAACTGATTGGTGGAATCTTAAGTAGTTGTAAGATATTATGAAGCTGCTGATTGAAGGGACTGCTGGGTATAAAGACCTGCTGATTAGAATTGACCACACGACTATAATATTCAATAAAGCAAATGGTAAATGTTTAACCCTGAAATTGATTAAACCTTGGAAAAGAACAATGTTATGTTCTGGAATCCATTGCTTCAAGACAACTAAGAATGCAAAGTAATACGAGATTCCTCCACCTAAAGGTTTATCCATCCCTTTAACGTCACTTCTCATCACATTACATATGATTGTTATTAAAACGGTGAATCAAATTGGTGATCAGACCAACAATTAGAATAAATTTGACAACTTCTTTATACCCCCAAAACTTATCCATATACTTGGTAGCAGAGACTGATACCACCGAGGAAATAATCAATGACAAGATGCTGATCTCTGCAAAAATCGATGTAATAAGAACCCATGGGTAAAAAATCACATAACGTGGTATTAATTGAATATAAGGAACCTTGAATATCATGAAATGCAACAGGAACTGTCTGCACAGTTCCATCTGCTTGTGGAACCTCATACGTTAAGCCCTTGGCGAAGCTTGAACATCTTTATTACGAAGATTATCAATGACACCGCTATCAATGCTGTAAATATGATCTTTGTTGACTTTGGGATAATTATGAGTTCTTAGAAGCTGCATTTTGGTTGGATTTGAAATAACAATTGAACAGTCGATACTTATTGAGCTTTCTTTCGTTCTAACTAACCAATTGTGGTTACAAACAATCCCTCGAATGAAAGCTATGAAGAACAGTGGACGGTTCTTTAGCTGAAACTATTTTTTTTTTGTTTTTTCTGTTTCTGTTTTTTTTTTTTCTCTTTCACTTGATTCTTTGGTTGTCACATTTTCACTATCTTTACATCAATTGCATCTACAACGTTAATTTATAATGACAAAACAGCATATAATATAGATACATAAGAAATAACCAATTGAAAAAGAAAAATAAGAGACTGTTTCAAACACCCTAATTTCTTTTAATTCTTTCATCTTAAAAACAAAATGACAATTTGAATAAACTCTCCATATCAATAGAATTAAATGTATATAAAGAGTGGAAACAACAAATGTAAAGTCAAATAAAACAGAATCGTTTTCAAATAGAAGAAATAATATATAAAATAGAAAGAAACAGAATATGTGAAAGAGAATTTATGTTTTTCCAAACATATATAAAAGAAAAAAAGTAAAAGAACAAGTAAATAAAGAAAAAAAGTTTATAAATTAATTTGCTTAAGGTTTAGTAGTGTAACCTTTACTCTTTGGAGTGTAACTCCAGTAAGTAACGGAACTACCTTTATAGTATGAAGGAATCTTCTTACCAGTATCGTTGTTATCAACTTTTCTTGGTTGGAAAAGACCTTGCATAACACCAGAGAGAGTAGAACCAGTATCTTCAGCAATAAATTTAGATGCAATGGCAGGAGCAGCAATAACAATAACAAATAAGATTAAAATCAAAAAGTATAAAGTACAGTATTTTCTAACCATTCTCTTTCTTAATTTAGCTTGTTTTAAAGAGTAAATTGGAGGTCTGATTAATCTTGAAGGTTTCAACCAGAACAACATAGTTGAATGCCATCTGTCAATTAATGGAACACACAAGATTGGGAGTTGAACAAACAAGATAAGATGAGCCAAGATGAAATCACCAGCAAACTCAGACATTTCAATAACTTTAGCACAGAATTCACGAGCTGGTTGAGTTAAAGCCATGTAACCTAAACCTGAACCATACCATTTACCAGTCCAGAAAGCAGTGTTAGCCTTATCATTCTTAAATTCTCTAGTCAAACAAGTTAAGGTTAAGAATTTGAATAATAATCTTTGAATGTAAATCATGGTGATAACACCTAATAACATTCTAGCAAAATTGAAACCAGACAAGACCCACATGACAATGAAGAAAATCAAATGAATGACAACAGCAAAACCATGGGCAACACCAGCAATGACAGCACCAGTCTTCTTACAACATAAACCTAATAATGGACCGGCACAACATGCTAAACCAAGACAGAAACCAAGAACACCCATATCAATAAGAACTGGGGCTAAAGCACAAATAACAACTCTGACAGTAGAGTTAACATGAATTGGTTCAGTTGATCCATTAAAGGTGTAAGAATTCTTGGTAACACCAGTTTGAGCACAGATGAAAGTATAAGCAACATACAAACCAGCAGTGTAAATAAGACATGGAATGAAATCAGCAAAAATAACATTAGATCTGTGAGCTCTGGAAGCATCACCGGCAGCTTTTTCAGAAATATCACCAGTCAACTTACGTTTGAAACCAGTAATTCTAGATCTGGAAAGACGAACGTAACCAATCCAAGAATTTCTGTGCCATTTAGTATTACCACGAGATAACCATCTAATAAAATCACGGTAATCAATGAAGAAATCTTCCCAAGCAAATTGATGAGGGTTGAAAATAAATGGAGAGAACATCAATGAAGATAAAGAAGCCCAGAACCATAACAATGGAGCTTGCCAGTGAGAAACAGTACCGAATAATAAGACCAACATACATCTAGCACCCATGTAGATAGAAGAATCAGCAAATCTTGAATATAAGATAGAGAATGGAATACGAGAAGTAGCAAAACCTCTACCAGTTGAGATATATCTAGCACCACCAACAGTTAAATCGGTGAATAAAGAAGTAGAATAAATTTGGGCAACGAATACTTCAAACATTGGTGACAAGGAAATAAAGTGACGAATCAATCTTTGAGCAGCTCTCCAAACACCACGTTCAATCAATTCTTGAACAATCAATGGAATGAAAGAAATGAAGAAAACAATGAAAATGGATAAAGTATAACGTCTAATCCAATCAATAGCTGGACTAAGATTGTAACAACCCAAAGGATACAAGATATCTCTGACAGGAACATTTCTATTATACTGACAAATAATAGATTCATGAGCCAAAGAGTTCAAGTTAGCCAAAACCAAGATAAAAACTTGCAAAGATAATTGAATAAACAAGTTATTAATATGGAAACCAGGGTGACCATAGTAGAAAGATAAGAAACGATCCAAAGGTAATTGAGTAGACAAGTAGTAATATTCACGAGACAACATTTGTTCACCCATACCAGCACCAATCTTAGTTGTGAAATTTAAAATAGAACCGAAACCCATATCTCTACCTTTACCACATTGGTAATATTCACAATGTTTAATTCTACCACCTCTTAAGACAGCAGTCATACCAGCATAAATATCTTCATTCAAATGTAAACCTTTTTGAGCCTTAGAAACACCACCTCTAGTTAACATAAAAGTAGCATTTAAGAAATCCGGGTGACCATAATGCAATTTACCACCAATTTGAGCCAAAGTTCTAGCGAATAAAGTACCAAAAGTTTGTTCCTTACCGGCAGCAACATCACCAAGAATACCAGAGTTTTCGGAGAAAATATATTCACGAGCACCCAAAATAGCAACAGGAGAATTTTGTTCTTTTTCAGAGTCTTTTAAGTTTGGAGCATAAGGGTTAACGTGTTCAACATTCAATTCTTCGAATTCAGCTAAGACAGATCTAATCTTCAAACATTCTTCCAAATAGTTATCTTGATTAGCATCAACTAATTGAATATATTCACCACGATGGAAGATAATAGAATGATTTTGATTATCAGATTTACCATCACCCAAAATTGGATTACCGGATAATTGAATTCTGAATTTAGGACGACGACGACCATTTTCCAACATTTCACAGTGACCATCAATTAAAGCAGAATAAACTCTTGGTTCTTCTTCTTCATTTAATGGAGGTTCTTCATCCAAGTAAGCAATTTGTAAATCAGGGTAAGCACGTAATAAGAATTCAGCATTTTCCATTTCATCGTCTTTGAATTTAGCCAATCTTTGCATAGCAACAATAAATTTGAATTTTCTTCTTGCCATTTTTTCTAAAGCTAATTCTAAACCTTCTGGATCACCACCAAAGTATTGAACTAATTCAGGGTTTTCAACACGGTATAATAATTTGATAGCTCTAGCATAATTCATGAAACCAGAAACAGTACGGTACAAAGTTTGGGATCTTAAAGAAGCCCAAATTCTAGTTCTTAAGGTATATTCAGGTGCAGCAGATTTGAAACCAATACAGTAGAATGGTAAGTCATCAATCTTTGATTTCAAACCATCTTCATTAGCCTTTTCTGGATCATCACCATTTTCATAAGCAGCAGTTTCTTCAGCCAAGATCTTAGTATCTTTAACAAAACATTCCCATTCAACTGGATGTAATTGTTTCAAGTATTCTAATAAGGTAACTCTTGAGAATTGATCATCTTCTCTAATAATTTCTCTTAAAGATAATAAAATCTTTTCAGAATAGTGAGGAGTGAAAACAGTAAAAGTTGGCATATTATCAACTGGCAATGGTTCTAAAATTGGTGTAGCTAAAGATTGAGCAAAGAAAGAAATACGACGTTCAGCTTCAGAATCTCTTGGGAAAAATTCAGTTTCAAAATTGTTATCATCTTGAGAAACGAAGAAAGTTGGAGCTCTCAAAGTACGTTTACCTTCAACTTCAGAAGGAACTTGATGATACAATAATTTTTGAACATGGTCAATAGCTAACAAATGTTCTCTGTACATGGAAATAACAATAGCATTCCAAATTTGAGAAATTAAAACCTTTGGTTTATATTTAATTTCCATTTCAGTAGTAGCCAAAATCTTAGAGTAAATTCTCTTTGGTAATCTAGTGAAAATGTTTCTCCATGGAGTTAAAATAGAGATACCCAAGTAGAATGAACGACCAACTGAGTAAATACAGTTACAGATAATCCACCACATATAAGTATCTAAGAAGAACAACAAGAAATCAACAAGATACATCAAACCAAGCACAATTTTACCTTGATGTTTACAAAGTTGATCACCAAACCAATATTCACCAACACATCTCATGTTCATAGTAGATAAATTTCTGATAGGATCTCTTAAAGACAAAGTCAAGAAGAAATAAGATTCAGATAATTTAGCACCAAAAACGGCAACCCAAATAAGATAAGACATCCACATATCTAAACCTCTTAATTTATTGAAGTTAGCGGTGAAAGCTTGAGAAGCGATATATCTTCTATTCCTCTTATTCAAGTAAGATGTGAATAAGCCACCTAATGGCATAATGGCGAAGAAAACCAAAGTAGCTATAGCAATGAAGAAACCGACAATACTAACAATTAAAGCTGATTTTGAAACAGCAGCTAAACCAGCCCAATAAAAGACATAGACAACAGGAATCAAGTTAGCTAAGAAAATCAAAATCAAAAATAATAAACGACGAGTTAAATGTTGAGCACCAGCCCATTCTCTTGGAACGAACATCCATTCAAAACAAGTAGCGAGAATTTGAATAAATGAAGCAATGACACCACCAATAGCAGCAGCAGCCCATCTAGAAGAAGCAGTTGGTTGATTGTTAACAGTTTGAACATAATGTAAAGTATAAATAGTTGGAGAGTTATAAGCAGTATACATCCAATAGACAGTAGCATGAATAATCCAGATTCTATTGAAGTTAGTGATAAAATGTAACCAAGTTCTAATTTCTTTATAAGTTTTAAAGAAAACATTTGACCATTCAACTTCACCTAATCTTAAGAAACGTTCTTCTTGAGGAATATCAACCAATCTAGTACCATCATTGAAAATAATTCTTGAAATACCTTCAGGATACCAAAATAATTGATTAACATCATCATAACCAATAACTTTATTATGATCTTTTTCACGTTTAACAAATCTACCTTCATAAATTTCATAAACTTGAGATCTTAAGAAACGATAGATTGGAGTGATAACACGATTTAAGTAATCACCTTCTGGAACTGGTTCTTGTCTTTGTTGACATTGAGGGGATAATAAATAATCAAAAGCTGTTTTATAAATGTAACAAATAAGTTCAGGAGTAAAACGAGCTTGATTAGATTCACCCCAAATTAACAAGTAAAGAGAAATATCTCTTACACGTTCTTCAGGAGACAAAGCATTCATTTTAGTTTTCCATCTAATTTCAGCAGCTTCTAAAGAATAATCACCTTCTAATTCAGCAGCTAAAGCATCAGCATCTTGACCTAAATCTTCAGCAGCTTTTCTAGCCTTTTTAGATTTTTTAGAAGCTTTTCTAGCTTTTTTACCAACTTTACCTAATTTCATATTAGCAAAACCGATAGATTCATCTAAATCTTGTTGAGAAGCGAAAAACCATTTTTTATAATTGGCATTATCACCACCAATATAATCAGCATGTAAAGATAATAAAGCTTGAGCTGGAGACATACGAGAAGCTCTTGAATCCAATAGAGTCATGAAATAATCAAACATATTTCTCATAGAATCTCTTTGAAAACCAAATTTATTAGCCAAATCAATGAAAATATCTTCAATATGTTCAACTTTAATTGGAGCTTGAGGATCAGCACTCCAAGCAGGATAAGGTAAGTTTGAAGATAATTGAAATTGAGTTGGATCATAATTTGGATTGCCACCATAAATTGGGGTTGAAGCACCAGATGATCTTGGGCCACCATAACTCATTTGGGAAGGAGTATATTGGGTACCGTATTGATCATAACCAGGAGTACCAGGGGTTTGACCACCGTAACTAAAGTCAGAAAAGGCTTCAGGATCAGCGTTATAACCACCAGCACCGGCTTGAGGATGAACACCATATTGAGCATTTTGGTAACCATCCATATCATAAGGTTGTTGTTGATATTGAACATTTGGATCATAATAATCTGGATGGGCACCAGCACCATTCATATCATCATAAACATCTTGTTGATAATAACCATCTGGATGACCCCCAGCAGCACCCTGGTGTTGCTGATTGGGGTCATAATAATTGTGATTATCGTTATACGACATCTTCTCCGGTTAGTATTTCTGATAGAAAAAAAGATGAACCGACAAGGAGGAGTGTAGTATAATTAAGCGAGTGACAGTGACTTCGAAGGGGAAAAGGTCTGAGTGAAAAGTAAGAAAAAAAAAAGAGAAGATAAAAAGAAGTAATTAAATCAAAAAAAAAAAAGGTTAGAAGGGATCAGAGAGTAAAGGGAAAAAAAAAAAATTCGGGATAAACTCAGAAAGGAGGTTAATAATAATCGACACCGAGACAGAAGAAACAGAAAAAAAAAAAAAAAAATCAAAAGAGAAAAAAAAAAAAAAAAAAATACAAAATCAAAGTAAAAAGCTCACAAAAAAGCCCAAAAAAATTAAAAATAAAAGAGAAAGAGAACACACCTACTTTCTAGAAAGGTAAGTAAAGAACAGGGGGAACAAAGAGAAGAGAAGCAAGAGTAATGGAAGAGCACGTAGTACTTAATAGCCCAAAGTACAGGATATCAGGAATTGGAATTTGTCATTAGATCAAACAATTCTAATCGAAACATTGTAGAATCCGATACTAAGTCACCAAATACGACCACGAACACCGACCAGCAGGTAATCAGAAAACAAAAACAATCCCTTCTTTTCTGTTTAAAAGGTACTGAAAATGAAAGGTTTAGGAAATCAGCACCATCAAATCGGGAACAAAAGATAGTTGATTTGACCGCAGTAGGCACAATAAAAAAAAAAAGAGAGAGAGAGAAAAAGAAATGAGATGAAAGAGGCACAATTCAACCAAAAACAAAAAAAAACATTAACAGAACAAAAAAAAAAATCAAAAAAAATCAAAAAAGACACTCATAGATTAACCGCCCACGTCCTGCATATTCTACTGAGCAATCCCAAGTTCACCATACAAAAGAAAAAGAATAAGCCAAAAACCAAGGGTAAAAATAGAACAAACAGAACAAATAACAGCAACAACTACTTTTTTAGCCAGGTTCAAAACGATTTTTGAAGGGTTGAGACAGAGACCATCAAGGCACGCAGCAACAAACCCAAACACCAGCGGCCGCTTAACAAAAGACCCGGACACCAGGGTTTTATTTCAATTGCAAATCGTCGGTTCCAACTGGGAATGACCAGTCGAACTGTAATATCTGTACTTTAATGATATTAATGATACCTTAATGATATTAATGATACCTTAATGATATTAATGATACCTTAATGATATCTTAATGACTCTTTAATGATATCAGATATCATTAGATATCATAAAGATACCTGTAACATTGACCTGTAAGTGTGTGTTACCTATACTTACCTGTAAGTATTAAGTTACCTGTTACCAGCAATTGCACCACCGTGTTTATAAAGGCAATTGGCAATTAAAGATACCTCGATTAAAGTTTATAACAAAGATTGGATGGCTTAAGTGGAGGGACCCTCTAATGAATAAACGACATGGGCGGCAAATAAAACTCACATTATACTATATCCTCGAGATCATTAGTAGTAGAAAATACGTACACTGTAAATAGATCACTCAGTAGACGGGTCAAGCGAGCTATGATATGATCAATACAACGATAAGATGATGAATCAGTAAGAAACAAGTAGTTGTTAAAAAGATTTGATTTTATGTTTTTGATTCAAAAAGAAAAAATTGAAAAATGTGAGACTAAGCGCCTACTCGAAAATCGCGTTTCCCCCCGGACTTACGAGGGTGACGTGTAGCCCACCCGGCTGCCCCTCGGAACTCGCCGATTAGTTCTACGTTGCAAGGCCCTAAAAGGCTTTGTTATCGGGATAAAAACTGTTAGATCGTGTTCCACCGAGTCGTGTCGTCGTGTCGTCGTGTCGTGTCGCTGTGTCGTGTACGGTGACCCTTTTTTTTTTTGCAGTGTGCTGGCTGTTTCAGGAGCCTGTCACCAATAAACTCAATTTCCATCCCTTCTCTGTACTTTATCCATTTAATTGCTAATGTCAATTATTGTATACCTAGGTAATTTCTTTCTCTGCCATCTTGTCTTTTTTTTTTTTTTTTTTTTAGTTCTCTTATTTCATATTGGTAAAGGCGTTTCTCAGAGTAACAAACACCTTCCTATTCGACAAGCCGACTGCTGATTGCAGTAACTCATTCTTTATTCTTATTATTTTTCAATTGGCTTCATAACTTTTTCGTTTAGTTTTTTGCAGCAGTCATTCCTCGTAGTTCTCGTCAGTTATATTTTTTTGTTTTGTTTCCCTCGTTTGCGTTGTTATCTTGATTGAAGCTATTTTTATGCTAATCGATGTTTTTGCTTTGCTGCTTTTTTTAACCTTTATTTTTTTTTTTAAAGTTTCTCAATTACTTTTCCAAATACGGTATTCGTAGAATGATTGCGAAAAAGTATCTTATCTACAATTTGTTATCTTGATTCATCTAATTACGTTTATTTAGTCACTCCATCCTAATGAAGTTAATTCTTTTCTAATTTCGTCTTCCTTTTGGATTTTATTAACTTGAGTGTCTTCCAATGGTTCTCCGTTGGCTTGTTTCATTTTCAATGATTCAATAGCTCTTAATTTTTTCAATAATGATCTGATTTTTTTCTCTTCGAGTGAACTAACCCCTCCAACAACACTACCAACTTCAGGAGTGGTGGTGGAAGGAGTAGTAGTAGTAGCTGGGGCGGCGAGGGTTGGCACTGGAGATTCTGCTGGGGAAGTCAGTTCATTCTTTTTAGCTTCTCTTTTTCTTCTATTTTTACTGGCACTCTTACTTTCTTTATTAGTGACTGGAGCCACTCCAGGAATGATTTTTTGTCTTCCGGTGGCCCCAACGACTCCAGTTCCTTGTTGTTGGGATTGTTGGGAGGAGCCATTTGCTAATTTTTCCTTTTCATATAACGTGGTGGCAATTGAAGAACGTCCAGAATTACGAGCATGAGGTGGACGGTAAGCACCAGCAGGTTTTTTAGCAGCATTTGCTTGGGCCAATTGTTTTGCATTAAGATATTCTTTGGCCGATTCATGAGCTTCGGGAGCAGCTTCTAATTCTTTTAATGCCGGGAATTTTTCAATTGCTTGAGGTTTCCAACTAATTGAATATAATTCTTGATAATTTTTTAAGTAAATTAATTTACCCAGAGCATGCCAGATTTTCAAACCATTATCAACTCTTAATCTTGGCGAAGTGGTGGCGGTCAAAATAAATCGACCACAAGGACTCCATTCACAAACTGAAGTATTTGAAGCTTCAAAAGTTGCAACTTTAGTAAATTTATTTTGACGATCATAAACATCAACCGTACCTTGTAAATTACCAAACCCAGCAACCAAAACAAATCTAGCATGAGGACTATATAAAATAGTATTACGAGGTTGAGTTGGTAAAGAATGAATTGCATTACCTCTTGCGTCGAAAAAGGTGGTTTCAGAAGGCATATAACCATAGATTACTGCAAATTCTCTTGCACTTGGACTCCAGGTAATATCGTGGATTGGTCCATCACGTTTTAATTCAATTCTTGAATCATAACTACCGGCAATCCCTAATAAATATAAATTAGATTCACCGTAATAAGATTTATTTGAAGTATCATGATCAGTTGATGCTAATGCAAGTAATGCAGTACCTAAAGAATTCCATTTTAATTGACATCTTTCTGCTTTGAAAAATGTTTTGGTGGTTAATGGTTGATTAAAATTAGGTACATTATAAATAATGACTTGAGCAGGTTTACCCTTTTGTTCAGGTACAAATATAGCAATTGAAGGATTTAAACCAGGACTAATTTGGAAACTTTGAAATTGGGATTTAGCATCATTCAATTTAAATTTATAAGTTGGTTTATTAATATTTAAATCAGCAATACCTTCATCAATTTTGAAAAAATGAATTTCTTTATTATTAAAATTTTTAGCAAAAATTTTTTCATCTTGAGTAAATTGGGGTTTCCATCCATTTTGATGTTTATTTGACCATTTCGAAGTGATTTGATTATTAACAATATCGAATACAATGATATTTTCGGTCCAAATTCCACTTTCTTTATTAATTAATACTGGTTTGGTCCATAATGCTAAAAATTTACCATTTGGACTAAAATGTAAATCAAAAGTTTCGGCAATTTCAATTTCTCTCACGATTAATCCATCTGTAGTATTTATAATAATAACTTTATTGGGTTGGGTATAAGCAAAATATTCTCCATTTGATGAATATATGGCACAACGACATTCACCAGTTGGTTTACTAAAACTAGAAACTTCTTCATAATCTTGTATTAAATCAACGGATTTTGGTTGACGACCTTAACGTATTGGTTAGTAAAAAAAAATCATTCCCATATTTGATGCAAATTTTTATACATACAGAAAAACTGAGTAGTTGCTGACATGGTCTATAAAAATATTGATACAAGGGCGTAAGAAATAAAATAAATTAAAGAATCGTCTTCTTTCTAATGACTATTTGAAATGAATATTAATAAATAACTTTTTTTTTTTTAGGTCAATTATGATTCAAGTCGATATTTCAATGAAGAACTGATTTGAATCAAACTGCAAATGACAACCTGGAAAGTTTAATAATGAATAATTGGAACAAACTCAAAGGAAATCCAAAGTCTTGAACTGTATCACTGTGATTGGAATGGACGAATGAATTCTTCTGGGTCTTGAATGTCTGTGAAAGCAATTCTGATCAACAACAACAGTTACAATTCTCAGAGACTTCCAACTCGAAAAATTCAACAGAAAAATTTTTGCCTCTTTTTTTATTGACTTTTTTTTTTTTTTTTTTTTTTTTTGACTTTTTTTCGGGTTTTCGTTTGTGAGTGTTTTTTCCAGGTTGTGGCATTGGGTGTTTTTTGCGGCTACAAAAGTTGCAAACTATCTACTTGTTCATCTTGTTCATCTACTTATCAACTTCGCCGAAGTTGTAGTGTCCGGTGTCGTTGGCGTGCTTGGATGCGCCGGTTTCGCCCACAAGAACCTGGTAGCATTGCAAGCACCTGACTCTGAAGGTGGTGGTGTTTGTAGTGTAATTACGCAGTTGTAATAGTTTCACTAGTTTGTTTGAGTACTGGTTAATCACCGGCTCGAAATCAATGGACCATTTGCCTAGATCGCTTGATTTATCCTTGTGGTCGACACTTAGTGTTGGGTTTGTCACTAGCAAGTCGTAATGAACCCCGGAATAAATCAAATTGATGAAGTTAGTAGGGTTACTAGACTCGTCTTCAAATTTAATAAAGTTACCCAGTTCGATATCGATGCAATTGATACGTAGGTTTAGTGTTTTCAGTAGAATGCCTAGTTCGATGGCGCCACCCCAGGAATCTTTTTTACTAATCCAACTACAATAATTATCATTGGATCGGCCTAGAATTATCTCGTTATAAGTGATTGGATCCTGGGATATTTCATTTGACACCACGAGTCTTAAATCTTGGGAATAATCAAATGGTTTGCCCAAAGCATAAGCAATGGCATTGAACATGCATGAGTTGTCGTCCGGAATATTACGAAGAATTAGGTATTGGTCTATATCCGGGATGGAAATTGAAGGAATCTCCAGTTTATTCACCAGTTGTTCGGTTTCAGTAGCCACCTTCTTCTGTTTTGATTGGGGGGTTGTTGGATCTGCTGCAGTTTGGCCGGCTAGCTCCAATATCAATTGATCACCATTTTGGATCACCTCTCCCAACTTTGCCTGTAGATCGATTGGTTTGGGCGGGAATCCCGACTTTATTGCCACCACCGTCTGGTCTTTGAATAATTCAGCATTGTTTGGAGCAATCACATCTTTGAAAACCGTCTCCACCCTCTCGTCTGTTTCGGATAATGACACGATGGCATTACCATGAGGACTCTTCAATCTAATTCTCATCTTTGATAAGGACCCTAATAACTGGTTTGAATCTTCAATTGAGAACTTTTTTTTGTGCTCACTTAAAATACATGGGGGAGGTTTTAACTTACAAGGATTGATATTAAATAATTATATAAAATGTAAATGCAAGAAGTGAAGGCTAATATACAAAACCGGTTATAATCGTCAATTCATTAATCAGTCATATCTATTTCTTTTGCTTCATTATTTTCACTTGGAATACCGGTAATAATGGCATCTAAATTATCTTTTCTTTGATTAATGGCTTCGTCGTATTCCTTTTTGTTTTCTGATTTGATTTGTTCCATCTGTTTATATTTTTCAACCGATTCCATGAACTTGACCATATTTGTACCCGAGGCTGCTTCACTTTCTAAATTAGTATAAGGTCTTTGTTTGAGTTCTTTAACCCTTCTTTTATGCACTTTGGTTTTCAAGTGACAGTCTAATGCATGTTGGTTTTCATAATATTTGGCACATTCAACGCAATAATACTGTCCTAACCCTGGTTTATTTTCATCTAACGGTTGATTCTTCAATTTTCTAATGGTATTAATATCGGATATATCGTTGTAGATGAGATCAAGGTCTCTGGTTCTTCTTTTGGTCTTATACCTCTTAACACTGTATCTACCCATTATAACTAATAACTCGGTAATTTAACAAGTTGTTCTAACAAGCTGATTCAATAACTTGATTTGATAACTTTGATAAGCTCATCTCAAGAAGAGAAAAAAAAAAATTGAGTATTATGGTGTGCACGGGTGTTTTTGTTCAACGGTCATGTGATCTCGGCACGTGATGCGCGTGTGATTACCGAGGTGACGGTACCTGCAGGAGGCCAGCGGAAAAGCAGTCACGTCTGGTCACATGACGCTTACTAAGTAAAATTCTTTATTTTGCGCTGCTCACCATTTTTGTGCTTTGAAGAGAGAAAAAATCTTTTTGGCACTCACTCACTGAGTTTGGATTGAAATATCAATTAAAAGTTACTTCTTCTCTTGCACTGTCAGTGTTTTACCATACATTATTAAATAAGGTATGTCCAATCATGGCAGCAAGATGCCAGGGGATAGGAGTTATATTGCATTTGGGAGAACTGTTTGGAGGAGCTGTTTGAAGAACGAAGCGTCCAGTCTTGAAAATGGTGGATTACAAATCAAAAATTGGATTATTCAATAACTAATGGACTTGGTTGTCTGACCACTTCACTGATTATTTTGTTTGCTACTTTACTGTGTGTAGCTCTTAGTTGACGTTCAGTTGATGGTCAGTTGATAGTTGAAGTAGAGGGTCACAATTAGTAAGCAGAAAATTCGTGCAATATAAAAACTCTTAGTAATCCTTTCTTTCAAAAAAAAAAATTCATTTACTAACAACTTTTCATAGACAAAATGGCTAGAAGACCAGCTAGATGTTACAGATACTGTAAGAACAAGCCTTATCCAAAATCCAGATATAACAGAGCTGTTCCAGATGCCAAAATTAGAATTTACGATTTAGGTCGTAAGAAGGCTACTGTTGATGAATTCCCATTATGTGTTCATTTAGTTTCTAATGAATTGGAACAATTATCTTCTGAAGCTTTGGAAGCTGCTCGTATTTGCGCAAACAAATATATTACTAAAATCTCTGGTCGTGATTCTTTCCACTTGAGAGTTAGAGTTCATCCTTTCCACGTTTTACGTATCAATAAGATGTTGTCATGTGCCGGTGCTGATAGATTGCAACAAGGTATGAGAAATGCCTGGGGTAAACCTCACGGTTTAGCTGCTCGTGTTGACATTGGTCAAATTTTGATGTCTGCTAGAACTAAAGATTCTAACAAGGATGTTGTTATCGAAGGTTTAAGAAGAGCCAGATACAAGTTCCCAGGTCAACAAAAAATTATTATTTCCAAGAAATGGGGTTTCACTCCATTAGACAGAGCTGACTATGTTGCTAAAAAGACCAATGGTGAAGTTAAAGATGATGGTGCCTACGTTAAATTCTTATCCAAGAAAGGTCCATTAGAAGAAAACTTAAGAAACTTCCCAGACTACCAATACCAAGCTTAAATGTTTTAGTATCTTGTAGTTTCTAATATATGTCGTTCAAATAATAATCTTATCGAATTGTAAGAGTAGTTGTAGTATTAATACGCGTTGGCCTTTTAATTAAGGTGCGAAGATTTGTGGATTTAATCTATTAAAAGGAACAAAAAGGAGTTTTGATCTATTTACAAAAAGTAGTTTAATTAATTGATCTGTTAATCACGTTGATACTCAAGTGATCTCCCTTGACTACCATTCTAACTTCGAAAGAATGTCAGGTATCTCGACACCTAAATCTCGTAATAGACACTCTAGGCTATTTTCTGATTTTGATCTACAACAAAGTCCAATTAAACAAAATTTTTCGAATGTTTCAACTCCAACATCCCCAAGATTTAAACATAAACAGTTACAGTCATCAGGTCTACACTCTCGTAATAATCTGATTGTATCAAGCTCGAGTTCCAACTCGGTCAATACGAATATTAAAGTGATTTGTCGATTTAGACCTCAAAATCAATTAGAAATTGAAAATAATAATCCTTCAATTGTTGAATTTCTTAATGATGAAACAGTTTCAATAAACGGTAAAGATTATACTAATACTTTCACTTTTGATAAAGTCTTTGATCATAATAGTTCTCAAGTCGATATCTATCATTATTCAATTCATCAAACTTTAGAAGATTACTTTAATGGTTATAATGGTACTATTTTAGCTTATGGTCAAACAGGTTCTGGTAAATCTTATACAATGTTTGGACCTTCATTATCGGATGAAGCTTCATGTGGTTTGATTCCTCGAATAACCAATCAAATCTTCAATCATATTAAAAATGGCTCTCAGATATCGAATATACTGTTGGTGTTTCTTATATGGAAATTTATATGGAACAAATCAAAGATTTACTCGATACTTCGGAAACCCCATCTGCTTCCCATAATTATACCATTCATGAAGACAAAGATAATGGGGTTTACGTCAAAGGACTTAGTCAAATTTATGTATCATCTTCAAATGAATTATTACAAGTATTAAAACAAGGTACTAAGATTCGTGCTACTTCTTCAACAAATATGAATTTCGAATCTTCGAGATCTCATGCAATTTTCCAAATTAAGTTATCCCAAAAAAATTTACTTAACGGTACAATTAAAAAATCTAATTTATTCTTGGTTGATTTGGCTGGTAGTGAAAAAGTTATCAAAACTGGAGCTCAAGGTCATAATTTAGAAGAAGCTAAAAAAATTAATAGTTCTTTACTGGCTTTAGGACTAGTTATTAATTCCTTAACTGATAATAAATCATCTCATATACCTTATAGAGACTCTAAATTAACTAGAATCTTACAAGAATCCTTAGGTGGGAACTCAAGAACAACCCTTATAATCAATTGTTCTCCAGCATTAGAAAATGAACCTGAGACTTTATCAACTTTGAGATTCGGTTCAAGAGCGAAATCCATTCGTAATGTTGTTCATATTAATACTGAATCAAGTGTACATCAATTAAAATTAAGAAATTCAAATTTAGAAAAACAAAATCTTCAACAAGCAGATTATATAAAAACTCTTGAATATGAATTATTACAATGGCGTAATAACGAAACTCCGGGACCCAATAATAAAACTTTTAGTCCAGGCTTATCAATTTCAACGTCGTTAGCAAATTCAATTGGTCCGTCTTTATCTTCACCAACCTTATCTTCAACACCAATGTTATCCAGTAATAACCATTTGAAAAATATATTATCAAGTCCAAGAACTCCTTCTAAAATCCCATTACCGCCAACTAATGATACATCTTCTAACAGGCTTAATGAAGAAATAAATCGTCGTGATAAAAAAATCTCTGAATTAGAATCAGTAATACTTTCAATGAAAATGGAAAATGTTAAAAATTCTCACCAAGATGAACTGAAATTATATAAATTAGAAAATGCATTACATAAATTGAATGATAAATTAAATGACGTTGAGTTAATAAATGTTAATTTACGTAAGCATTTATTAATAAGTGAAAAAATCATCGAATCAAGAGATCATAAAATTGGTAAATTGAAAAATGCTTTGAAAGATCAACATCATCAAGTTCGAAAAGAATCAGTCAGATTCGAAAATAAATTAGATTTGGTTAAAGAAAAACTTGAAAACCAAAAACTTGAAAAACAACAGCAACAACAACAAACCACTTTCATCGAAGAAGGTGTTGAAACCAGCTTCATCAAAATGATTCCCTAAGTAAATTTCTCACTGATAACAACATTACCGAACAAGTTTTGACGGTAAATTCCAATCTAGAAAATATTAATACCCCTTCGCCCAAACCTAAGCCCAATGGCTTATTAATTAGCACTACACCCATCCCCTAAGTCTCGTCCGAACTCAGTCATTTCATCTCCTTTATCGCCGTCTCCAAAGATAGGCTTGAACTTAAGAATTGTCAAACCTTTAAGAGGTGGTGGTGGTCCTCCCGGCACAAGCACCAATGGTAATAATTCTCCATTGCTCTAGCATTCTTATAATTCTCCCCTGCTCTAGCAGCCTCATATTTCATCTTTCTCTAGCATTATACTGTATAGCTTTAAATAAATTGTTGCAAAATTCACCTGCAAAACCCGTACAACCCCTGGGAATAAGTGGAGTGAGAAATCCCCTCGCCTGATTATGATCCAAATAAAAAAAAACCTCCTTTTTCCGTTGTTAATAACTTCAATTTGTTTAATGGTAATTTGATCTGTTTGATTCAATTATTTCCAGTTTATTCATTTGATTATCTATACTCATCAGTTAAAGGCTCTTTTGGTTTTATTTCCCCGGTTAAAGGTCAGTCAAATTGTTTTTTGTTTTTTTTTTTTGTTGATTTTGGAATAGACAACTACCCCATATTTCAAGACTGATCCTTGATTTGGTTTGATTAAAAAGGTGAGCACGAAGAAGGGATTTGACAAAAAGAGATTGAACTTGACGGTGACTGGCTAAGATTCTGGATAGGAACGGTTTAATTGGATACGAATACGATTAAATTTGAAAAAGTTAAGGGAAAATGGATGTTTTACTATCGGCTCAAAATAATGGTAGTTTGAAAGGTATGTAAAGTGTTCTTGCTCCCAGTTATATAAATTGTTAAGCTAACAAATTGTAGTACTTCGTTTGAAGGAAAAAGGATCAAAGATTCTAGTCAAGCCAAAACCTGATTTTTGTATTGAAGGATCAAGAAATTATATCCAGAAATTAATTGTATTCAAGTTTCAAAAGAAGAATTATATGGTGATTGCCAGATCATCAGGGCTTATTCAATTATATGAGGATTCTTCTTCGTCCATTTTCAATAAAACTTTACCCCAATTGAAAAACAAGAATACGAAAAACTATAAACTTTTCAAAGAGTGGAAAAATAGTAATACTGGTTACCTGGATGAGATTGTATCAATTGGGTTTGTAAACAACCGTTATTTATATAGTTGCTCTAGTGATGGTAAATTGATATTCCGGGACTTTGGTTAATGACGATGCTGATGAGAGTTATAAGGTCTATATGATTGATGGCCCAAATTCATGTATATACTTGCAAGCTGTTTCGGATGGTGTTATGAAACTTTTCAGTGCTGGTAAAAATAATGAATTGAAAGTTTATAATATCGAGTTAAGACATGGTACTCCCAATTTATTGGCATCAATTAATGAAGATATTCAAATACTCTCTAGCGAATTGCGATCAACAATCAATTTGACTTACGATCAGCCGGTTGAGCAATCGAGAAGTTTAAGAAGAAGCTATAATAATTTAAATTTGCGGAATTCGTTACAAAATCGTCATAAGTTGAATCCAACTTTTATCTCATGTTCTAGACAAGAAGATTATATCTATAAAGCCTCACCTTTAGATATAATTACCAACTGGATTGTATCAGTTTGTTACATTGGGAGTACCAATGAAGGCAGTGAATTAATTATATGTGGGACTCAGTTTGGAAAATTATTAGTGTATGACATTAAAAATAGTAAGTTCCCAATAAAAGTAATTCACTTATCACAATTTCCGATTGATAATTTACAAACATTCCATGATAAAAGGTATCTCATATATACTGATACAATGTCTAAAGTCGGTATAATTGATATTAATTCATTTGAAATCATTAATTTCTATGATAATTTAGGTTTCGGCCCATTAATGGCATTGAAACTATTAATTAGCGATGGATTATTTAAAATAAGTAAATTTAATAACCGAGTATCAAAGTTTGATCCAATTTACTTAATTGCAACGACAATCGATCAAAGATTAATTGTTTATAAACTCTATGATGACAATAATGTTGAAATGAAATTAAACGTACAGATTGATACTTTAGTACCAAGCGTTGAAATTATGGATTCAAATCCTTACTTTGTTGTGAAAAGCTTATTTGATAATGAAACTTGTTCCAAAACCAAAAACTTTAATTTAACAGATTTTTCTAATAACTTAAGTGAATATCCAATCAAAAAGAGACGGCTTACTTCTCCAATAATAACCTTACCTCTTGATAATGGATACAAACTGAAGAATATTTTAACTTCAGATAACGTTAATTCCTACTTGCATGAGAAGCATGATACTCAATTCAAAGATGGCATGATGTCATCGTAACGAGCTTTATTAATGACCTATTCAATTCTTAATTTTTCTTTCTTCTTAGTCGTTTTACTTTTATATAGGATGTATACCAGGGTGACTACAGTTCTTATATAATATAAATAATGTTTAATTAAAAACCAATAACCTAAATTTTGCATAAAACTAATGAATGAAAAAAAAAATGAAAACGGAAACTGAAAAATGAAAAAAATTATATAATTTTGATTAAAAATGCTTTTTATTTTGAATAGTCATTAAGTGAATTTATTACCATCGGATTAATTACCGTCGGTACTGATAGCAAAAGATAAAGTACTAGCAGTTTCGACATCATCATCTTCATTCCCTTCACTAATTTCCTTCCAAGAGGCAGCAGTCAAGATTGAGAATCCAATAATAACAAAGACATCACCGATTAACTGTTGGAAACTTAATTTGTTACCAAATAATAACCATTCAACTATACCAATCAAAAAGATTGTTAATAAAGAACTAACTGATGATAATACAGGGGAAGTTAAAGCCATCAAAGAAAGGAACGAGCCACTGAAAAGTAAGTTATTAACCATTGAGCCACAAATATAGAGATAAATGGTTTTGGTTTTTTCACCATAATTGAATATATTGAAATGATGAATATGGAAAATTTGAGCAAGAATACAACCGGTAGTTAAAATAATAAAAGTGAAGATACCAATCCACATCATAATAAAATTAGCAAACGTTGATTGACGACGAGGAGTAATAATTTTAGATAAATGAGGTGGAATACAAAGATATCTTTTATATAAAACTTCGTAATAACCGTATAAAATAGCACCAACAAAGATAAGACAGTTCCCCCAGAATCTGTAAGGATATAATTCATCACCATTTGTAGCTTTGGTTTCAGTAGGAGAATCAGTATCTGAATAGGCAACAATAAACACCCCAGAAACTGCAATAACCACTGAACTTGCCTTTAACCAAGAGAATTTTTCATTTAATATTGGAATAGCAAAAGCATAAGCGGTGAAAGCTGAGCAATTATAAATAGCAGTAACATCAGAAGCATAAGTCATTGACATTGCAGCGTACCAGGTTATACCAGCGACGGTTACCACGATTGTTATGATTAAACTTTTCCAAAAAATGTATTTAAAAGCCGGAGAATGATTCAAGTCAATCAAACACTGAGTGATAGAACTCGAACTAGAAAGATGAGGATTCTTATCTAATAATCTGTTGACATTTTCAGTAGTTTTATCATCATTAACATTTGCTTCATAAACCAAGATTGAAGAATGATAAACATTATGAATTTGTTTAACAATACATTTTTTGAAGTAACTAAGATAATCGACATCTTTGATAGGAATGGCAGACAATGGCTGATGTTCTAATAACTGAGAATTCGAATTCAATCTTTGATAACCTCCATTATTATCACTTGATTCCAGCTGTTGATACAGTTGTTCCAATTGTTTACGTTTATTTCGGACCTGTTTAATCTTACCACTGGTTCTCCAGGTGGAAACTGCGAAAGCCTGTATTGGCCATAATAGCCACCATAACCCATGTGTTAAAAGTAATAAGAGAATAGGTTCGCTGAACCCCATTTGATAAGCCTGGGAGGTGAATTCGGTTTGACAAACAAACGAAGCTAAAGACAATAAGAACAATAATGTTATAAAGATGATTTTCGTTTTCGAAGACTGGTGGACCGATGCAACACTAGCATCTCCTCCAGCAGGTAACGTAGTAATGGCCATATTGTAGCTTAATCTGAGACCGGCTCTGTATCTTGGTTATACTGATACTTAATTCAGAGTGACTCGACATTTGAAATTGAGGAAAAAGATTGTTACTACATTCGGGAGATGGTTCGAGATGCACGGGTGTTTTTGTTCGGGGTTAGATTACTACGGAGTAAGAAGGGCATAGAGATACCTACAGGGGTTGGCAGTAAGTTGAATGGAGCATTAGCATGTTTGTGAGAGGAGAAGAGCTAGTCACTGTCACTTTGGTAGTCACTAGAGGTGGCATCGGAGGGAGAATCGTTTGGGTGTTTGGTGACAGGATAGTGTCTTGGATCAATTAGGTCTCTATCCACAAGCAAGGATCGGTTTATTAGCCTTGGAAGAATCAAGTCTATGCATCTTTCGTTTGTTAAGAGTTGGTCGACCCATTCGTCCATGTGAATGATTGCAAAGTTTACCGATAATCCATTATCTAGGAACTTTGGAGTTTTCAATTTGAAACGAAGTTTACGGTAGTCTTTCAAGTATTCATCAAAGACCGTATAGATTTCCTGGGAAGAATAGGACAATCTTATGTAGAAGAGGATTAGACCGGTCAAGTATTTGAACTCGTTATAACCATATTGATTTAAGTAGATGGAGATTATTTCTTTTGGAGGGTCTAGTTCGAGTAATCGTAATAAGCAGCATAAGAACTCCAGGGGTCTTCCTATTGAGTCGGTACCACCGATGTATTTGACGTGATTGGTTATTATTGGTAGGATGGTCAGTTCGTTGGTTAGATAGAGGTATTGTTTGTAGAAGGTAGAATCTTGGATGCGGTGTCGTATGATTGGTTCGATCAAGCTGGCCTTGTTTAGCACGGTTCTTTTATCGTTATAGCCGGGTTGTTCTGACATTCTCCCTATTGATTGAGTAGATCCCGATGTTGTTTGAATAGTTGTGAGTAGTTGAAGATAAATGTTGATTTTTGGTGAAATTCTTCATTTTTTAGACAAAAAAACAAAGTTACCGCAAAAAATGCTACAATTGATATATATATATGAAAACACATTTATTTAGAACTATTCAAAGTCGTCATCGTTTACTTCGACTTTATTCAAGTTATCTAATAAAGAATCTAATTTCTTATAACTTAATTCAAAGTAATTTCTTTGGGCTTCAATGAAAATTTTCAATAAGTTAATATTTTTAGAAGGTTTTAATAATTTTTTCATTTCATTGACAGCCAATTCTGTAGCACCAACTAATTCATCTTCTTTTGAAATCAATTCTTCATTTTCTTCATCATCGTTTGATAATTTAGATCTGATTAAATCAAATTCCAGTCTAATAGAATAAACTTTTTTACGTAATTCATTAACTTTAATGAATTCTTCGTTCAAGATAAGCACCAATTGTTCATTTAATTGATTCATGATTTTGTCATCTTGCTCTAATCTTGAATTAGCAATTTCCAAATAAGTAGAAGAAATAGTTAATAAAGTGAAAGAAAGAGAATCATTTGAATTTTTCAAATCTTCAGCATGTTTGGAAGTAATTGAAGATAATTGACCAAATAAAGTTTTTGGTAATTTTGAAGAAGTGGTTTGAATATTTACTTGTTCATCATTTTCATTACCACCTAATAAAATTTTTTCTAATTCTTGTGGTGATGAAACGTTTTTCAATTGATTAAATTTATTACCAATTGCTGATCCTACTTGCGCATCACGTAACTTGGTCAATGCATAATTTCCTGGTGGATAATCATAACTAACTTTACCATAAGTATCATTGGTGAATTGAATTAAATCAGTAAATAATTTTAATAATAAATCACAATTATTTTCTAAATTTACATAATCTGCTGGTAATTCACTAATTTCAATATTAGAGTTACTATGAGTCGATGCTAATTGTTGTACTTGTTGTAATTGTCCATTAATTAATTGGGTGGTCTTTTCCGTTAATGGTTGAAGGCTTTCTTTTAACAGTTCTGAGTAGTTTTGAACAGTTTTACCGGTAGATTTGGTGAAATTTTCCAAATCAACTTTAGCCAACGATTCTTGAATCGACTGTAAATTAAATGAAGGGAACTTGAATGACATTATATCTTCAATCTGTCTATATTACGATCTATATCTTCAGATATCTATATCCATATCTAAAGTCCCCTTTTATTTTGGTCAAGGTTGGCGGAGGTTTTCTGTGCAGTGGGACACGACCACTCACCCAGCAAAGACCCCCGTACATCTTTGGATACACGGGTGTTATTTATGCGTGTGTTTACAAATTAATGTACGGGTCTTTCCCTACAAGGTGCTGCATTCCCAAAACTACAAAATGGCAAAAGGTTAGTAAAAGGTTCCAAGATTGAAAGCAAACTTATGACGAATCAGATATTTTCTACTATCTATTGAACAACTATCTTCAGAGTAATTGACTCAGTTGTCCCTATCAAGTAATCATCAGCAGTCATGTGTCCAGAAGTAACATACGCTAAACATTATAAATATGAATGAGATGAAGAAGAAGAGAAATAAAGAAAAGAAGAAGAAGAAGAAAAATAAAGAAAAGAAGAAGAAGAAGAAGAAAAATAAAGAAAAGAAGAAGAAGAAAAGCAAAGAAAAGAAGAAGAGAAGAGAAAAAGACAAGGGAAAGACGAGTGAAAAAATTCATCTGGGCAAAAAACACCCAGACACCAACGAAATCAATCAAAAAACACTTGTTGTTCAAATCCAATTGCATGCTTTAGCCAGTAGATTAACTTTAGAGCTAATGTTTCACCTTGCATCATCCTTATATACCCAATACACCAAGCGAGAGCAATACAATGTGTTGATATTGGGGCTCGACAACGCCGGTAAAACGACGTTTCTAGAACATATCAAGCTATTATATCCAACGTCAACCGAAACAAAGGTTAAAAATACTGATAAGGAACCCAAGACACTGACAATTGATATATTGAAGAATAAAAAAATCTTACCCACGGTTGGTCAAAACACCACTACAATCAAATTTGAATCATCGAGTGAATCAGAAACAACCAATACAGCATCTGCATCAAATAATCAATTCAATAATATAAATCTAAAGTTTTGGGATTTAGGAGGTCAAAAATCTTTGAGAAGTATGTGGTCGAGGTATTTCCGGTCTTGTCATGGTATAATATTTATAATTGACTCTACTGATACTGAAAGATTTCAAGAATGTTATGAAACTTTAATGGAAATTGCTCACGACGAACTGTGGTTTGTTGATAGTAATAACAATAATCTTTTAAACGTTCCAATCTTAATGTTGGCCAACAAACAAGACTTACCCCAAGCAGTTGATTTGGTCAGTTTGAAAACTGGTGTTTTCATTCAAGTAGTAAGTGAATTAGAAGCAACCGATCTGAAATTACTACCAGTAAGTGTTTTAAATAACCAAGGTCTAACCGAAAGCTTGGAGTGGTTGGTGTCCCGTTTAATCTACAATAAAGCCAATAAAATGCCCGAGTATAAATAAAAGGCTCGAGTATAAATAAAAGGCTCGAGTATAAATAAAAGGCTCGAGTATAAATAAAAGGCTCGAGTATAAATAAAAGGCTCGAGTATAAATAAAAGGCTCGAGTATAAATAAAAGGCTCGAGTATAAATAAAAGGCTCGAGTATAAATAAAGGCCCGAGTATATGTATTACGAATGTACGAATAGATGATATTTGCAATCGCAGTTGCAATCGAGACATGTAGGCACGGAGTTTTGCAGGTGAAATTTCAATGGTCATAGCTTATTTGTTATATATTGTTCGAGGTTGTGATGATTCAATTGGTACATGTGCTTATGTACGGTTGAAATTCATGGTCATCGGGGACTAATTGTTCTGGTGCTCATACTTTGACCAGCATCCTTACTGCCAAAAAAACCGGCAATTGCCTGGTAGAGCCTTGTCGAAGTGGTCCAGCACATCTTACAGCCTTCCCACCATCTCGATCATGTTCTTGACCATGTTCTTGGCCATGTTCGTTAACCCAAAGGGTGTTCCCTGAATTGAAGAGGCTTCGAGTAAAACGGTTGCACTTTTTGTATGGCAAAATCCACAGATGAAATTATTGCGCAACAAAATATTTTAACCGCTATTTTAAACCTTTCTCTTGATAAGTTGCTATAAAAGTCATCATTTTATTTAAATACTTCAATTCCAGTTAATACTACTCAATTCCTTTAAATTGTAGAGAAAGTCATCTCAATTGATAATATTTAGTCTTTTAACTTATTAATTTTGTTAGGTTATTTGCAAGTTTAGAAAAGTCCCTACCTTATTTCTCCACAAATTTTGCAATTATCCCTTTGACTTAAGTTTTTTTTTTTTTTTCAATTTTTCAATTATCTCTCTAACTTTTTGTTTGATTAGTTCAATTATCTATTTGACCTTCTTTTATCATGTCCCAACATAGTCCCGAAGAAAAACACGGTTTGTTCAGTAAATTGAAGAAACCTTTCAGGTCTCATTCAAGAACTCCATCTGCAAATACTGCTGATTCGACCATTTCTTCGCCTACTTCTACCGCTGCAAATAACGATCCTTACTCCCATCTCCCAACTCCAGTTAGAAATGTGGTGGAGTCTGCTTATATTGAAGGTCAACGCAAGGCTGAAAAAGAAACTGGTAAAAAAGTCCCCCGTTATGGTTTTGCTGGTTTTGGTGCTTCTCGTCCTGCTACCTCCTCGGCTGCTACTTCTTCCTCGTCTTCTTCTATCTCAAGTAATGATCATATCATCAAAAAGGCTTATGCTGCTGGTAGACGTCAACATGAAGTTGATTCGAAATCTACTGGCCATTCCCCAAATCACGTCATTGCTACTTCTTCTGTTGGTAAATTATTGACAAGTCCCCCAAGAGTCAATCGTAAACCAGTGGAAAAAGATCCAGGTGGTGATTTTACTAATGATAAAAAACCAACTGATGTCATTAATGAACGTGATTTGATCTCAAAAGGTCAAGGCGATCAATTAGATACCATTAAAGGCTCAAATGCTAATACCGACACTACTGGTGTCACTAAAGAAAATAGTCATGGTGTCACTGAAAATAAAAACCCAGTTTATGCTAATGATGCCCTTGCTACTCAAGGTACTGGGGTTTTCTTTGATCCAAGAGATACCCAAGGTGGTCTTTATGGTGATTCTGAAGATCAGGATTATTCTGAAGCTACTCGTGCTCAATTGGCTAAAAACCGTAACTTGAAAACGAAACCTTCTGCTTATATCGAACAAGAAAAACGTGATGGAATTAATAATTCAATTAAAAATGATGCTTATAAAGCAGGTCAACATAAAGGTACTCGTGATGCTCAAATTGAAGAATCCAATTCTTCTGGTAAAGACGCTAATGCTACTAAAATTGGTGCAAATACTGATGGTACATCGGGTGAAGAAAAACAAGTTGATCCTTCAGAAGTCCATGATCAAAATAAATCCGCCTACAACGATAAAGGTGTTGTTGGTGCTACTGAAGAAGCTCGTAAACATCACCAAAAAGTCTTTGGTGGTATTGCTGCTGGTGGTGCTACCGCTGCTGCTGCTACCGCTGCTGGTTCTGGTTCTGGTAATGATAATGCTAAAGACTCCACCGCTGATTCTTCTTCAAAAGGTGTTGATTCTACCACTGCTAAACAATCTTCAAAAGGCGTTGATTCCACCACTGGTAAAAATGCCCCTGTCGCTTCAACTGGTTATCCTGATTCTGCCGGTAATACCAAAGATTCCAGCAAACCTTCTGAGTATACTTCGGACTCTGGTCAGAATAAGGATAATTTGAATACCGTTGCTGCTGCTGCAAGTGCAGGTGCCGCTGCAGGTGCTGCTGCTTTGGGTGTTCAACATGCTAATGACAAGAAAGGTGGTGTCAATTCTTCCGATTCAGGTGCTCCAGGTGAAGGTAAAACTCGTGGCGTTGACTCTACTCACGGTTTTGCAACTAATCAATCAAAACCACTTGGATCAAAGGAAGTTTCCTCCTCTGCTTTTACAAACAACAGAGCTGAACCTGCTGTTGGTTCTGGATCTTCTGTCAATGACAAAAATCGTGTTTTGGGTACTGGTGCTGTTGCAGCTGGAGCTGGTGCCGGAGCCGCTGGAATCACTGGAGCTTCTGGATCCAAAAACTCTGATTCTTCTAAAATAGATACTACTGCTGGTGTTCCACCTTCCGATAAGAACTTTGATTACGATCACGAACTTGCTGAATTGGATAAAAAAATCAATGCCACACAACATGAAATTGATCAATTGCATGGTAAAGAAGGTACTTCATCAGGTATTGCAGGTGCAACCAAAGCTCCTAGTGGCTCTAAACCTGATTCTTCAGCTGCTGCTATTAACAATGACAGTCTTTCCCCAACCAAAGGTGACATCTGGGTCTGATGCTAATGCTTCTACTGCTGCTCTTTATAAAGAGCCATTTGATGATTCAAATAGTGATTCATTAGGTGCTAAAGGTGCTTCTGTTGGAAAAGGTGCAACTCTTGGATTAGCAGCTGCAGCTGCCACTGCAGCCGGCTACTTGGGATTTAGTGGTAAATCTGACCCTAAAGCCATTATTGACGAAGCTTACCAAGAGGGTGTCAAAAAAGGTTCGTATGATGCCGGTAAATCCACTGGTGATGAAGAAATCAATACTTCTGGTGCAACTCAAGGTCAATTCAGAAGTCTTGACCCTGCATCCAATGATCCTTCATCTAAAAGATCTGGTGGTATTTTTGGCACTGCTTCTGCCTTTGCCAGTAACACCTTAGGACTTGACTCCAACAGCACCCTTGATGATTATGAAGTCATTGACAAAAATGATGTCAGCAACGGTGATGATAAAGTCGCATCATCCACCAAGGACCCTAGTTCTGCCTTGAATGAAGATGGGTCTTCTAAACCCGGTTTATTAGATGGTGCTAAAGGTGCTGCTACTGCTGCCGTAGCTGTCGGTGCTGGTGCTTTGGGTTACGATAAGTTAAGTGGCTCGGATGGCTCTCCTAACACTGATTACCTCAAAGATAAACCAGAGTTGACTAATGACTCCAAATATATCAACAATGCTAATTCAAACCTTTCAACTGGTGCACCAAAGAATGCTAACTCGTCTTCGGCTGATAAGTCAGTGGCTGATGATACTGTTTCTAGCACATCCTCCTCTCGTGGTGGTTTACTCGATTCTGCTAAATACGCTGTTGCATCAGCTGGTGCTGTCGCTGCTGGTGCCTTTGGATATGAAGCTTACAATGCTGCTACCTCTGACCCAGAATATATCAATAGCGTCATTGATGATGCCTATGAAGCTGGAGCTGAAAAAGCTAAGAATGAACAATCCATCATTCAAGAGGCCTATGAAGCTGGAAAATCAAAAGCTGCAGACGATAAGAAGCAATCTTCTACCTCGTCTTCAGCCAAAAGAGAGGCTATTGCTTCTCCTAAGCTTGATGATGTTCATGACAATGAAGGCGATGCCGCTGATGAAGACAATTCAAACAAATCAGGTGTTTTAGGAGGAGTTTTAGGTAGTGCAGCGGCAGCTGTTGGTTATGGTGGCTATAAAGCCGCCGGCAGCTCACCTACGTCTGATGGACTTGCTAGATCTACTGATTCAACAAACCCAGATGCCGGAACCATTGCTGCCTCAGGTACTGAAAAGGGTCCAGAATATTCGACAGTAAGAAAGATCCTATTCCAAATAAAGATCTCGCTAAGGAATCTCCAAGTCCTTCCAAGTCTGGCGGAATTTTGAGTAGCTTTGGCTGGAACAGATCATCTCCTAAAGCTTCCTCCAACAGTGAAAAAGACACAGTTGTTGACAAGGACCTTGAAAGTGAAAATTCAGATAAATCCTCAAACAAAGGTTACTTAGGAGCTGCTGTTGGAGCTGCTGGAGCCGCAGGAGCTGCAATTGGATTAGGCAAAGGTAATTCATCTAACACTCATGATAAGTCTCTTCTCAATGAAGCTGAAGATCAATTCGATGATGTTCGCAAAGAACCTCATCATAAGACTACGAAGACTGTTGCTGATGATGATACTGGAAACTCAAGTGGCGATGGTGTTCAAGAAGTTCCAGGATTGGCTAGTCATAAAGGCGATGATAAAGACGATTCTGCTAAGAAAGGATCTACTACTTCTCAACCAAATCAAACCGAGGCTTCAGTTAGTTCATATAATAAGAAGCATGGATTCAAAGATGATAAAAGAAACTTGATTGAAATTGCTGAAAACGCTGATCCTGAATTGAAAGACTTGGAAGCCCACCATGGAACTAATACTCTCGAACAAGATCCAGAAGAGGCTACCGGTGGAAAATCCGGTGATGTTCAGGATGTTCCATTGAATTCTTACAAGAATCAGAATGAATTTGTTCGTACTGGTGGTAAACAAGGAAGCTTGGGTGATAAAGCTAAAACTGGCGCTGCTGCTGCCGGTGGTGCTGCTGCAGTTGCAGGTGCTGGTGTTGCTGCATCTAAATCAAATAATAAAGATGATTTGGATTCCTCAGTTTCTTCATCTTCGTCTAGTTACAGCTCATCAAACTATAGCTCAAAGGCAGACGTCAATGAAAACAAGGGTGCAACTTCTGGAAGTGGTATGGGAATTGCTGGTGCTAGATCTTCTAAATCTGCCAATAAAACTGATATCGACCAAATCAAAAAAGATGCTTATGAGGCAGGAAAAGAAAAAGGGACCCTTGATAATAAGAATGCTTCAAATGGAAAGGATGCGTATTCCAACAATGCAGTAAGTGGTACTCATAAAAAAGACCATGGCTTACCGGCTACTGAAACCGGTGCGGGTGCTGAAGTTGAAGGACTTGACGATCATGTGAAAGATAAGTCCATTAATGATAATGACAGTGATAAAAAGTCAAGCTCTAGTGTTGGTAAAGGAGTTGGATTTGGTGCATTAGGTGGTATTCTTGGTGCTGTTGGTTATGGCTCTGCCAAGAAGGGTACTTCTACCGAAGATCCAAATTCAAATAATGCTGTAAGTGGTGCTCATCAAAAAGATCATGCCTTGCCAGCTTCTGACACAGGTGGTGCTATTGAAAATGAATCTATTGAACCTGTAGCAGCAAAAAAAAAAGAAGCTGTTGATGATTCATATAATGATGGTCTTAATAAAGGTGCTTACTCCCAGGGAGTTGAAAAGGGCTCTTACGATGCTGGAAAGAACAAAGGCAACAATGACAAGGGTCTTGGTGTCGCTGGTGCTGCCGGTGCCGCTGGTGCTGCCGGTGCCGCTGGTTCTTCTTTAGGGTCTAATTCCACCTCATCTAAGAAATTATCAAAAGAAGATGAAAAAGAGTTTTACTCAGCTGGGGTCAAACGTGGTGCTTACGAAGCTGGCCAAATTAAAGCTGCTGAAGATAAAAGCTTAGCTGATTCTCAGTCATCTAGAGATACCGCAGGGGCTGCTGGTATCGGAGCTGGAGCTGGAGCTGTCGGAGCTGGAGCTGTCGGAGCTGGAGCTGCTGGAGCCTCTAAAAGTGGTGCCCCATCTAAGGATAATGATGCTCCATCCGATGGTTTGGTTGTTGAAGTTATTGGAATCAAAAGCAGAGACTCTGCTTCTAAGATTGCTCAAAAAGCATCTAGAGACTTGGCAGAACAAGGTGTTGATTTGACATCAGGTAAATTAGTTATTAATGCTGAAACTAAAGAGGTTTATAAGGTGGAAACTGATGGTTCAAACAAGACTCATGCTAGAGATAGTTTTTCTGGTTCCCCCAATGCTAAAAATATTGCAGCTGGTGCTGGTGCTGGCGGATTAGCTGGTGCCGGTATTGCTTCTGCATCAGGTCATAAATCACCTCTGGATGCACAATCTAAAACCATCACTAGCGATTCAATTCCTCCACGTAATGATTTTGAAGGAAAAGGTGATCCTAACTTGTACCACAATGAACATGAAAAAGCCAAGGAAAGATTAAGTGATGCTGCTAGAGAAGGTACCTTGGGTAATGTTGAGCCACCATACTCTGGATCGGCTTCTTCATCTAATTATGAATCTTCTACTAAGTCTGGTCAAGGTTATGGCGGTGCATTGGGCGCTGGTGCATTGGGTGCTGGTGCCTTGGGTGCTGGTGCATTAGGAGCCGGTGCTCTTGGAAGATCTGACAGAGGTTACCATCACGAAACAACCGGTGAAAGTACCAACCTTTATGGAGATGGCCAACCTGGATTCTCTAAAAGTAATCTTGATCCTGGTATTGCAAGTGGAGCTTCGTTAGCTGCCAAAGAATCTGAAGCACCACAACAGGATGAAGAAAACATTCCTGTTACTGTGCAAGGTAGTACTAATACACAAGAAGCTGAAGCCATTGCTATCAGTACTGTTGAAAAATTAAAGGCTTACCCAGATGCATTGGCCAACGTCAAACAATTAAAGATTGATGTCAGTACTGAGAAAGTCTATAATGAAAGGGGTGAAGAATTACGTATTCCTTCAGAAGATTCTACTAGCACTTCTAAAGGTTTGCAATCACCACCCACTACTGCCGCCTCAGATGATTTACAATCACCAGCTAGCACTTCTAGAGGTAAGGTTGATGAATATGGATCTCCAGATTTAAGTGCAACCGGTGCGGGAGCCGGTCTTGCGGGTCTTGCTGGTATCACTGGGGCTTCATATGGTCAAAAGAATAATGATGTTACCAAGTCACCTAAGTATAATTACGGTGGTGACGAAAACTTTTCCAATTATGGATTAGACAACAGCACTCCAAGAAGTGTTAGTGGTGGATCTGATTCTCATAGCCAATTACCTACTATCGATGTAGTTGGTGCTTGTACTTCCGAACAAGAACAAATTTCGAGAGAAGTTGCTGGTAATATCCGTAAAAACCCAGACGTTCTTCCAGATAGTAGTAAAAAATTGATTGTTGATGCTCAAACTGGTATTGTCGTTGATGGTTTTGGTAAAGAGATTCCAGCTCTTTCCTTGAAAGACTCAACTTACGCTGCTGCATCTTCTCAACAATCTAAACAATCTCTTCAAATGCCAGGTAGCTTTGTCTGGTGATCAATTCATTTCTTTTCTTATTCTCTTATACTCTTGATTCAATTCTTGATGATTTTCTTTCGTTTTTGTTTTACTTTCACAATATTTTATTTTCATTCACATTGTTTGTTTTATTACATGTCTGCTTTTCTATCTTTATGACACTTTGACCAAGACAGTTGAATGTGATTACCTTTGATGATCTTTTTTGGGACTTTAGATGATCATTGGCTAACCAAGTTCAATTGTCAATAAGTATCATTGTTGATGTTGTGTTTATGTTGTTTTAAATATACAGTTTTACTAAATATCAAACCTGTAGCCGTCTACATCACTCTCATCAGTCTATAAGTTCACAAAGACTCTGAGTCTATGAGTTCACAAAGACCCTGATGTCCGATTAGAATTGCAACAAATGCTCAAATTTGCAACCGTTCAATCGGAATAAAGAGAAAATTTTTTCACTGGCAACAAAATGCACCAACCGAATTTGAATAAGTTTCAGCCGAGTCACGTGCAAGCATTCCACAGCGAGGGCTCGTGCCCTCGCGCTCTTCAAATTTTTCGGGCATCGCAATTTGAATTTTCAGTTTGTGTAACCAAAATTTGAAAATATCATGAAAATTTTCGTTTTTTTTTTTTTTTTTTTTTTTTGGTGGAATACTGCGTGAATTCTCAGTAGTGTAGGATTCTCACCTTGCGAATCTGGTTAATATTAGTGTTTTACTAACTATTACTCTTAAGCTTAGCTATAGTTCTTTTATCCTAAAGCCAAACATCAACAATGGGTATGTGCTTACACCTCATGCTCCGTTCATATACCAAGTGCTCTGTTTAGAATGAACCCCGGCAACCGTTAACTGGGGGAGAACAAGTAGTGAAAAATTTAGAGATGAAATATAGAGTATGATAGAAACGAAAATTTTCAATCAGAATGAGTGAAGACGAGATGGATAAGTCAATACGTTTGCAGATTAATGAATGATGAAACGAGTGATGTATGTGGGGACTTTGAAAGTCGAGTTCTAAGATCGCAGATATAATAAGAGAATCCAAGATGTAGATTGAAGAACGAGGGTAAATGAACGGGGTATTGTATTATTACTAGATTATATGTACTAACAAAATTTCTTACTATAGGTAGAGTTATTCGTAACCAAAGAAAAGGTGCTGGTTCAATCTTCACCGCTCACACCAGATTGAATAAAGGTGCTGCTAAATTAAGAACCTTAGATTATGCTGAACGTCATGGTTACATCCGTGGTGTTGTTAAACAAATCATCCACGATGCTGGTAGAGGTGCTCCATTAGCTAAAGTTGTTTTCCGTGATCCTTATAAATATAAATTAAGAGAAGAAACTTTCATTGCTAATGAAGGTGTTTACACTGGTCAATTTATTTACGCCGGTAAAAAAGCTTCTTTAAATGTTGGTAACATTTTACCATTATCTTCTTTACCAGAAGGTACCATTGTTTCCAATGTTGAAGAAAAATCTGGTGACAGAGGTGCTTTAGGTAGAACTTCTGGTAACTACGTTATCATTATTGGTCACAACCCAGATGAAGGTAAAACCAGAGTTAAATTACCATCTGGTGCCAAAAAAATCTTAAGCTCTGATGCCAGAGGTGTTATCGGTGTTGTTGCCGGTGGTGGTAGAATTGATAAACCATTATTGAAAGCTGGTAGAGCTTTCCATAAATATAAGGTTAAACGTAACTCTTGGCCAAAGACTAGAGGTGTTGCCATGAATCCAGTTGATCACCCTCATGGTGGTGGTAACCATCAACATATTGGTAAAGCTTCTACCATCTCTAGAGGTGCTGTTTCTGGTCAAAAAGCTGGTTTAATCGCTGCCAGAAGAACCGGTTTATTACGTGGTACCCAAAAAACTCAAGATTAAATTTAACTTTTACTCATAACTTATTACCTTGTTGGTATAAATTATTTTTAATGATCCAAATATAAATAGTTTTTATGGGTTTCAGTTTTATGTTCTCGTGTTATAATACAAATAAATAAAAAAAGTCGTTATAAAAACTTGATTTGTAGATTTATTCGAAATTATATATTTAAATTATATAAAATTTAAGTTTCATCTTGACCTTGCAGCTCATTTATAATTGAATTTTCAGTTTCAGATTCATCGATTTGCGCAGGCTGAGGTTCTTGATTAGCAATTTTAATCAATTCTAATCTATCAGCGAAAGCTTTACGTAAAAGAACAAAACGGCCATTTAGTTTCTTGGATTTGTATTCACCAACGATATCATCCAAAGATTTATCTTCCAAAGCCCCAAAAGTGACAAAGTATGAAATTGGTGAATGCCTAAAGGATATCGATCCAGTTCTCTTTCTGTTTTTGGGAGTATAACGGTATACTGTAGTTGGTTTATCATCAAAGTGTTGGCGGATCAACTCTTCGGTGACTTTGTGATGAACACTTGAAATGAAAAGAGTATCTTCTGATAAAGCAGGTCTAGGAGACTTGGGAATACTGGTTTCGTTCAGTACATTAGCGTCATGTTCAGAAACTTGCGCCGATCCATCAAGCGAAACAAGGCTAATCGGAGACCCTTGAGCTTCGGCTTTTGTTTCAGCGCTTAACTTGACTCTTGGTTTATAAGGAACATGAAGTCTTACTTTCAAAGAACGATCTTTGAAAATAGATCCATTCAAACTTTCAATTGCCTTCTGAGCATCCTCTAAAGACCCCAATTCAGCATAGGCAATCCCTAAAGGCTTATATTTTCCCTCTAGAGAAACGCACCGTGTAGCTTGGAATGAGAACACTTACTCTAGAGAGGGTTAGTAATCTATCGATAAACCAATTCGTGGGTATGACCATACACATTGAAATCACATAATAACTCCTCTAAATCTTCCTCAGTGGTGTAATAGTTGATATTCGACAAGAAGATTCTTGGGGTTTGGCGGCTTACAGCGGCAGCAGATGGAGCTTCTGCGGACGACATTGCTTATCCTTTTAAAGGAGCTTGATGATACTTTCGAATAGATATATCGGCGGCAGAAGGAGGTGATTTTTTTGCAACTTTCACAGAAGAATATCCACAAACAGAATACACCCGTACCCACCGGGGGTAAATAAATCTACCGGTACAAATTCCAATTGGACAACTACATTTCAAACTATAGATATGTTTGTTTATTGAAAATAAGCTTTATACAAAACCTAGTAAACCCCGTAGGAAGAAGAAAAATGTAACTTAAAAACAAAAATCATGAAAATTATTAATTAAACATTGTACAGTAATAGGATAAATCTGATTGATTAATTGATTTAAGCGGATTTTTCAGCACGAGCTTTAGCTAAAGCTTTGGCGGTACCGTGTAAAGCATATCTGTGGTTACGACGGAATTTAGAATCAACACCTTTCAATGAAGGGTATTTGTGGGATCTTGGTTTTTTGATACCGTTCTTGTGAGCCTTCTTGGTTTGGTTATGGGCGGTATGGTTCTTAGATTTAGCCATTTTGCTATAAAACGTGGTTAGTACTCTATCTTAACAACTTCAAAGTCCAAAGTTAGGTCTGTATCCAGAAATCTGTTCCACGAATATTCGTTCTTGGTCGGGATGGACTTGATGAAAAATCTTCTTCTTGACTGGTCAAACTAAAACAATCACACACAACGATCTTTCACACCAGACTGGGGCCGTAAACAACCTCTCCTTTGGACTCTGACTTCAACATATATGTTAACATACGATTATGTCTATACTTTAGTAAACTAAAAAAAAGAGAAAAGTCAAGAAGTAGTTTAAAATTCACCTATATTAACAGTGTTGGAGTAGCAAATGCTCACTGTTTTTCCCACGCAATGTGCAGTCACACCTTGAGTGCACTAAAAAAAAAAAAAAAAAAAAGCGGGAAAATTTTTTAGAGGAAATTTTTTTTTTGAATTATTGAAGTGAGCGCACGTGATTTCATAGGGCTGAGCCCTAATTGGAACTTCAAATTTGCAGTAATCGTCTTGTATTGGATAATTACAAAGGGGAAAAGGTTTACTTAGACGGTTTTATTAATGTACAAGATATTATATAGAAGAGAGGGCTTATTTTCTGGCTTCGTTAGATGGTTCATCTAATAATTTTTGTTTTCTAGCTTTTTTGTCATTGGCTTTAGAACCCATGATACCACCACCCCAGTGTCTTCTAGAGTCTTCGTATTTTTCAATGAAGTTGGCATTGACGGTGGAAACCAATTTAGCCAATTCAGCTTCATCGGCAGATGAAACTTCAGTTAAAGCAGCAACAGAAGAAGTTTTCTTATGAACCAAAGTACCTAATCTAGCTTTACCTTTAACAATGGCGTAAGGAACACCCATTTTTCTACATAAAGCTGGTAAGAAGATAACCAATTCGATTGGATCGACGTCGTTGGCAATTAAAACCAATTTAGCCTTTTTGTTTTCAATTAAACCAACAACATGGTTTAAACCGTATTTGACATTGACTGGTTTTGGAGAAACGTCTTTAGCGTTTTTACCTTCGGCAACGGCGGCGGCTTCTTTGGTTAATCTTTCCTTCTTTTCGGCAGAAGTTTCTGGCTTGTATTTGTTGAATAATTTGAAAGTTTGAGCAGCAGTGTTTTTGTCCAAAACGTTTTGGAATTGGGCAATAGGCTGGTGGAACTTTCAATCTCAAAGACAAAATCTTCTTTTGTCTTTGTAATCTAACGTATTCTGGCCATCTAACAAATCTGTTCAAGTTTCTTTTTGGTTGGATGTTTTGTCCAATACCAAAATTCTTTGGGGTAGAATCAATCAAAGGGATTTTTGGAATCCTTCTTAACGGCAGATTTAGAGGCTAATGGGGCTGGAGCAACTTTCTTGGTAGGCTGTGTCATTGAGTAAAAGTTAGTTTAAAGTGTTCTCAAAATAAAATGTCAACGAACTATCCCTTCATAAAAAACTTTACTCTACAGTATCTTAGAGATACTCAACCTGTGCAACCAAGAAGTGAATGCACATTCTTAAATATTCATTAATAATGAACAAAGCATTCACAAGTCTTCTAGTGCTTGTGCTTAAGTATTTTAACCATAAAATACAAGTCTATAAAGACTTGATCCAGCTAGGCCACTAAAAAAAAATTATTAAAGAACGAATGGCATCACTCCTTAGTGCACAACTTTTCTATCTGGTAGATAAGAGCAGTATTATGCGGAGTTCCCAACGTCTTTCAAGCAGGTGAACATACCATTTTGTTATACTTATTTGTTAATTCTTATAAAGAAGAAAAGGTAGTTAAATTTTATTGGGAAAAGTGAAAATTTTTTTTTAATGAGAGTTTTTCCTTCTGGTGCTGAGGATTACCCGCACAAGGCTCCAATTTACTCGGGTGCAAGACTTGAAAAGGTTGCAAATGATTTCATTTCTACTACAACACGTATATCTAGGGACCAGAGTATGACGAGCTCTCCAAGGATAGCCAGAGGTTGTCAGTTATCGTAGCGGTGAAAACACTGACAAGCTTGGAGTGTTAACTCCCGATAGCAGGTCTGCTCAGCTCTTTAGATATACTCCGATTAATCTACTCAGCTGTGTTTAGCTCCATGTATTCTCAGTATACGGTGGAGTATTCTCAGTATACGATGGAGTATTCTCAGTATACGATGGAGTATACGATGGAGCCACTTCATACTTTCAAGTAGTCATGGAGATTCTTTAAAGAAAACTAGCTGATGCTATTGTTTGCAGACAACCGTTCAAACAATGCCAACCTTTACAACAAGGAAATCGCCCTTGAGAACACCCACCCCCTCAGAACAACGCTTCAGGAGATGGAGATGAGAACACCACCCTTTAAGACAATTCCCCAAGACGGAATTTACTTCGATATTCGAAAATCTCATCATTTTGCAAATTTCGCTTTTTTGCTCGATTTTTTCTTCTGTCTGACTCTGTTACTTTTTCTAATGACTATAATTTCATTTATCTTGAAGTCCGCTAGTGTTTCCCGATAAACGTAGTTGATACGAGGTAGGATCAACTTGATATCGTTGGAAATGGCCTTTTCTCTTTTGTTGCAACATGTTATTGCTGCAGGAACCTTCTGAAGTACCGTTAAGAATTCAGATATCTGGGATTTTGGGCTCAACTTCTCTTGCTTGTTGGATAGTACTTCTTATGCCTCAGCTAATCGAGCAATGGAGGTTGAAATCTGCTGATGGTATCGCAATCGGATTCATATCGATCTGGTTCTTGGGTGACTTATTCAATTTGATTGGTGCGTTATGGGCCAGATTATTACCCGAAGTGATATTCTTAGCCGTTTGGTTCTGTATTGCTGATGCTTTGATGATTGGTTCTTATACTTATTATACTTTCATTTATCCAAAACATCATAAAAAGCAACACCATCACCACCACCACCACCATCATAATAATAACAATCAAGATCACAATACTGAAGCACAACCATTGTTAGAAAGAAGAAGATCTTCTAATTTGACCTATATCGGAACGGATCCAGAAAAAAATGGTATTTTCACCAGATATATTTTACCAATTTTATTTGTGATTGGTGCAGGTGTATTGGGATACTTACTCTCTGGTTCAAAAGACTCTTATGATGATAAACCAGATAGTAAAATCGAAGTAGGTCCACAATTTATGGGTTACTGTTCAGCTTTATTGTACTTGGGAGCAAGAATTCCACAAATCATTCAAAACCATCAAAGAAAATCGGTTGAAGGTTTAAGTTTATTATTCTTCCTTTTCTCAGTATTAGGAAACTTGACTTATGCTGGTCAAATTTTATTCTTTAGAAGTGACAAGAAGTATATTTTATTGAATTTAAGTTGGTTATTGGGTTCATTGGGGACCATCCTTGAAGATAGTTTTATCTTCCTTCAATTTTACATGTATAAAAATGGAAATCAATTAGAAGATCAAGAAGCCATCGATACCCAAGATTAATCTACGAGATCTTTTTATCACACCATTTATTATATATTCTAATAATAAAAAATCAATATACAAACTTAAAGTTAATCTTCTTATTACCTTCATCCGTAGTTGTTTCAAGGATACTTCTCTTGTTCTTCCACCGTTAAGGCGTTCCACCTTTTTTCATTATATTTATTTCTGAAAATGAAATAAAATCTTGCTAAAACACAAGCTGCAATAGCAGCAAATGCAACAATAATCAAATCAGTATTACCACGTTTGTATAAAGGCTTATCGTCATCTCTATAAATGTTTGCACTAACGATACCAGCAGCCTGAGAGAAAATGTTGACAACAGCAGAAGGAAACGGCTCTACTACGAACAGAATTACTATTCGAAGAACACCAAGTAATCGTAAGAGGCCAAATAGCAGCATGACCTAACAAAACAGTTAACAAAGCATAGGTACCCCAAACATTAACCTGAGCATCGGGCCAAAATCTTAATACCAAAGTACAAATAGCTACCCAAAGAGGAGTTGTTGCAATCACTAAAGCACGATCATTTATTCTCTCGGAAAGCCAGCCAGTAAACATCATAGTAATAATCGAAATAAAATTAAAAGGAATTGATAATAAATTTGTAACCACCGTTGAAAACCCAAATTTTTCAAAGTTAATGTCAAATAAGTGGAAACTGGAGAAGAACCAATATCACCTAAAAATCTAACGATATAAATTGGGAATAAATCAATATCAAATAATGCTTTACCCAATTCTTTCAAAGTAACTGGCTGTCTATTATTCATATCACCTTTATTAGGATCATCTCTCAAAACTTTATTAACCAAGATCTTTTCTTGACGATCAGTATACCAACCATTTTTTCTATACCATTTTTTAGTTTCCACAGCAGAAGCAGGCATCATGAAATAAGATAAAATACCAACAGTCAAAGTTATAAGACCTTCGATTAAAAACATAAATCTCCAACCTTCAGGAACAGCTTTAGTTTTAATTAAAAGTAGAGCAGCAGCCAATAAAGCAGAAATAACTGAAGTTAAAGGATTGGAAATATAGAATAATGAAAGTCTCCAAGGTAATTCTGCTCCAGTATAGAAATAAGACATGAATAAAACCATATCACAAATAAAACCCCCTTCAAAAGCACCAACTAAAGCTCTGGTAACTAAGAAGCCAGCCTTAGACTTTATCCAAAATTGAGTTAAAGAAACAATTGACCAAATACAGACTTGGGTTGGAATCCAAATATCAGCACCCAATTTTTTAGAAATCAATTGTGAAGGTAATTCAGCAGCTAAAAAACAAACTAAATTAATAGTATTACCTAAATTATAATCATCAGTTGTTAAATTCAAATCATCCAACATAGAATCGGAAACAGCTTGCTTAATATTATATCTATCCAAGTTTAAACCAGTAAACATGATAAATGCCCAAAAAGTAACCCTTCCAGTCATTGATCCATAAGATTTTCTTCTCTTCTTCTAAAGTCCAAGTTATTTCAGGATCAAAATGATGACGACATTCATAATTCGTCTTTTCATATAAATCTTTATAATATTCACAAACAACCGGGTCTTGGAATACATGGCTGTTATATGAAGAAAGCGACTCAGCGTCAACTTCTTTGTCAGTTATATCAATATTGGCTGCCTTATCTTTTGAAGGTAACCATTGACCTGCCATTTTAAATAGGTATCTAAATTAAATCAGTCAAAAAACGTCAAAGTAATACTCGGATTCAAAATGTTTGAAGCAGTTTCAAAAAAAATCCTTATGTGAATAATTAATATAGCGCCCTAAGACATATAAAAGGGTATAAAAGAAGAGAAATTTACTTGCTATTTATCCTAGATTAATAGTCCTCGAATAATTAAAGATTGCAAAATTTTTTTACCCAGGGCTAATTACATAATTATTGTGATTTGTTTTATGAGATTATCTCAATAAATTAATATTAGGTTAAAAAATTGAATTGCACCATTTGATTTTTAAATCGCCATATCAAAACCATTTTCAACTATGGCTTCTTTAAACCATACATTTTGCAGCCACATTTGACAGGTTATTTTGCAAAATTGCGCAAGCATGCTAATCTCACGTGACATGCATCGGATTTTTGATCAATAAGCTGCAAATCGTACTAAAGGTAATGAGAGATTCATTAAACATAACTGAGACATTAAGCATGGTAATACAAACATATATAGGGACATCAAGAGACAATAGCGTAAGAAAAGAGTACAAAGATTTTGATGCCAGGGGAGGAGGAAACTAGACAAATGAGATCCCTGTGAAAGAACAAATTGTGGAAGATCTTCACAACTGTGATGCTCTGCGTTCAGGCATCCCATTCTGTTCGGCTCGGATCGTTGGAAGGCAAAGTATAAGAGCAAGGGCAAGGGCAAGGATAAGGATGATAAGATGAGTGACCACTAGGAAGTTAAGAAAAAGGACAAGAACAAAAAATATATTCGAATAATTACTACGCCTGACCAAGCTAATTAATTAAACCTTATGCCACATCATTGTAGAGGGTTCAAATCATCGAAAATATTATCATCAGTCCAGGTGCTTCCAAACATGTCGAAATATTCATGTAATAAGTTACCACCTAAGGCAGGGTTGGTATCAGAAGACGGGGAAGTTTGTTCTAATTCAGATTTGAAAGCATTTGATAAAGTATCAGTTTCTTGTTGATTTTTACTAATCTGTAACCAAAAATGATCATTTTGAATCATTTCCATCATTCTAATGGTTATATTCTTTGGGTCGAACTCATTAATCTTAGTAGCTTTTAAGCAAGAATAATCTTCGCTGGTAACTGTCAAATTTATGTTTAATGAACTTGATAAAGTCAACCTGGTTAAATGTTGTTCGAATATTGACTCAAATTCTTTGAAATGATTGATGGAGTAATTAAACTTAGCACGATCAGTCATTTTGGGATTGAAATCATATATGGACTCATCGGAAATCAACTCAACAACATAAACATGAACTTTTCTTGATTTCCAAGCACAAAAGTATCTTCTTGATAATACCCCAAAGAACTTGATATTTTGTTTTAAAGTCTTAGCATTCAAGCCAATGATTCTAGTCAAAAGTTCCACGAATTCTCGGTGTGATATGATTTTATTATAATTTTCTTCGAACAATGGATCTCTTTTCAATGTTCTTAATGTTGAGTATAGCCTAATAGTAAAACTGATGGCACCATACAATATTGTATGTTTCAAAAGAACCAATAAAGGAGATACTATGATAGTGAAAGTGTCATCAAAATATTCATCACATTTAAAAAGTAATTCAGTGTTAATTGAATTTAATTCAATCAAATATATTATACTGAATTTTTTCAAAAAATAAAACAGTAGGTTTTTATTTCCTAACTTTTCATAGTAAAGAGTAAGAAATTGATAAACTGATAACAAATATAATTTACAATAAAGATTCAATTGAAATTTTGTAATTTTGAGAAAATCTTGTTTGCCTTTTTTAGAGCTGGTATAATCACCAACCGTTCCTAAATTTTTTAAAATTAGGTTTTCTAAATCATTCACCTGTATTAACATTTGATTAACTTTCTTACGACTTTCAAACTCTCCAATTTCTTGACATAAGTCTGATAATGGCTCTAAGATAGTAGATTTGACCGAAAAACTTTGAATAACTTTTTTTTCTAATTCGTAATCATCAATATTTGAAGCTTCTGTTTTCAATGTTGGTAATTTAGTATCATAATCATCTTTTGATATGCATAGGCTATATGAAAATGATAGTGACGAAACTATATCTAAATTGACTAAAAAATACCATACTTTTCTTCTTAGTAATTTATCTTGTTCACTTAAGGTATTATCATAATAGTAATCGGGGTCTCTATTCAAGCCATTTGCAATTGCCATATTTATTATTAAACCATTAAATGCTTGAGCATCCCAACTTTGTGGACCATCACCTTCTTCAGCTCCAACTTTCTTATACACTCTTCTCATTAAAAATGCTTGAAGAACTTCGAATGATTGTCTTCTAACACAATTAAACTCTTTTAAATATCTATCAACTACATCAATAATATCAAGTGAAATCGGATTTGATAGCAAAATAGATTCAACTGTACCAGTGGAATCAAGCATTTCTTTATTTTTAATAATATCATTTTTAAATATTGATTGGTATGATAATCTTAAGATTACTAAAATGATGATTAAATTGGCCAAATCAGATTGTTGTTTTACTTTGATATTTTCCAAAAATCCGTTAGAACCAAATTGAAAGATTTTGACAAATTCAGCCGAAATTATTTTTTCATCAACAATTGGAAAAAATGGATATAATTTCTTGAAGAATCGATCAATTAATTGATCAAGAATCATCTTACCAGGTAACAATCTTTGTAAAGATAATAAAAGTGATTCATTATCGTCGTAAAGTTCATTGATCGTATGACCTAAAGGTTTACCATATTTTGTAATTGCTATTCTGATTGTTTTTGAATTATAAATCGATCCTTGAAATGGATGTTGAATGAATTGATCTCCATATTGATTTTGCAATTTTTCCAAAATCCTAACCGTATTATTATAATTAGTCGATGGATCAAGAGTTGTCATTGATAATAGAGTTGTAAAATTACATCTTTTAACTAATGGGTTTGAATTTAACATCCAAAATACATTTAAGCCAGGATCTTGTCTTAAAGGTTTAGGGAAATAAAATGAAGCCTTTGATTTACCAACTTTGGTTAAAGTTTCATTAATATCTATTACATCTTTCGATGGACAGACCGGATTAATTCCGATTAATAATTCCGATCTTGATCCTTGTAATATAATATTAGTTTCTTTACTCTTTGAATCTTTATACGAAGCTTCTCTTGCTTCCAATTCTTGGACTTTTTTCCTTAAGATCATGATTTCTTCATTAACTCCATGATAATTCAGATTACCATTATCTAATTCGTTGCCATTACTAGACCCATCCTTCTGATAATTATAACTACACAAATGTCCAACATTATTCTTCACACATTGAGAACATGGCATCTCTCTATTACATCTAGTCTTCTTTTGACGACAAGTCTGACAACTCAATATAGCTCGATTCCGCTTTCGTACTCCTTGAGAACCATCCTTTTTACCTCGTGCTTCATTCTCATACCCATCTTCTGGTCCTCTTTTCATTCCTGATCTTTGTTCTGTCTCGTTAGGGCTACTGGAGTTAGAAGGGGATACCAGATACGGATCATGTTTTGGTTCTGGTCCATTTAATACGCTAGATGACATTGCTGCCATATTTGGTGCGGCTAACCCTGGACCAATATTGAACCCATTTTCAGCTAGTGCTGGGTTATATCCATTAACCATCCCTCTCTTCTTACCATCAGGTAGCATCATCTTAGAATTCAAATTATATTTGATGGTTCTAACAACCGATTTCCAGCTTCTTTAAATATTTAATAAACTTTAATTTAAATGAGCTTTTTCTGTTTTTACCTTCGTTTGCTTTTTCTCCGTTAAGTCCTTTGAAGTCGGATTTTTCTTGTCGCAACGGTTTAAACCCCCGGAGTTTTCCCCGAATAACCTCCGTACATCCAACGGAACTACCATAACGATTACTACTGCAAGAATATAGCTATTTTAATCCAGGCTACAAGTTTACGAGTTCACGGGTCTATTCAAAGATAAAATGTGAAATTTACTGTAAGGTTATGCCACTGCAGCGGGAATACTTATCATTGCAACCCTGATTTTGACAGGTTAACGCAACCGAGAGTTCAATGCAACCAAGGGTTTTCGTAAAATTAACCAAAGTAGTCATTAGCAAACCCAGTGAAGTCGGAAAATTCGCCTAAATCAAAGAAATTTAAATTCCGTAGTAATTCAGGGTCATCAAGCAAGTTTTGGACATTCATCACGTCCAAAGGCACTTCGGAAACTGGTTTTTTCCTTAAGGATTTCGGTAGATGTTCGGATTCGTATTCGACTCCACATAATTGTGTCCAATAAGCTTCATTTTGGCACTCATTTATGGAAGAAGTGCTAAGGTCGAGGATCGTGACTCTGTTCATATATGCATCAAGAGATAGGGTTGGTTCGGGAAGGATTTGAATTAATTCTTGATAATTTTGTAGTTTATATTTGAAAGTAACTTTAACAAGAAACTCCAGGTCAATTTTAGGTAACGGTTGTTTTTCTAAAAAAGAGTAACCAAATATCTGACCCTTTTTCGATCTCCACGAGGAAAAATACCTGAAACTTAAAACGTCACTAACGGAAAATTTTTTTGTTAAAGCAGAGTAGTTTCTTTGAATAAGTTCGTTGATTGTTTTAGAAATCAAATCATCATGTGGATTCAAATTTATAGTGTGCAAAGTATACTTAAGTCTCATTGCTATACCTAAGTATGCTAAAGATAATGCATGCATATTCTGACCTACTATTGGACTAACTATCATTGTGAAAGTTTCGTCAAAATAATTATGAGAATTTAAAATGAAATCATCATCAATCAAGTCGAATTCCTTACTCGATATTGAAAGGACTTTTTTCAAAAAAAAGAACAGTAGAGGTATGTCACCTCGTTGCTCAAAATGCAAATGGAAAAATTGGTATATAGAAGCAATAAATGATTTGACTTGGAAATACGTCTTGAAATTTATAATCTTGGTATAGTTCCCCCTTTCACTATTTATATAATCTTCGACTTTGCCTAGTTTTTTTGCAACTAATAATTCTAATTCAGATAACATTCCTAATACTGTATTGACTTGACAATGTCTTTGTGTTCTTATCAAAAGCTTCACAATCTCATTACCACTACTGATTATTTCATAGTTATTCCTCAAATTATTAATTGCATTCTGTTCCAAAGCCAAATCCGATATACTGGATGATTCCTTACTAACAATTGGTAATTTTGTAGTAAAATTTTTTTTACACATCAGAACATAATTAAACGTAAGATTAGTCATATAATCTTCATTAACAATATAGTACCAAAGCTTTCTTCTTATTGAATTGACCTTATCGTTTAAATATATTTCAATCGTGTCATCAGGATCAAGGTCTAACTTTAAAGCGTAAGCCGTAGTTACTAACAACCCAACTGAAACTTGTAAATCATCAGTTATTGCTCCTTTGGATTCTTCTGGGGCAACAATACTATACGAATGTCTCATTGTGAGTGCTTGTAATACAGTTAAATGATGGCACTCCCATATTTCTTTTAAGCACTGATCTGATATGACCATGAGATCAATTACTATTGGATTCTTCATTATAATGGTCTTTTCATCATCGACATCAGAATCCAAAATTGATTGGTTTAAAGGAATGTTATTAGTAAATACAGATAGATATGATAGTCTTAATATAATAAGTAAAATGATGAAATGGGCCAAATCAATTTTATTACTAACAATCAAGCTTTTGAAATTCCCGTATTCATCAAATCTTAGAATCTTATTAACAGTACGCATGAAGTTATTTTCATCGATTATAGGATAAAATGGATATAATTTTTCGAAAAATCTTTTAATATGTAAACTCATAACATTATGTTTTGGGAAAATTTTTTTCAAAGATTCGTTGATAGTATCGAATTCGTCAAACTCTTGACTAACTAACGTTCCTAATGGCCTCCCATACTTAGCTAATCCGTTTTTAATGACTTTTGTATTTGGTTTGGGTTTAGAATCCGGATGTGGTACATAACAATCACCAAATGACTCCTTCACTCTGGCTTGAAGAAGACCCAATTCTGATTTTGATATTGACCATGTCACCGAAACAATCGTCCGGAAATTAAGAAGATTAGAAGATCGTTTCTTGATTCGCCAGAAAACTTCAAACCCAATATCTTGATGCAGTAGTCTTATCAAAATATTTGGCTTTTTTTTAAATACCGGTGCTTTGGTTGATGTCCCGGCATTATATAACATATTACATTCTTCAGGACCACAAGACGGATTCATTCCTATAAGGTCACCATCATCTTGACCAGTGAAAGCATTAGCATAACTTTCTGGTGGGTCGGCTTGCGGTTGATACTCATCAACCGCAGTTTCTGAACCATCAAACGCAGTTTTCGAATTTGGAACAAAACTATTTTCATTATTGGTACTTGAATCGTACTTACATTGGCCTTCTAAGCCTAGAGAAATACACCTATCACATGGGAGCTCTCTGTTACATCGAATCTTCTTTCGACGGCAGGTATGACAACTCAACACTGCTCTCCTTCTTCTATGTTTCTTTCTTGGTGGATATTCTTTCTCAACCTCTTGGGTGTCGGCATTGACTCGTGGACTCTGATGAGATAGAAGATCATTTCCCTTGGGATAATTTGAGCTGGTATTCGTCGATGTCTGTTCTTTCTTCTGCCCTGATGCTAGATCTGGTGGAGTCAAATACGGAAATGTAGTCGGGTTGCTCGTCAAACCACTTGATTCTTCAGGATGAGACATTTTCATTAACCAGTGAACGAGAATCTCCTAGTAATGTTGTCTTGATGTCATTGGTCGGTCTGTATCCAACCTTTTCAACCTTGACTTGAATTTGATTTTTGTCAATCATATGTCATTTCTAAAGGATCTAGCGGAATTTTGTCATTTTTTCCCTTCAATAAAGGCTTGGTGTTTGGGTGTTTTTTTCGGTTGGCCAGACCATTTGGACCCAATCACTCTACCATTAACATTAAGGAAAGAAAGGAGCTTAAACGGGGATGGGAATGTATTCTTCGGGAAAGGGACGTCATCGAGGGTATTGAGGATTGTCTAATTGTATTGTTGTTTTGGCCAATAGAGTTGAGAAGGGCTGATTGCTGCAATTATTCTGTTAAAGTTTGCCAATCATTGAGAAGCTAAAGCAATTGAAAGAAGGGAAGAGCAATTGCAAATAAAATATTGGCATATATATAAGGGCGAATCGGGATGCTTACTTCCATAGAGATTTTAATTTGGAAGGTCAGTTCAATTGGTATATAATTGTTAATCATGCTTTCAGCATTCCGTTTTTCTAGATCAGTTGGTTTGCAAAAAAACTTTGCAACTAAATTGCGTCCATCAACAACTGGGGCCATTCCTAAAGTTCTAGTTCGTGGTTATGCTCAGATTCCTCTTGAAACTTCTATTAAGTTGCCAACTGGAGAGGAATATGTTCAGCCAACCGGGTTGTTTATAAACGGGGAATTTGTTCCATCTCGTCAAAAGAAGACTTTTGAAGTATTCTCTCCTGCAACTGAAGAGCTAATCGCAACTATTTACGAATCTCGTGAAGACGATGTTGATATTGCTATTCAGGCTGCTCAAAATGCCTTTGATCATTCTCCCTGGGCCACGTCAGATCCTTCTTTTAGAGCACTGGCTTTTTTCAAGTTGGCTGACTTGATTGAACAACATGCAGAGACCCTTGCTTCAATTGAGTCTCTCGATAATGGTAAGTCACTTGGCGATGCTAGAGGGGATGTGGCTCTTGGTATCGCTTGCTTGAGATCTGCTGCTGGTTGGGCTGATAAATTTGGTGGTAAGCAAATCGAAACTGGGGACGATTATTTCAATTTCACTCGTCGTGAACCAATTGGTGTTGTCGGACAAATCATTCCTTGGAATTTCCCTCTTTTGATGCTTATTTGGAAAATCACTGGTATTGTTGTTGGTAATACTTCTGTTTTGAAAACTGCCGAATCAACTCCGTTATCTGCTTTATACTTGTGTAATTTGATTAAGGAGAATGACGTTTTCCCACCGGGTGTGTTCAATGTTGTCAGTGGATTTGGTAAGATCACTGGTAATGCTTTGGTTGAACACCCATTGGTAAGGAAAATTGCTTTTACTGGTTCGACTGCAACTGGTAAGGCTCTTATGAAGAAAGCCGCCGATACAATGAAGAAGATCACCTTGGAATTAGGTGGTAAGTCTCCAAATATCATCTTTAACGATGCTGATCTTGACGTGGCTTTGAAATCTGTAGTTGCTGGTATCTACTACAATTCTGGGGAAGTTTGCTCTGCTGGTTCTCGTTTATATGTTCATGAAGATATTTATGATGTTTTCATCAAGAAATTAGTTGATTTCGCTAATTCTTCCGTTAAAGTTGGTAACCCATTTTTACCTGATACCATTCAAGGTGCCCAGAATAGTGTTTCCCAATTGGATAAAATCTTGAAGTATATTCAAATCGGTACTGAAGAAGGTGCCACTGTTTTAGCTGGTGGTAAGAGATTAGAAGAGAAAGGTTATTTTGTTCAACCAACTATATTCGGTGACGTTAAACCAGATTCAAAAATTAACAAAGAAGAAATTTTTGGTCCAGTTGTTACCGTCAGTAAATTTAAGACGGTTGATGAAGTAGTCAAATTAGCAAACGATACCGAATACGGATTAGCTGCTGGTATTCAATCAAATGATTTCAATAAGGTTATTGATGTTTCAAGAAGACTCAAGGCTGGTACCGTGTGGGTCAACACTTACAATGATTACCATCCAATGGTTCCATTCGGAGGATTCAAACAATCTGGTATTGGTAGAGAATTAGGTGAAGAAGTTTTACATAACTACACCGAAATTAAATCGGTAAGGGCAGCAGTGACTAGACAAAATTGATTTGTTAACTAAACTATTTCTAAGTAGTTAATGATTTACTCTTAAAATTCAATTCCGTATTTTCGTAGTTTCAAATAGTATGATTCACTACTCGAATATTGTCGACTAACAAGAATCCCATTCCGAAGTAAAATATTTATCAAGCTTTCGTCTGATGCAGATGGTTGAATCTCTAACCATACTGAATCATCTTCATACTCTATGGTCTTCAATAGGTTTTCAACCAACTTATTTATCACATCTGCAAACAGTCGAATATTTCTTTTAAAAGCTTCTTCGTCTACAAAATCTTCATTAGACCAATGCTGAAATGATAAAAATTTTGCAACTATTTTATTCAAGTGTGATTGAAGATGTTTTTCGACTCTAGACGCCTCTGAAAGTTTATCTTTTGTTTGATTTAACTGAGTTTTAAGCGATACTTCTGATTCTTGGATCTTATTTTCTTTCAACGAAAGTCCTTCTAATTTGGATGGATTTTTTTGTATTCTTTTCTCTAAATTAGCTAGCATTTCATTGTAATCATTTATCAATGACTTCAAATTTTCAGCCTGGTCATCTAGCTCAGATCCTTCTTCTAGTAAGTTCGATGATATCTTAGCTTGTTTGCCTATGAGTTCATTCACGTCTTTTGAAGCTGTTGATATTCCAATTACATCATTTTTACTTGGAACGTATGAAATCTTCGAGTAAGTATCGTGTAAAGCGAGTATCCTTATCTTCGTTTCCAATTCACTATCCTCTGAATCTAATTGTGCTTCTAGTCCTTCTTTCAATGTTTTTATAGCCTTATCAGCCTGTTTGGAGAATGTTTCTGTATTTTTAATGTCTTTTTCTAACTCGTTCAAGTAAACAAGTTGGACATCGTCCGACCGAACAGGACTCGGCGAATCAACCTTCGGAGTTGCCCTCTCGGACACTATAGCTTTTACCTTGTCTAGCTTTGACCCTGACATCTGGATATTATCTAAATTGGCCTTAAAGTTGTGAAAAGGTAACTTTCAGTGTTTATCCAAAATATCCGTACATCTATTTCTGAAAATTTTTGGTAGGGAAAAAAAAATTGAAATCGAATACTGATGAAAAATAATAGAATGAAGAATTCCTCTAGTAAGTTCTTATTTATACATTGACGATGTCTTCGATTTCTACTGCTGCTTTGCAAAACCTTGACGAATCTTCAAGAAAGGAGATCATGCAATTTGTTGAATCTGAAAATTCCAAATCAAAGGTTCAAATGTCTATTCACAACTTCACTGATATGTGCTTCAAGAAATGCAATAAGGACAAACCAATACTCAGTGCTGATTTAAACAGTGGTGAAGAGCAATGTTTAACTAATTGCTTGAACAGATTCTTGGATACCAATATCAGAGTGGTTCAAGCTTTACAAGGAGTTCAAAAATAGATTTCCCACGATCATATATATTAAATAGTTCTACATTCCTTTAATCTTGTAAATATACATTCCGGTTTCCTAGGTTGTTCATTATTCGTAAATTAAATAGAGAAGATTTCAATTATTTGAGGAGTATGCTTACTTATCTTATGTACGTCATCCTTTAACTCCTCTAATTTGTTAATGGACTTGCAAATATCTTTCAATATTTGAAATGCAATTTTGATATTAACAGTATCAAATTCATAGCTAGTTTTTTCTAGTCTTTTGATTAATATGGTCCATGCAGCCAAAAAATCATATTTATAGTTTAATATTAAGCCCATGGCTTCAGGATCGTTTAAACTTTGTACGGACTTTAATATTTTTAATTGAACTTGTATGGCGGCATCGATGAGCTGAGTTCCGTTGGTCTTATCTATCGTAAAAGGACTAGTAATTGTTTGACTAAGTATAAAGTTGACTCTTGATAAACAAACGAAAATTTTTTCTTTCAAGTAAAAATCGATAATTACGCCAATTTGTTGCATGAGGAGAATATTCAAGTCTACCATATGTTCATCCACTCTATCTTGAATATGAGAAATGGACGTTAGGATGTTCCCATTGATGATATCCACGAATTCTCTTAATGTTTCCTTCGATTCATCATTCAAACTAACCAATTCATAAATTACTGGGTATGCATTTGATAAAATGAATACTGACTCGTCTACTGGAGTCAATTGTGGTAAATAAGATAAGCATATCTTAACAGATTCGATGAATAAATCCTGTAATCCGGTTTTAACTAGGAAATGGGTTTGGCCGGGAATTGGTTGCAACTTTTCAATGAGAAATTTTAAAAGCTTACAACCTTGCACCTTGAACAAGGCCTCGTGATCATCGAACACATTTAAGATGAACGATGTTATTAAGGGCCAGTATTCATTGTAATGAGACTTGGATGAAGAAACGTAGATGGTGAACCAAACCATTGATAATGACCGAATATCCGAGGATGTCTTGAAAGTTTTCCTTACATCTTCACTACTGATGCTTTCATTTATTCCAGAGAAGCCCAATTTAGGTCGGAGACCACCATGCAAAAGAGACTTGTTGTGAGTTTTACCAACTGCATAACCTGAGCCGGAAACATTGGGATTTGCAAGTGAAAAATCCGATTTTTTCAAATTTTTCTGAAAAGTCAAAAGGGTTGGTTTCAAGTCTTCGTATACGAAATTCAAAATGTTCTTTTCGATTAACTCCTGGATGCCGTTTTTGTTCAATACATCCTTTAAAATTTCTGAATTCAAGTTATTGCTCCAAGGCACGTTTGGATTGATATGATAAGAGAGAACAATCACTAGTTTCCATGTCAATTCCTCATATTTAGGGTGAAGTTTTTCAACCAATATTCGCAAGATTCTTATTTTATAATAGTTATTTGATACCATGTCAAAATCATGCTCGAGCCAATTCCATTGATGATCCGGTATCTCTAATGAATTAATCAACTGCTTGCTGATTTCGAGTAATTGTTCCTCATCGTTAGCAGAAATGAGTAATGTTTCAAGTATGAAGTATGCAGATTTTGGTAATTGATGCAAGTCAATTGAAGATAGTTCAAGATGGTTACTATCTATCTCAGCCTTTAATTTGTGAACTTGATCTTCCGATAATCTCTTGTCTAGAACCAGTTCCCTATCTATAGCCATCTTCCCCGTTATACATTCCCACGGTATAGGCATTTTGTCTCAGAATCACTCGTAGTGATAGAACAAGAGATGGTGTTACTGAAAAAAATGAATGAAAAAAAAAAAAAAAATAAAAAAAAGTTCGTATTGAGAAAAATCCATCAATCAAGGAACCCTTTAGTTAGATAAGTACGTATATGACCTTTAGTTAGATAAGTACGTATATGACCTTTAGTTAGATAAGTACATATATGATGATTAGATTGCCGAGACGTGCTTTGGGGTATTCCCGCTTCACTAGAAACTTTTCAATTAAAGTTTCAGAAGAAATTAAACAAGCTCTTAATGATAAGAAGAAACCAGTTGTATCGCTTGAATCAACTATTATAACCCATGGGTTACCATTTCCACAAAACTTAGCAATGGCAACTGAAGTTGAAGATGTTATACGTGCTAATGGGGCAATTCCTGCTACTTGTGCTTTTATTGATGGTGTTCCTTATGTGGGGCTTAATGGAGACCAATTGAACAGACTATCAGAGGAAGCCATCCATGGTAAGATCAATAAAGTTTCACGTCGTGACATTGGATATACAATGGCCCAAAAACAATGTGGTGGGACCACTATTGCTCTGACAATGATCTTATCGAATATGGCGGGTATAAAAGTCTTTGCAACTGGAGGTTTAGGAGGAGTTCATAAGGACGCTCAGTTTACAATGGATGTTAGTGCTGATTTGACTGAGTTAGGGCGAACTCCTGTTTCAGTGGTTTGTGCCGGTCCGAAATCAATTCTTGATATAGGATTGACTATGGAATACTTAGAGACCCAGGGTGTCTTTGTTGGCACATATAATGAAGAAGGGATACCAAATATCGATGTGCCTGGATTTTACTGTCGCCAGTCGGGTATCAAATCACCTTATTCCTTTCAAACTTTTAAAGAAGCAGCTTCCATTATCCATAATCAGAATAATGTCATGGGTCTTCAATCTGGGAACCTCATGTGTATTCCACCTCCAGTTGAATTTGCTTTATCTTCAGATTTCATTAACGGTATAATCGAGGCCACCAATCTTGAAGCTAAGCAAAAAGGAATATCTGGGAAGCGATTAACTCCATTTTTATTGTCTAAAATTGCTCAGGATACTAATGGTAAATCTGTCGAATGTAATGTCAAATTTGTGCTTAATAATGCTAAGTCAGCAAGTGAGATTGCAAAAGAATTACTTCGTTTAGAGACCAATGAAATATCGGTACGTATCTAGAACATGCTGAGACTTTTTTTTTTGCTTTTAACGGGAACATTTACTAATTCCAATAGGAGAATGTTACTTTTCAACCATCTACAAAATTATCGAAGAACAAGACTATTGATCAAAAAGCGGAACATCAAGATATAGTCGATACGATAATAATCGGGTCAATTGCGCTCGATACCATCAGTAGTTTAAATACCAAGACAATGAATGATTCGAATCCGGGAAAAGTGAGCTCATCTATCGGAGGTGTTGGATATAATACCTCTCTAGCTTACAACTATGGAAGTCAATCAAAACTGCCATTGCCTACTTATAGGCTTATTACTGCATTAGGAGATGATTTTGCAGGACATTCGATTATTAAGCAATTACAAGATGAAAAAATCGATACTAGTGGTATATATATATCAAAGGAGCACCGTAGTGCTCAATACGTATCGATGCATGACAAACAAGGAGATTTGATTCTTGCATGTGCTGATATGAACATTGTTGAGCAGGATTTTATGATTGAACATATAAAGAAGGAATTAGCCCGAGGCAAACCAAGACAGGTTATGTTCGATTGTAATATATCCCCTAGTGCAATGAATGAAATCATGGAGCATATAAGGAATGAATTGCCAGAAGCCAAACTTATCATTGAACCAACCTCCTCGCCAAAATCACGCAGAATCTCCCAGGTAAGTTCGAGTTGTTTGAAGACGTTCCCATCAAACACTATTCTGTTAATCACCCCAACCATGAACGAATTGGAAAGCATCTATGAATCATTTGCGTCTAGAGAATTATTTGACGATTACGATGATTGGTTCCCAGTGCTCGACTCATTAGGAATCAACTCTGAGTTCAGAGACAAGATAAATAATTTATCCAGGAGACATGAAATAGTTAAAACGATGATTGAACGAGGAACTTTCCAACAGTCGTTTCAATTATTACCGTATATTCCCAATATCCTCGTCAAGTTAGGCGAACATGGAGTGATTCTTATTTCCATCAATAAAAATATTAAAGATTTCAAATCGATACCAACCACTTCCAAGTATGCACCAACGTTTACATTAACGTCTACCGGCAGGGAGTTTACGGAAGACAACGACCAAAAACAATTGGGTATAGTGATCCAGTATTTTACGATCCCAAAAGAGAATGAACATTTGAAAATTGTCAATGTCACTGGTGCTGGAGATTCTTTTATTGGCTACTTGAGTTCGAGTATGATCACCGGTGAAGATTGGTTGGCATCAGAAATCGCCAATGTCGAGCAAGAATGGGCGAAATGGGAAGGTTTATACAAGTCCCAGTTGGCCAGCGGGATGTCATTATGCTCTTCCCGAGCCATAAGTGAAGAAATTAAGAAAATTACCTGAGTAGTTGCAAAAAAAAACTTTAGTAGAATACATTTTTGCATTTTTTGAGAAGTTTATTACAAATTCCACGATTTCTGTAGATGTGCGGAAGCAAAAGCGAACAATCCAATTAAATAAAAGAGAAAAGTCATCTTTTCCTTCATTTACAACAATTTATCGCTATAATGTTTACCAGACCAGCCAGTAGACTCGGTGTGAGACTACTTACTCGTTCGTTCCACCAATATGCCAGGCCACTGATCCAAAGAAGCAATTTCCAGTGGAAAACGGTTTCATTACTCACGTTAGTTGGAGGAGGAGTTTACTTGAATAATTCGATTAAATTAGATGATTCTGCCAATGAAGACTCTGTGGCGGTCGATAAGTCGATCGACCCGTTCCCTCTTGGTTTGCGTAACAAGACCAACCTCCATGAAGATTACTTATTATTGGGACACGGGGTTCGTAGTGTTACGTTTCTTGGATTCAAAGTGTACGGGATTGGCATATACTTAGCAGAAAAAGATTTGGTCAAGGTTAAGAAGTTATTAGCACCCGAATGGTTATCTACTTTTGGTACCGAAAACCATAGTTTAAAAGAGTTATTGGAAGACCCAAATACAAGTCAAGATATAATTGAAAGATTGATTGATAATGGGATTAGATTCACGGTTAGAATTAGTCCGGTACGTAACACTGATTTTGGTCATTTGAGAGATGGGTTGGTCAAGTCTATTTTAGCTCATACTAAGGCCAAGGAGTTGAAAGAACCAATAAGTGAAGGATTATCTGAATTACGTCAAGTTTTCCAAGGCTTCAAAGGATCAGTGCCTAAGAATCATTTACTATGGTTAGAGTTTGAAAATGGTAACTTGAATGTCAGTTACGAAAACCCTGCTAAAAAGGTAATTAAAGAAATGGGATCCGTTAAAAATCCTTTGATCGGTAAGACTTTGATGCTTCAGTATTTGAGTGGTGCTAAGCCGTTACTGGAACCATTAAGAAAGAGCTGTATCGAAGGCTTAGACCGGTTGTAAACAGGTATATAGATTCAATATATTCGATTCATTGGTCAAACCCCGGAAAAATGTCATGTTTTCCACAATGGAAGGATCTTATTTTTTCCAGGCGTATAAATAGAACAAACCCCGATAAACCGTTGAGTAAAACAATGGACGTTGGGCTGGACGGTTTGGGGCCGGACTATGAAATGGGAAGTATAAAAGGAGTCCATGAACCGGTGAGTTTATCGAATATTCATTACAAACCACTATACCAATACAAAGCAAAATGTTAAGAGTCGCTGCTGATAAAACCGAATTTAAATATGATCAACTGGATAAAATCATCATGTATGATTTAGCCTTCAGTCCATATCCTTCAAGAGTTCATATTGCTTTATATGAAAAGGGATTACACGATTTAGTTGAAACCAAGACTGTTGATTTCTTCAAAGGAGAAAATAAACAAGAATGGTTTAAACAAAAAAATTACTCTACTAGTTTACCAGTCTTTGAATTCAAAGATGGTAGTTGTTTATCTGAAACCATTTCCATGATTGAGTTCATTGACAGATTGGGTGAACCAACGTTGACTGGGTTCAACATGATGGAACAATCAGTTATTTCAATGATGACTAGAAAAGTTGAAAACGAAATCTTGGGTGCTTTTGTTCAGTATTTCCGTAATGCTCAAGAAAACCCCCAATTTGCTGAAACCCAAAAGACCAAGGTTTTAGATGGGTTCAAGTACGTTGATGGGATCTTGAGTGCCAACGAGTATGTTTGCGGGGATAGATTTACCCAAGCAGACATTGCGTTGGTTGGTGCTTTTATTCTTGCCGATATGATTAAGTTTGAAGTTCCAAAACACCAAGCTTTATGGAAATGGTACACCAAGGTCTGTGAACGTCCAAGTATCAAGACCCACTACCAAGCCACCAACAAGCAATTACCCCAATAAATAGTTATATAAACATATATACACGTTCTTATCACGTATTAGTCAAAAAATGTCAGTAACCGATGTAGATCGTATTATGGTATGTACATAAACGCGTGAAATTTGCACGTTTTCCACGAGATACTTACACCGTGTTAGTTATAAAAGAAAAAATGTATTAAAGGATTCGTAGGAATCAGTAGAGGAAGTAAAAGTATATTACATAGATAAGTTAAAACAACTTACATAATAATGGCTTCATGTTCAACATTAGAAGAAATTGATTTGTGAGGTAAGACTTTAGCACCATTAACGTAAATTTCATTTTTAACTTCAACGTCATCACCCAAAACGGTGACCCCTTCAGTTCTAGCCCATTTACCAACTCTGGAGTTCCAACCAACAATGGTTGATTTAACCCAAGCGTGATCTTTAACTTCCGAGTTAGCTAATAAAACCGATCTTTGGATTCTAGCACCTTCACCAATGACAACGTTTGGACCAATGGTAACGTTTGGACCAATCAAGGCAGAAGGATGGATTTTAGCAGAAGGATCAATCAAGACATTACCACCATGAACGAATTTTTCGTTAGATAATTTTTCTGGGTGTCTCTTAGATAAAGAGTTCAAGTATAAACAAGTACCAGATAAGAAATCTTTTGGTTGACCGACATCCATCCAGTAACCTTCTAAATCAAAAGAGTATAATTGTTTGTTTTCAACCAAAATAGGGAAGGTTTCCTTTTCAATGGAGGTTGGTTTCATATCGATCAAATCAATAACGGAAGGATTCAAGATATATAACCCGGCGTTGATTCTGTTACCGACGAATTCAACTGGTTTTTCAACAAAACGGTCAATCAAGTTTTCGACGTTTCTATCGTGGACAATAACCCCGTATTTAGAAGGTTCGTCAACTTTAGTAGCAACAATAGTACCTTGAGCACCGTGGTTCTTATGGAAAGCAGCCAATTCTTTGAATGGATAATCACAAATGACATCAGAGTTTAAAACGAAAAATGGACTATCGTCTTTTTTCAAAACTTTTTCAGCCAATTTCAATGGACCAGCAGTACCCAAAGGTTCTTCTTCCACCGAGAAAGTAATTGAAACCCCGTATTCTTCTTCGTATTTCTTCAAAGTACTAACCATAACCTCTGGTCTGTAGTTAACAGCCAAAACAATATCGGTAACACCAGCAGCAGCCAAAGCTTCAATTTGATGTAAAATCATTGGTCTATTACCAAATTCAACCAATGGTTTTGGTAAAGTTAAAGTTAATGGTCTCAAACGAGTACCATATCCACCGACTAAAATCAAACCTTTCATCTTTGTAGAGTAATATATATAAACTATTAAAGTCAAAGAAGAAATAAATGGGAACTGAAATAATTTAAACTGGAATTAGCACGTATTTATAGTATTGAAATGAACAACAAACTGCCAAAAGAAAAGAACGAAAAAAAAAATTTAAAAACACCGCCTAACAAAACAAAAAAAAAACCGTGCAAAAAAAAACAAAAATAAAATCTGACAACTGGTTTTTTGTTCAATTTGGACACACAAGCACGATTCCCAGTATGCACTCAGACCAGATGAACTGATGAATTAGGAACTGATGAACCAGGAGACCAGGCCAGTAGGTCAGTAGGCCAGTATGCCAGTAGGTCAGTAGACAGGCGAGTAGCCAGGCGAGTAGCCAGGCCAGCAGACTGGCCAGTAGGCAGGTGGGTACGGGTACTAGGTGTGGCAGTACCTAGGCGAGGCTCGAGGTATTACAAAAGCATCACTGGTACCTTTCCGTTTATTGTTACGGCTGGCCGTTGTCGGATTGTTCCGCATACTACAGTCGGATAAATTACTGATGTTTCAGTAGCTTTGCATACTGAAATTACTGCAAGTGAAGATGAAATGGTTGAGATGTAGAGGGAGGTAGATATGGAGGTAGAGATGGAGGTAGAGATGGAGGTAGAGATGGAGGTAGAGATGGAGGTAGAGATGGAGGTAGATATGGAGGTAGATATGGAGGTAGATATGGAGGTAGATATGGAGGTAGATATGGAGGTAGATATGGAGGTAGATATGGAGGTAGATATGGAGGTAGATATGGAGGTAGATATGGAGGTAGATATGGATGAGGTAGATCTATGGTATGTTAGAACATTTTGAAGCCTCGGTTGTACCAGATGGCCCGCCAGGTGACTAGAAGAAGGACTAAACTCAAGAGTAAGCTCCAGGAAGTAGTATTGAAATAACCATTTAGGCAAAACTGGGATTCACAGTAATCGACGGTTTTACCGTAGCTAATCGAGTATATGATGGATCCTAGTGCGGGAGCCAACATCAAAGACCCCCAGGTAGATCCCATTATATCGATCCCCCAGATGCTAGCCACTATAGTCGGGTATATGGTGAAGATTCCTCCGTAGCTCGCTCCGTTCAAGACCGAAATGTACTTGAAATCAATGAGTCCGCTTTTAACAAGAGCAAACTGGCCCAAGGACCCCATAAGAATAATAAGACTTAGCAACCAAGTACGATTGATTGGGTATTTGCGATCATCTGAACTTAGGTAATCGCTTAAGCCTCCCATGAGTAGTCTGGTGATTGTAGACGAAGTGGCCAAGATTCCAATTTGATCGGATAAGTTGGTTTGAATTGGATGAGCAGTGTTTTCAATGATCGAGCCTAAGTTATTTTGGAACGATTCTAAAGGACCAAGGTTTAATATTAAGGAAACTAATAACAACCAACTGGATTTGTCCTTAACGAAGTTCTTAAATCTCTGACCGTGATTAATTGGTTCCACAACGCTTCTTTGGGGAATCAAGTCGTCTTCTTCCAATAAAGGAGTTGACTCATTAAATAAAACCTGCAGCTCCATACTAACTATTGAATTCGATACGAAATTAAGTATTCCAATAATGAAATATAACCCGGAGAAAAACCCAAATACCTTGGATAACTCCAAGTATCCGTTTGGTTTAATAAACACCGGTAATTTCATGATTTGACTGCCGATTAATGTCGATAACCCATAACAACTAACCGGTAACGAAATGGCCAAACCTTTATGATTAGGATAGATCTTAGCACACGTTAATAAACTAGCAAAATATAACGAGCTAGTGGCCAACCCAATCAAACAAAAATTAAGCGCTAAAATGTACAAATTCAACCTGGAAGAAGGACCCGAGATAATTAAACTGTTAACAAAGTAACTTGGACAGAATAACCAAATCAGAATGATCGATAATAACGCCGGGCCATAGCAATCAGCCAAATATCCCAATACCGGTAAGCATAGGTACATTCCAATAGCCAGTAACGACGCAATGAAATTGATTTCCAAGTATGAGTACGACATGGAATTATGAATAGAAGTAGCAAATAACGAAAATAACATTATTGAACCCAGAGATAAACATGCAAATAATGCAATGACAAATGCAATAAGCTTCAACCGGTCGGTCGAAACATGTTTGGAAAGATACGTCCTTGTATGGTGGGTTAGTTTATTCAACATGGTGAATAACAAGTAAGTGAAAATCTCAAATCTCATTTGCACATATACATTTTTCAGCTAATCATTTTTCACTTCTTCATAAATACACTACATTTTAATAATTACAAGTTAGCCATTACGTTTTTACATATATTCGTCTACTCATCAGGTTATAAATAAGTTAAAAATCTATCTACTTCACCTTTTGAACCTAACCAAATACCAGATTTATCGTGGATTCCCTTTGGTAACAACTCTAAAATACGCTCTCCTTTATCATTAACGGCAGCACCTCCAGCTTGTTCCATCAACATGGCCATGGGGAAACATTCATATAATATTCTTAATTTCCCGTTTTTAGACTTGGAATCTCCAGGATACGAGAAAATCCCCCCGTATAATAAAGTTCTATGAATATCAGCAACCATGGACCCGATATAACGTGCAGAATATGGCTTACCCTTTAATTCATCTTGGGGTTTTTTCAAATCCTCAATATATTTCTTAAAACTATCTGGCCAGTAATAAGAGTTACCTTCGTTAACCGAGTAAATAGCCTTTTTATTTGGAATTTTCAAATTTGGTTGGGTTAAAATGAATTCTCCCAATTGGGTATCCAAAGTAAATCCATTAACCCCAAATCCAGTGGTCAACATCAAATGGGCAGAGGCACCATACATAGTATAACCAGCAGCAACCATTTCAGTACCACGACGCAACACGTCTCTAATCGATCCGGTGGACGAATCATCCAAACGGTAAATACCAAAAATAGTCCCCACCGAAACCCCGGCATCAATATTGGAAGAACCGTCAATTGGATCGGTACAAACAGCATAACGTCCTCCTCCTTCGAAAACAATAAGGTCTTCTTGTTCTTCAGAAACCAAAACCTTGACGTTATTAGAGGATTTCATGGCATTAATGAAAATTTCATCTCCAATCACATCCAATTTTTTTTGAACATCCCCGGTGGAATTAGCACTACCACTAATCCCAATCAAATTAACCAATTCGGCTCTTCTAATATTATGAGCAATAAATTTAAATGCAAATTGTAAAGAATTTAATAAAAGAGATAATTCCCCAGTGGCAGTAGGTGCATACTTTTGTTGTTCTTCTAGAATAAAACGAGTCAAAGTAACAATGTCGGTATCGACATTCATTTGATCGGAAACTGAGTGATGATTATCTGGCATTTTGTATATATGATAACTAATGAAAATAGTTAATAATCCTTCTGCTAAACTATGGAACTACCCCATACTTTATACTCGTCCCGGCAGCAAACGGAATCACAGGGTAGTTGCTAACCCACCGCACTTAAAGCCAACCGCGCACTGTTTACGATTTTTGCCGGGTCGAGAAACCTTAACAAACGAAAAAAAAAAAAATTCCTTCAGATCATTTGTTCCATAAAACATGCCGGTCAAATGGCAATAATTGCTTACCAGCACCAGTTTTATTAAGGGCAAGGCAGTGAGTTGTTCATTTGTTCATGAGGTCTCGACACTGCCGTCAGTTACACAACAATATAATCATCATAAACAATGTAAACGAGACTAGGGTAAGTTAATGTAGCTAATGTAAAGGCAGTCAGCTTTGGCAGCTGATATTCTGAAACTGTACGGAGGTTCTATTGCTGGGGAAAGGGAAGGGAACGTACCGGTAACCGCACGCCCTCGTAGATGCACGGAGCTTCCTCGGTCTTATTTTTATTTTTATTTTTATTTTTCGGTGTACGGAGGTTTGAAATTTTCGAACACGTCAAGCAAATGTTTTTTCCGTTTTCGAGTGAATCAATGAAAAATGAAAAATGGAAATTTGAAGTGATTCTTACCAACTTCAAGTTACTTATCCAACAAGATGGGATTTAGAGTATTAGATTTGATTAACCCATTCACCCCGTTTCTTCCAGAAGTGATTGCACCAGAACGTAAAGTTGCCTTTCAACAAAAGGTGATGTGGACTGGTGTCACATTATTGATTTTTTTGGTAATGTCAGAAATTCCACTTTATGGTATAGCATCAAGTGATGGGAGTGATCCATTATTATGGTTGAGAATGATGTTGGCTTCCAACAGAGGGACGTTGATGGAATTAGGGATTTCCCCCATTGTTTCGTCATCAATGGTCTTTCAGTTATTACAGGGTACCAAAATAATCCAAGTTGATATGAATAATAAAGCTGATAGAGACCAATTTCAAATTGCTCAAAAATTATTTGCTATCTTGTTAGCAATTGGACAAGCTACCGTTTACGTGTTGACTGGGATGTACGGCCCACCAAGTAACTTGGGTATTGGGGTTTGTTTATTGTTAATTTTGCAATTAGTATTTGCATCCATTGTTGTTATTTTATTTGATGAGTTATTGCAAAAAGGTTACGGTTTAGGTAGTGGTATTTCATTATTCACCGCCACCAATGTTTGTGAACAAGTTTTCTGGAAAGCTTTTGCTCCAACTACTTCAAACGTTGGTAAAGGAACCGAATTCGAAGGTGCAGTGGTTGCATTATTCCACTTATTAGGATCAAGAAGAGACAAAAAGAGAGCATTATTAGAAGCTTTCTATAGATCGAATTTACCAAATTGCTTCCAATTATTAGCCACCATTCTTGTATTTTTCAGTGTTGTTTACTTACAAGGTTTTAGAATTGAATTGCCAGTTAAATCAACTAGACAAAGAGGACCTTATGGATTATATCCAATTAGATTGTTCTATACTTCCAATATCCCAATCATGTTACAAAGTGCTTTAACCTCAAACATTTTCATTATTAGTCAAATGTTATTCATTAGATGGCCAAATAACTTATTTGTGAAACTTTTGGGTAGTTGGGGCCAAAGATCAGACCAATCTTCTCAATTATACGCCATCAGTGGATTAGCTTACTATATCCAACCTCCAATCAACTTAACCGATGCTTTATTAGATCCAATCAAAACTTCGATCTATATAGTTTTTGTTTTGGGTAGTTGTGCTATTTTCTCAACCACCTGGATCGAAATCAGTGGTTCCAGTCCTCGTGACGTTGCCAAACAATTCAAAGAACAAGGTTTGGTGATTGCTGGTCATAGAGATACTTCTGCTTATCGTGAATTGAAGAAAATCATTCCAACCGCAGCTGCTTTTGGTGGTGCTACCATTGGTGCTTTATCCGTTATCTGTGATTTAATGGGTACTTTGGGTAGTGGTACTTCCATCTTATTGGCGGTCACCACCATTTATGGTTATTTTGAATTGGCTGTTAAAGAAGGTGGTTTGAATAAATCCTTAGTCAGCGGATTTAGTGATGGTATTTAATCTCTAGTATATCTTACAATAAAAAATTAATCGTGAAGCATTACAGCTCAACAGAGATGCCCGTAATTTCGTATTGTTTTCTAAGCTGGCTGCTTCCATGAAACTCAGGTTAAAACTTATTCTTGTACATTTACGTTTATACACCATACATATATTAATACAGTTTCATCTTTGCAACCATGAGGTAAACCCATACACCAACCGAAAATCCCCCTCCCCTCTCCCCCAATCGGGGTCAGCTGCGCATGAAGACCTGCCGTTTTGGGTCAGCGGTTTGTACTATTTCAGCTACGCAGAAAGCTCTTGGCGCGAGAAATTACTTGAAAACAAAAAAAAAAAATAATCGAAGAATGCACAAAAAAAAGGGACAAACTAAAAAATAAGCTTTACAAAATAACACCTAGCAAGAAAATAAACTGGCTCAACAGAAGGATCTTTTTAGGCGCGTGCAGATGGTCCCCGAGTTCCGAGGGGAACAGTGTCTCACAAGTTGCTCTTTCTGCTCGTTTCACATTCCGGGGAGGCTCCCCACCGGATCTCATTCCGCCTTTTTTTTTTTGCAGGTTAGATACCCCCGATGACCCCGTACTGCCAGAAACGAAACGAGAACAAAAAAAAAAAAAAAAAAAAAAAAAAAAAAATCTTTAAATCTTGAAATCTCAACTGATCACACTACCAAGTGCTCAAAAGGGTCAGTGGACTTGTAGACTGGTAGACTCATAGACTGGTAGACTTGTAGACTTGGCAGGCTCGGTGGCTACGGCAGGACAGCGTTGGTAGACTCAGGAGAAAGGCCAGATAAGCTAAGTTTGTGACCGGAGCGTGTAATACACGACAGGATATCAATATAAGGCAAAAGTTACCAAAACAAACAAAAGCTTTTTTTTTTTTTTTTGTTCTTTTCTTTTTTCCATTTCGAATTCAAAGATAATCCTTTATAAAACTAGTGAAATCTCATCATTCCAAAATTAATCAAATAACTTGATTTAAACAAATTATTCACTCGCTTATCAAAAATGGGACCGTACCCAGGTTCAAATAACCAACAGTCGGTAATAAATTCGATATTCAAGCGATTATTTAATCCCAAGATCATCAAGTTTATAATTGCCATAGTGGCCGTTATAAACATTTTTTATATCACTAGTTTATTAGTTGATGACAAATCATCCAAGACCATCACCAATCGATTGAAGTATCATGCTACTAGTGTGATTGATAATATTGATAACTTGTATAACGGGAATGAAGAACAAAATGAAGTTGAAATTTCGGAACAAATGCCCAAAACTTCGGTTATTCCCAAACCAAAAGTTGATCAACAACAAGAACATTCAAACGATAAACAACTCTATCCAGTTCCGGAATTACCGTATGATCAACTTAATGATTCCGATAAGATTTTATATAAATTGAATCAAATTACTCTTGATAAAGAAAAGTATTGGTTGGGACACACCGAGTTAACGGATCACCAATTAGAAATTAAGATTAGTGATTTTGTTAAATCCAATTGGATTGATAAGCCGTTATTATATTACGATCCTAGATTTACTCTTTCGGTATATATCAACGAAATCAAGAATCAATACTTGCAGAAAAATCCAAATAATGATAAGTATAGACTACATGAAATTGTGGTGCCATTTGCATGGAGTGATTGGGTGGATTTAACCATGTTGAATCATGAGTTGAGTAAACCAGAGGGGAAAAGAAAGAATTGCGAATATATGAAGTCAGTCCATCATATACCGGCTAAAGATCCAAATTATTGTGTAAATAATCGAGATTTAACTAACGAAGATTTGAAAGAGATGAAATTACCATCATCAAAATTTGTTCCGGGATTTGCAGTTAAAAAATCACCAACAAATAAAGCATCAAATGAAGTAAGAATGCTTGAAGGTAAAAGTCATTTATTAACATACGCTGATTTACCATTGAGTATGATTTTTTTAAGTAAAGACGGAACTTATGAAGCTAAAATTGAAAATAAAGAAAGAATCGTTGATGGGAATTTGTTTGAAAATTACTTGAAAAATAATCAAATCCAACATAATGATCAAGATCAAAAATTAGTTATGGATCCAGTCTTGGAATTCAACGATTTTGTATCAAAAGTTAAACCAAATGTTATTTCACCAGAAGATGATGAATATGGAATGGTTGAGAAATTGAAAAATTCTAATCCAAACGAGTCAAAAGAAATCTATTTACCAGAAAGCTCTTTCAATTATCAACAAGATAAAATCGATGAACAAATTGCTAAATATGAATCACGTATAATGAAATTAATTGATTCAACGACTAATGAATTAAAATTCGATCACCATACCATTAATAAAGAACGTTTAAGCAGAAATGAAAAATTATATTTCAAAAGTTTGAAGTACGCCAATTCTTTTGAAGATACTAAAGAAGATACTTATTTCAGAATGGCCAGATTGAATTTTAATAATGAAGAAAATGACCATGATGCCGGATGGCATTATGAATGGAGATTTTTCAATGGGGCATTACGTTATTTAAAAGACGATTGGAATGCAGATGAATTATTAATTCGTGAAAAAATTTTATTGGATCGTATTTTAAGAAATTGGTTTAGATTTGCTAATGAAAAGGGAATCATTAGTTGGATTGCTCATGGCCCCTTATTAAGTTGGTATTGGGATGGATTACTTTTCCCATTTGATGAAGATATTGATATTCAAATGCCGGCTGAAGAATTAGCAAGATTTTCTAAATTATATAATCAAACATTGGTTGTTGAAGATTTAACTGAAGGTTTTGGGAAATATTTTATTGATTGTTCGACTTTTATTCATCATCGTTCTAAAACTCGTAATGAAAATCATATTGATGCAAGATTTATTGATATTGATACCGGATCATATATCGATATCACCGGGTTAGGAATTAGTCAAGAAGCATATCCAGATAAATATAAAGGAATAGTAGAAGATCGAGAAAAACAAGGATTACCCAGACCAATTTATAATTGTCGTAATGCTCATTTCTATTCATATAATGAGTTATCACCATTAAGATTTACCATGATGGGAGGAGTACCCCTTTATGTCCCAAACAAAATTGATGATATTTTAAAAGATGAATATAGTATTGGAATGACATCATATACTTATGGAGGATTCTATTTTGTTGATGCAATCAATTTATGGATCCATCAACTGAAGTTGGAATTTTTATTTAATGAAAAAGATTATAAAGAAAAAAATGAAATCAATATCGATAAATTTACAAACTTGGTTAAAAATATTAATGAAACTCAAGTTATACAATTATTAGATAAAGAAGAAGAAGTCTTACTAGAATATTACTTAACTAAAGACGTGACTGATATTCATAAAAAGGAATTGACCTTTTTATTTGATATGCCAAATGGTGAATCTACTAAAATTGGCGATATTGGTGCTGAAAAACCGGAATCAGTTATAAGTAATGATGAAAATTATCATAAGTTTACCCTGAATTTTAAATTTCAAAAACCTTTTAGAAGGCCCTTATTCAATTATGAAAACATTGATAGACCAAAGCATCATAACGACTAGCATATGTATATTAATAATATTGTACTATATTTTGTATTCTCCTTGGATTCTTGTAGTTTGCATTCTGGCCTTGTTTTGTATCGTAGGTAAACTTAATCTTGCACGTTTAAGCCGTTTTGTAATCTACTCCCGGTAAGCTTTTGTAACGCATGGCTGGAGGCGGAATCCCACCCATTAAAACAGGCAAGTTGCTCGCCAAATTGGTCTAAACTCGTAAGTTGACTGGATTGGAAAATCTACGTCCACACCACGGCTTTTGCAAATGCTTTTACCGTTCCTACGAGTGACTTCGGTTATCACAATGAAACGAATACCAAAACAATTCACTAGTGGAATTTGCAGTGAAATTTGGCCTTTGCAAAAAGAAAAGTTTAGCATCGTGTGACCCCTGAAGGTTTACAGGTTAGCCTTTTGTGAGTTCCGGGGGCACTCTGAGGCCATTGTTGGACTGAATGAAGAGGAACTGGCGTAGAAGATGAGCAGAAGTAGACGAGCAGAAGCCAATGAGTAGAGGTAACTGGGTAGAGAAGCTCCAGTATGGCAGCTGAACTCGTGGGTGAAGTTGTAGGGGAAGTTGTAGGGGAAGTCGGTGAAGTAGGAAAGTGGTGATATGTACCTAGGGTCGATAATAGAAGGTGAGGCAAGAAAGGTCGTGTGCCCGATGAAGTTGCCGATATTACATAAAAACAAATATATAAAGAAGGAAATCCATCACGAAGCTTGGAAAACAGCAGTGGTTGAGTAGAGGTAGAAGGTAAGAATGATTAACACTAGGTTTGTTAAGATATTCTTTGTGATTATCTTGGTGATCAATGTTCTTTACTTTACCAGGATATACACTATTGAAGAGACCAAGTTAAAACAGGCGGCTATTAATCATGTATCGTCAATAACATATTTCACTGATGATCAAATAACGATTCCGCAAGGGAAGAAGTATGAGGAGTTGAGTAATAAGGAGAAGGTGGCGTATCTTTTGGAAAACGTTGGAAAAGATGGATCAAATTATTGGTTAGCAAATACTAATTTATTAGAACCAAATTTGAAAATTAACCCAGCCGATTTCTTACCATCGTCGAATGAGAATCAGGAAACATGGGCCACCAAGTCGACTTTGTATTACGATCCAAGGTTTACTATTTCGGTTTACTTGAATGAAATTAAACATCAATTAATGACCCAAAACCCTCAAAATGATAAAGCATTGAATTCCAAGATTGTAGTTCCATTTAGTTGGTCTGATTGGGTGGATTTAACCTTGCTCAATGAAGAGTTGAGTAAACCAATTGATGACCGGGCTAATTGTGAATGGTTACAAAGCAAAATCAATAAACCAACCAAATATCCAAATTTTTGTCATAACTTGAAAGACTTATCTGAGGTTGAAATGGATAAGATTGGGTTTAAAGATAAAAAATATTTACCTGGTTTTGTTGTTGAAAGCTCGCCAATGAATAAGGCTCCTCATAAACAAGTTATGATGCAAGGGAAATCTCATTTATTAACTTATCAAGAAAATCCATTATCATTGATTTTCTTAACTAAACTGGGTACTTATGAAGCCCAGATTTCTGATAAACAAAGAATCGTTCATACTGAAATGTTTGAACATTACTTGGAACGTAAAAATATCAATGCTAATCATTTGGAAGATATTAATAATGAAATTATCTTAAATCCAGTTGATGAATTTAATGATTTATTGAAAACAATCCACCCAAGACCACTTGACTTGAATGATGATATTTATAAAATGAACTTAATCACTCGTCAAAAAGATATTAATGCTAGTAGAGAATTATATTTAGATACCGAAGCTTTCAATTATCAACAAGAACAAATTGATGAACAAATAAGAGATTATGAAATCAGATTGAATAAATTGGAAGAATTAATGACTAATGAATTACATTATGATCCAAAAGAAATTGAAATCAATGCTTTGAATAGACATGAATTAAATCATTATAATGGATTAAAATATTCAAATTCAATTTCCATCAATGATGAACCAACCTATTATAAATTAGCTACTCTTATTAAGGATAGCACTAATCAAGATGCTGGTTGGCATAATGAATGGAGATTCTTCAACGGTGCTTTACGTTATTTAAAAGATGGTTATTCAATGAAACATTTGGAAATTAGAGAACAAATCATTTTGGATCGTTTATTGAGAAACTGGTTCAGATTTGCTGAAGAAAAAGGAATCATTAGTTGGATTGCTCATGGTCCTTTATTGAGTTGGTATTGGGATGGTTTAATGTTCCCCTTTGATATCGATATCGATATTCAAATGCCAAGTGCTGAATTGAATCGTTTATCAGCTAATTATAATATGACTTTAGTTATTGAAGATATCTCCGAAGGTTACGGGAAATATTTAATTGATTGTTCAAGTTTCTTACATCATCGTGATAAAGCTCGTCAAGATAATGTTATTGATGCTAGATTTATCGATATTGATACTGGTACTTATATCGATATCACTGGGTTAGGTAAAAATAATGAAAAACCTCCAGATGAATTTGATAGTTATATCAGAAATAAAAACTCTCAAGGTGAACCAATTGAATTATATATGGATCGTCGTAAACATTGGCTTAATTTTGAAAAAATTAATCCTTTAAGATACTCAATGCTTGGTGGAGTACCTCTTTATATCCCAAATGATGTCATGTCAATGTTAAATCATGAATATACTCAAGGTACTACTCTGTACTATTTCGATGGTTATTATTATGTTCCTTCAATCAGATTATGGATTCAACAAGAAAAATTAACTTTCCTTTTCGATGAAAAAGATTATAAAGATGGAAATGAAATTAATGTCGATAAATTCACTCAATTAGTTAAAACAATGAATGACGATTTAAAAGTTAAGTTATTAGAAAGTGATAAAGATATCTTGATTGAATATTATTTAACTCATCATTACACCTCTTTACATGAAATTGAAAAAAAATTAATGTTGGATCCTTCTTTACAACATCTGATTTTAGATTTAAAACATAATACCGATTATCATCAATTAACTTCCAAATTTAAAATGGGTAAACCTTTAAGAAAACCTTTATTCGATTATGAATATATTGAACGTTTGAGACACGATGAACATAACCCAGTTCCAGAACCCCAAACCGAAACTGAAAACCAAAATGATAACCAAAACAACAACGATACCAACGATAACAAAAACGATAATAAAGATAATAAAGATAATAAGGATAATAATAAGGAAGATAATAAGAATGAAAATAAAAACTAACTAATCTTTTTGCATTTCTAATTTAATTTATGTATTATATATGGCTGAAGAGCATTTAATAAGTATTCAATTCTACATACTTCATAGTACTTTCGTCTTGTAAACCCATCTATTGGCAGCTTATTGGAGTGTGCAGTGCACGTACCGATATGGTTTATCAAAAAATCTTATTTTTGAAAAGTACCAGAGACACCAACTGCTATTCACAGCGAACATGAGTTACTTACGAAGCTCTATGAGACCATGGGTTGCAATCAGAAGCGTTTCAAGAGGCTCGATTGTTTCCCCGTATATTAGTCGTGCCGCTTCTACTACAACCAAAGCAAGCACAACTAGTTCTTCAACCCAACCAACTGGGTCAACCGTGACTTCATTGAATGATTCTCCCGTTATACTCGGTGGCAATCAACCAGAAGGTCATATCAATTGGTCAGATTCTTTTCATGGATTAGGAGGAGCACCATTCTCCAAAGAAATTAGTGATATATTGTTAGCACCATTAGTTAGTGAAGATATTGAAATCAAACCTGATGGATTACTTTATTTACCAGAAATTAGATATCGTCGGATATTAAATCGAGCATTTGGACCTGGAGGATGGGGGTTAGCACCAAGAACAGAAACATTGATTACTCCAAAACAAATAAGTAGAGAATATGCATTAATTTGTCATGGCCGATTAGTGAGTGTTGCCAGAGGAGAACAAGATTATTTTGGAGGAGATGAAAAAATCACTACTGCATTAGAAGGATGTAAGAGTAATGCATTAATGAGATGTTGTAAAGATTTAGGAATTGCCAGTGAATTATGGGATCCAACCTTCATTAGAAATTGGAAAAAGAAAAATTGTGATGAAGTTTTTGGAGAACATGTAACTACTAAAAGAAAGAAGAAATTATGGAAATTAAAATCCCAAAAAGGTTTAGATTATCCTTATAAAATGGTTTAAGTGTATATACAAATTGAATAATCGTTAATTTATAAATTAAAGAATATATAAATATATGGTAAGAAAGAAAGGAAAATAAAACATTTCAATAAATAAAAAAGTATGAAAGATAATTCTAATGCACAAGGGGGATGATTACTTATGGTCTGAAAATACCACGACCTTCACCTAATTCTTCAACAGTTTGAGATAAAGGTCTTCTTCTCCAAACATCCCAGAATTGTTGTTTATGTAAATCTTCTTCAGTATTAGCCATAACGTGTTTAGTATCTCTACCAGCATAACTTGGAGATTGAGACCAAAGACAATGATCAGCAAATGCAGTAAGAGCAGCCCCGGTTAAACCAGTCAAGACCTTATGTTTAGCTGGCATTTGTTTGAAACCAACAGTTAAACAAGCTAAATTACCTGCTCCAACAGCGAAAAAGGTATTCCAAGCATCGTTCTTTTCTCTTAAATTAACAATTGATCCTTTAGCAAAAGTTGCAACTGTAGCAAATCCAACAAAACTTAATGGTATACCGACTTTGAAAGTGGTTCTTTTCCATAAGTATAACCATGCATAAGCACCAACAGTAGTATAAAAAGTTAATCTGAAAACTCTTAAAGTATTCTTTTTAGTATCAACCGGTTCATATGCTGGATAAGCACTGGCATTAGTCAAATTGACAAATGGCGATGGGAAATTGAAGGTGGCATCCGGGAATGCTTTGGCAACAGGCTGTTCAACAGCAGGAGTATCAGACATCTTTCAACTGGGCTTGTTTAATTACAACTCTCTTCCTAAGCTTATACCTTTCACTTTTTTTTTTTGGCTCGTTCAAAGGCCCAATCAGAAAATTTGATTTTTCATCAAAAAAACAGAGAGATGCACGTGATCGTGATGTATGGGTGTTTTGTGTTGGGGTACGGAGGTTCTACGGTTGCAAAAAGCTGCATTAACTACCCACCTTCTAGCGAGACCTGTGAATATCCTGCCGTTGGGTATCTCTTCAGACGCCAAGGGCGGATTCTGCGCTTTCCAACGGTGGATTAAGCTGGTCCTACGGTAGAACGGCTCCTAGGACTGGAATTTGCGTGTAAACAGCCCACGAAAAAACCTCCCAGGTTCCTGGGCTCCTGAAGCACCTGCTCCAATACATTTTTGATGAATACAGTTGAAGCAGGGGGAGTAGTGGTGTATTAGAAGGTAACGGTGTTGATGTACGGAGGGTTTTTGTAAACCACCTGATCTGGGCACCGCACACGACTTTTAATGAGGCAAAAAAAAATTTTAATCAAAAAGTGAAAAAAAGGAAGAAATTGACTGTTTTCATACTTTTCTTGCAAGTTAAACATAAAGAATGAGTAAAGCATATACATTTACTGCGGTTGCCGCCGCAGCCACTGCTCTTGTTGGGTATGCAGTATACTTTGATTATAACAGAAGAAACTCGGTTGAATTCAGAAAAAAGATAAAGTCCAAATCCGTCAAACTTGAAAAAAAGAAGGCCGAAGAAAAAGAAGAAATCAAGAATGAACAATTGACTTTGATCAGAGAAGCCTTGAAAACTTTGGACGACGAACAGCCTCCAGTTGATATTAACGGTAAAGAAAACTATTTTATGGAACAAGTTTCAATTGGTGAAAAGAAGGCCACCGAAGGATCAGTTGTTGATGCCGCATTATGTTTCTATAAAGCCTTAGAAGTTTATCCAAATCCAACCGATATTTTAGGCGTTTATCAAAAAACTGTTCCCCAAGATGTTTATGAAGCTATTATTATGATGATTGCTTTAAGACCACCGGCTTCAATTTCAAATGTTTTGGGTGATCAATTGAAAACCGTTAATACCAAACCAACCGAAAATGATTTAGATTAATCGTTATACTTTCCCTTATGTTATAATGTTCTTTCTTAGGTGTATGACTTAACCTTTCCCTATTCATATATTATCCCTTTGTATATATATCGACTATTCAACATGCACGAGTCTTTCAGATTCATTCATTCGTAGGTGTTGCTAGCTCGACTCGTTCGGATATTTTACGTTCAAGACCCTATACAACAGCATCAGTAACTGTACCATTGCAAAGAGTTATAGATACTACCTCGAGCACCGGTCAATTCATCCCGTCGAGCCGGCAGATCACATCCCGTCGAGCCAGTACAGATCACGTCGAGCCGGCAGATCACATCCCGTCGAGCCAGCACAGATCACGTTGAGCCAGCACATATCATACCTATCCTTCAGCCAAACCAGCACGTATCAGCTAGACAACTGAGTGTGTTCACCAAAATGCAAAAAAGTAGTGTCCAATTGTAATCTCACACAATGTACGTAAACGGAAAGTAGCACTTTTTCAGTAGTAACTACTTTAAGGCAGTGTGGAACAAACTCGACAAGATGTGAAATTTATAAACAAATAAGACAGTCGAACAAAGTGTGGTGGAACAAAACCATTTGGATGGTGGGATGCTGCTGGGATCCGTGGGGGTGCTTACAAGGCTTGGAGAGTGGTCGTGAAGACCATTGATACTAACATCGAACTAAGGTTCTCGATTAGTACTCGGATTAATCTAAATAGGAATTTGCGTTTTCATAACTGAAATACAGTTAGAAAGCAAGTTTCGAGCATTCTCCTCCCATGGTGGATTCGGGCTCTACTATTGGAGGAATAAGTCTCGATACGTAATGAAATTGGTCAAATGGTTGGTCGATTGAATAAATGTTTTTTTTTTTTTTTTGCAATTTTACATCAAGCCTCGAAATGGACTTTAGGGCTTTAAGTTGTCAGTTTAACGAGTAAGTTGTCGATTTAGCAAATATACCCAGTAGTTACAATAGTGGAAATAACACTAAAAACTCGTTTGAACCCTGAACATAGTTTTTGATGTGATTCTATTGTTTTTCTTAATGACGACTAGTTAGTTATTGTAATTCCGCTTCAACATGTTTGTAAGTCATTTGAGTTAGGGCCAAAGGATACTAACTCCCTTCTAAAATTGTCTTTGACAAAACTTGCTTGACGAATGAGTGAAATTTATATATATATATATAGAGCTGGTTAATGGATAAATTAATGCTTGTTTAAAACCTATTTAAATCAAACTAAGCACTTATTGATTTCTTAATATTACTTTCGTTAAATTCAATTAGGAAATTATGAAGCTTTCTTTCGTTCAATTGACATCCTTATTAGGATTAGCTCAATCAGCTCTTTCTGCTCCTTCTGATTTCTCTTATCCTTTCACTTCAGATTATACTTCAAATAATTTCCAACATAAAGGGGTTTCTTTAGGTTCCTGGTTGGTTACTGAACCTTTCATCAATCCTACTCTTTATAACTCTACTGGTCCAGGTGATACTCCAGTTGACGAATATCACTTGACTAAAAAATTAGGTAAAGACCAAGCTAAAGAACTCTTATCTAAACATTGGGATACTTGGATTACTGAAGATGATTTCAAGAAAATTAAATCTTTTGGTTTGAATATGGTTCGTATTCCAGTCGGTTATTGGGCTTTCGAATTATTGGAAGATGATCCTTATGTTCAAGGTCAAGAAGAATATTTGGATAAAGCCATCGCATGGGGTCATAAACACGGTATTAAAGTCTGGGTTGATTTACACGGGGTCCCAGGTTCTCAAAATGGTTTCGATAACTCTGGTCTCAGAACTCCAGTTCCTGGTTGGTTCAACAATACTGAAAACGTTGATGTTTCTAAAAAGGTTCTTCACCACCTTTTCGCTAAATACGGTGGTTCAAACTTTACTCAATTATACAATGACACTGTTTACGGTGTTTCAGTTGTTAATGAACCTTTCAGTACCGGTGGCTTACCTCTCGACAACTTAACTGACTTTATGGACCATGCTTATCACGATGGTAGAAAAGCCCAACAAGTTAATAATACCATTATTTACCATGATGGTTTCCAACAAATTGGTTATTGGAATTATTGGAGAAACTCAACTGGTGCCAACCCTGATCCAAGACAACAAAACTACAATATCTTAATCGATCACCACCATTATGCTTCCTTTGATATTCCTTCCTTAAACAGAACCATTGAAGAAACAGTTAACTTCACTAGAGAATGGGGTAACCAATTAGCAGAAGAACAACCAGTTCATCCTTCCGTCGTTGGTGAATGGTCTGCTGCTTTAACCGACTGTACCCCTTGGCTTAACGGGGTTGGTAGAGGTGCTAGATACGATAACACTTTTACCACTCCAAATAAATACTTTGGTAGCTGTGCAGGTATTAATGACTTCGACACCTGGTCTGATGAACATAAAACTAACACTAGAAAATTCGTCGAAATCCAATTACTCGAATTCACCACTAAGGCTAAAGGTTTCATCTACTGGACTTGGAAAACTGAAAATGCTAAAGAATGGGATTTCCAATTCTTAGCTGAAAATGACATTATTCCTCAACCTTTGGATAACTACAAATACTTCGACAAAGACGGGAACGAAAAATCTGATTCTGGTAACAAAGACTCTAGCTCTTTCTCTTTCTCTGAATCCGGTTCTATTAGTGGTTCCATTTCTAATTAAGTTTAGTCTGGGTCTTTTGACCCATCTTTTTTGCATTTCTCCCTTCATTCGTTCATTTTTTGTTTCATTTGCTTCATGCAACGGGACACTGTATACTTCAGTACTCCAATACTAAGTCTTTTTATTTATATTTATACATATATTCAAAACTAGCTGTAGAGAAGTGATTGCAAAAAAAAAAAAAAATGGACGCAGCGCACGTGATATGACTTTAGCGGAGGAATCGATATTCATTTTTTTTTTGACGGAATCCACAGATTTTTCACTTTGAGCTTCTTTAATTCAGAGAATAAAACAAATAACCATGGTCAAGTCTGTTAATGTTGCCATTATTGGTTCTGGTGTCGTTGGTTCTGCCTTCATCAACCAATTGAAAAACTTAAAATCAGCTATTAATTTCAATGTTGTCTACTTAGCAAGATCTTCCAAAGAAGCCATCTTTTCATCCGATTATAAACCAGTTGATTTAGCTAGTTATAAAACTGCTAATGCCCAATCTGTTTTGTCTTTAGATGCTTTAACCAAGTTTTTAAAAGAAGGATCCAAACCATCAATTCTTATCGATAATACTTCTAATTCAAGCATCGCCGACTATTACCCAACTTTTATCAAGGAAGGTATTTCCATCGCTACTCCAAATAAAAAAGCTTTTTCATCAGATTTGAAAACTTGGAATGAAATTTTTGATAGTTCCAACGCCCCAAACGGTGGTTTAGTTTACCATGAAGCCACTGTTGGTGCTGGTTTACCAATCATTGGTCCTTTGAGAGACTTGATCACCACTGGTGATAAAGTTGAAACCATTGAAGGTATCTTTTCCGGTACTTTATCTTACATTTTCAATGAATTCTCAACCACCGATTCATCTTCTAAAGTCAATTTCTCTGACGTTGTTACCGTGGCTAAAAACTTGGGTTATACTGAACCAGATCCAAGGGATGATCTTAATGGGTTAGATGTTGCAAGAAAAGTCACCATCTTAGCTAGAATCTCTGGCTTCAATGTTGAATCTCCAACCTCGTTCCCAGTCGAATCATTGATTCCAAAAGATTTAGAAAGTATTCAAAGTGCTGATGAATTTATTTCTAAATTACCAAATTACGATGGTGATATTCAAAAAGTTAAGGAAGAAGCTCTTGCTGAAAACAAAGTTTTAAGATTTGTCGGTAAAGTTGACTTCAAAGAAAATAAAGTCAGTGTTGGTATCAACAAATACAGTTTCGATCATCCATTTGCCTCATTGAAGGGTAGTGATAATGTTGTTTCTATCAAAACTGATAGATACCCAAATCCTTTAATTATCCAAGGTGCTGGTGCTGGTGCTGAGGTCACCGCTCATGGTGTCTTAGCCGATGCAATCAAGATCGCTGAAAGAATTGCTAATTAAATAAATTCATTAAGTAATTAATATAGACAAACTAAGATTTACAAGTGTAATTACAAACTAAATAGTAAAAAAAAATCTTTCTATCCATATACCAGTATATCGTGAAAGATCCTATATACAAAAAAAGGAGAATTGAATTAACATTTAATTTGAGTTTTCTAGACCTCAGGAACAACTGTTTGAGCATAGTCTTCTCTCCAGCTTCGTTTGGCCTCTCTAAATATGTCCTTTAATGTTTCGACATCATTGCAGGCGGCCCTGAAGTTCAACATGATTTTTTGAGAATCTAATGCTTGACTCTTGATATTGTCATGATCATGCATAGATGTTAATAATGTGTTTAATCTAATTAGATGAATATTATTTGGGGCAAGAAAGAAATCACCGTTATCTCTTAACTCAACAATATAAGCACCCGTCTCATGTATATATTGAGCAAATTGGAAAATCGGTTTACCCCAACTGTATGAAATGTCGATGTGATCTTTCAGAAAGAAAATAGAAGACCTGTTATCAAGTAAGAAATCTGATTTCTTCAATAGATATAAATGATAGTAAAATTTGTTATCTTTCAAGATTTTAGCGTCCATAAACTCTGGATCCAACCATGGATTGAGAGCTAATCGCAAGTCAACAAATGAATGAAAAGGATTGAATTTTGGAATCGTGCATAATTCTCTCCACGGAGTTTCGACTAGTTTTAGCCCATAACGTTCACATAATCTGGACCAACTGATAATGACATCATCAATGAATTTCGTAGTAGTATTTAGCCATTGTAATCTAATATGATAACAGTGTTCTGGGTTATGTACTCTATCATAATGAACATTGATTATTTCAGGTCTGAATGACTTTTTGAAAGGGTCAGCATCATATTTAACACATCTACTTAAAATGAATTTCTTCTTCAGCTTAGTCTTTGTAGATGAGTCAGCCATTGATGAGGCTTCAGAGTCTGGAATCAATTGAGGGTTTGTTTTCTTAGTATCAACACTATCTTGTGGTGATAAAAATGGTGATTTCATGGACTCATTATCAGATTCAACTTTCTCTGACTGGTTCATATTGGATGTTGAAGGGGTTTTTTTCTTTCCAAACCACCCAGACTTTTCAGCTTTATAATTCTTATCAATATAAGATTCTTGAAATTCATAGAAGTAATAACCATCTAACAAGCCGTGTCTGTTCTCGACATGTTTCAACAATCCTCTATCCATTAATGATTGAGCAAAGTTTGTGGCCTCTTCTCTGCTATCGATATCTTCGAAACATCCAATTATCCATGACACCAATTCATTACCAAGGAAACAGTGAAGATGTGTTTTAAAATGCCACGTTCTGTCAACTAGCCTCACACCTCCTGGGCTCTGTAATTCCTGGGCCAATTGACTTAATTTAATATTTTTATTAAATCTTGCGCCATCTTGAAGCATTAATGAGTTGCTTGGTTGGTTGCCGGTACTATCGTAGGATTCTGCTTGATCGTTTAAAAAATCATAAAGATTCCCTGTATAGAAGCTAACTTCCGGTAATATCTCTTCTTTCTTTCTTGGTTGACCTTCTTTGTGTGGATCATACTTTCCTCTTTCTATAGTTGCGATCAAGCGACGCAATCCTTCAACTCTAATTTCCTCATCGTTTAACTTATCATTATTTATGTAGAATGCATTTTTAGGTATTTCAGCTGGCATCACAACAAATTTCATTTTATGGAATTCCTTCTTTTCTTCTGGAATGGCATCGTCGTATCCAGCTAATAGTTGATCAAACTGATTCCAGTTGTAGGTCTTGGGTTGATTATTGATACAATCAATATGAGCAGGAGTGTATTCGTCAGCATAACGGGTTCTAATAAGTGGTATGTAAGCCCTTTTCTTTGTCATATTCATTATAACCAAGCATGACTTTTTGATCTTCGGGAGTTTTGCGTTTCTTATATAATTGGACATTTAAATTACCTGTGCTTTCACAGTAAATTCGATGTATTTCATCATCCAAGGATAAATAAATTCTAGCGCCAATGCAAGACTCATCGTTCTGAGGAAAGTACTTGATTACTCTATCAGAACCCCCATGGGCTAGCCTTGAAGCATCCACTTCTTTTACGAGATCACTATAGCAAATCTGAAACCCTAATGCTAACCTCAACTCGATCATTTCCCTCATTAGACTTTGATTACTTTGTAGGCCAAGGTCGTTATCCCAGCTTAAAGTTACTGTATATATTTGGAAGGTATAGTCTTCTTGTAACTGCTCTTTTGTTGGGAAAACATTCGGTCGTTGTAGGTAAAGCAGCAGGTGATTGAAAGATCTCCATTTCACCTGTTTTCTTCTTATCTTTGCTGGGAAAACGTCATTCCATCTGCTTGACCTGAGAAACCCTAAGATGTCGCAATGCAGTTCTTGCGATGGATTGATAATCTCCACCCAAAATTTATTCGGATGCTCGAAGTTTTTGTTTTTAGAATTGTCAATAGCATGAGTGCCTTTAGTTTGCATGTTCATATTTTGGTTAGCTAAATCACGTTTTGTCATATAATAATGTGAATCCTTTCTTTTTGAACCAGCTTTTTTCCTGGCCTTAGGTTTAGAGATTTTATCGGAGATGTTGTGTTCATTGAATTCTTTTGAAATACTACCATTATTATCAGACGATTCTTGAATTGAAGGAGAAACAGAACTCTTAACAGGATTCGATCCATTAAGGTTGAATGTACTTCTCATTGATTTCAAGGCAGCTGACATTGGACTAAAGTTTGCATTACCAGGAGTAGCTTTAGACTTGCTATCATCAGTAACCTTATTCAATGTATATAATGAAGACAAAGCAGAGCTTTCTGATCCTATGTTCGTAACAGTTCCCAAAACCGAAGATTCGTTCGTTCCAACATCAATCTTAGCCGTTGATGCGGAAGTATTATCATTCAGTTTGATAAGAGAAAGAGTGCCCGATAAATCTATACTTTTATGTTTATGGTGTTGTCTTTTCTTATAATGACCATTGATTCCATGGGACTTTCTTTTATCATTCTTTGTTTTCGAATCCGGTTTATTGAAAATGTCGTTATCATATTTGTCCATTACATCCACTATCGATTTTGGATCATTGAAGTTATCTAATCTCTCGACTGTTGCATCATTAATATTGTTCTCCATAACACCCATCATTTGTAATTCATAAATTTTACAACGAGGGATCCATTGACTGGTGAACTCTGAAGAGTCTTTGTAAAAGGAAATATCACACCATGTAGGAACACAGTAACTTAATTTACCGTTTTGATCGGAATCTTTGTAGCGAAATAATGGAACAATATGTAAAGGAGGCTGACTGAGACAAATTAAATCTAAAGCAAGGTCTAAAATATGCATTTTTTTAGAAGTTTCAAGCATGAGCTTATAATCAACATCGAATAAACCAGTTCCAGGAGTGATTAGTACGAAATGACTCAAGCAATGTTTTAAATCCGTATTTCTGAATCTATCAGTCACCAAAGTTAAACCGAGATTTATTGCTTCAAGGATATTTCCTTTAACAGAAGGTAGTTGTTGACCTTGCATGAAATGGCTAGCTCTTTCGGGGTTGTTTAGACTAGTCTCGAATCCGATATCATTATACACATTATTGACGATAGGATTACCACCTAAGTTTAACATGACATCTCTTTTAAAATTTGCGAATTCTAATCTTAAGTTTGCCATAATCTTATCCCAATGAAGAATATTGATTTGATCAACAACAACTCTGAAATAATCTCTGCGGTTATTTGGTCGTTCTCCGTGACCTAGACTAGTCCAGGGGATTTTTGTTAAATCCATACTCGTAAATAACACAATGGTTATTGAATGATGGGTATTTTTATCTCTCCAATTCTTAAAAATTTTTGGGAATAAAGTGTTAACCAATTTATGAAACATTATTTCACCGTTTTCTTCAAAATGCCACATCTCACGAGATAATTGAATCAAGAAAGTCAATTTAGCACTTTCTGATCTATAAACGATTTTTGTATTTTCACCAATGTAGGCTGAAAGAATCTTCTGGCCATTTTTATAAATATACTTTACCACACCACATCTGTTATTCAAAAAAGAAAGTCTCTGATCAATATAAACACAATTTCTAACTAATGAAGACGAGAAATTCCACATTGAGTCTCTTGATAAATTAACATCTTTAATGAAAATTTCTATTGAATCTGCTTCGATGGATTCAAGATCAGTTATGGCTCTTATCAGAACCAAACTTCTTGGTAATAAATCGAGTAATTTTTGTAAAGGATTCGAAATGAGTGATAATTGAAAGTTCAATTTTGAAGAGGCAGGAGTTGATTCTTTTAAACTTGAGAGTAGATTTTGGCTTTTAATTGTGAAGTACAATTTTTTAACTTGATCCTTATTAAGAGATGTTGGGGAAGATCCTGAGGCGGTTGATATGACAGAGTTTTTCAAAGTTGGTGGGTTATTAGTACCAACTTGATCACCCGAAGTAGGGATTTGGCTGGGACTGGTGGCACCGATTGAACTTGCGGTATTTGGAGAGTTGTTATTATCCTCAGCTTTACGAAGGGGTTGAATTTCACATACATCACCAATTTTCAATCCCGGTATCACATTCTGATCGATTATAACATCTTCTGTAGACATTCTGAGCTCGTGGAACCAGATCATCAATTGGACTGGGTCCTGACTAAGAGATATTTCATCTTGGTTTGACAAATTTTGAGGAATCGGGGAATAGATTGATGGAGAAGCTGATTGGGTCTTATATAAATGAGAAGTACTGGAGCTTCTTATACTGTCTTGTTTTAAATATCGAGGATTGTTCAAAGGATCAGTAAAGTTCCTGTTTTTTGAAGAGTTGATAGTACCCACAGTAATTGAGTTATTGGAAGACTTTTGTTTTGATATGCTATTAGCGGGTGATCTGGCGTTAGAAACATCATTATTATTCATGTGACCCATTGATGGAGAAGAATGTAGAACGTCAAAGCTATTTCTACCAATTTTCAAAGTACTTCCAGCGCTGTTGGCATTCATTAGACTGTTTTGCATTGGCGGTAAGGATTGTAAATTTCTTCTTGTACTTAAAGATAGTTTATTCTTACTTGCACCCGAGTTTTGCCTTAGATTCGGAGGCCTGCTTTCTCCATCGTTCTTATTGGAAGATTGGGTTGACTTGATGAACCTTGCATGCTGCATCTTTCAAAGTTGTTAAAAGGTTAAATTTCGAATGCAAGCAAATGTAGAATGATTTTTTCGTGGGTTTCTTTCGTTACTGAGCCTTCAAACTTCTAAATGAGGGTAATATTGATAAATACTGGACCGGGGACTTGGTTATTATATAGTTCAAGTAAACAATTATCTTCAATAAGGCGATTCAACTTACTATCTTTACTTGTTTGATGAATTCCATGCCTCCTTCTCTCAAAAGAAAAAACTTCGTAAGATCGGCTCTGGTGAGAAGCGCGGAAACTCATTTGAAGACCTCAAAAATGGCTGAAAATTTTCAACATAATCTTCTTTGACATAATGAAAACTTAGTCTTACTTACGAGTTTAGTCTAATTGAAAGGACAACTTGTGTGTGCTGATTATTGTTGGCTACATATCCTAGAAACAGGTAGAGTTTGATTTGAAAAATACATCACTCATTGTTCATTTTTCAGTTTTTTTAGTCAAACAGTGTACCTTCCTTTGTCATCTTACAGGTTAAAGGGGCACCTACTTAATGGGTGACAATGTATTGATAAAGACATTGTATTATATCGATACTACTAAAAAGCTTTTTCATTATTTACGTCCCTTAAAAGTTTGGACAAGACCCCAATTGGGCACACCATCTGAAAAAGAACAATAATGGCTTGACAAGTTAGACTTGGGTAAATTGGGCAATCTCCTCCAAAAGAAGAGTCCGTTTTGGTCCATCTCAATCCATCCGATACCGAACAATACAAAGACAAAGACGACGACTTTTTTTTTTTTGCAGCAGCAGCAGATGGAATGTTTGAATGGGAAATCTGCTTTTATCAACAAACAATTGGCCCTTGAAAGTGCGTGCTGATAAGCCGAAGGCCTTAGTAATGTCCGCTTCTGTAACTTGCAAGGGGAAGCGATACTTTAGTAAGCCTTGAATCAATCAGCAAGAACGAACGTATCAAGAAACCATTTGTGGAACAAAAAATTTTCAGATAATTCTGGATGGAATGAAGTACCGAGTTTATTTCCCTGTTTCACTGCAACGATAAACCCATTTTCAAGTCGGTGTAGAATTTCCACCGGAGATGAATTGCTATAAGGATTTTCCGACCTGACGGTGATACCATCGGTCAATTTAGCCATGGGAACAGGAGGATGGGTGAGGTTTTCATTTAGCCTAGGGTTTTCGTTCAATATTTGATCAACAATTGGAGCCCGAATGAAAATGGTTGGGAAGTCCTTCAAATTGGGGATAAAAGAAGAAAAATCCAAATTTGACTCGAACGAATCAAGCTGTCTACCAAATGCATTTCTTATCACTTTGATATCCATCCCACCCAAGATTTTCTGATCTCTTTTGGCATTTTCAACTTGTTTAGCCAATAATATCAATCCAGCACATGTACCCCAAATTACCTTGGACTCGTCAGCAACAAACTCATACAAATGAGCTAAGAGTCCAGTCCGTTCGGCAATTAATGATATCGCAGTGCTTTCTCCCCCTGGTATAACCAATGCATTACATCTATGCAATTGATCTGAAGTCTTTACTTCGATAAACTCAAGCTGAAATGGCCCGTATTGCTCTGGACTAGACTCAACGGCTCGTTTGAAATGGGATAAGTGTTCTACAACACCTCCTTGCAACGCCAAAACCCCAACAACCTTATGATTTGTCATGCTGTCGACCTTGAACTAATGACTCAAATAACCAGCTCCCGAGTATATATATATCTTCTGAAAAAAATCGATCAGAAGAATACCTACTAAACGCATACCCCGGTAAGAAGCGGGTTCCCCAATGATTTGACTCTGGCCGGCGGACTGGGTTTCGACGGAACGAGGCTTCTTTTTTTGCTCGTACGCGGGGGCAGGGAGGGCCAAGCCGATCGAACCAGCAAAGGCACTATTCGTGGGGCCAAAAATGATTCATTCGGTGACTCAGAGACACTGGCACCAGGCGACGGGGAGTTTGGCTGCCGAGCAAGACAAAATCACAGCCAAGTCGGAGTCAATTTAGAGCTTTATATATAAAGACAAAGTTTTTTCAGTAATTGCTTTAGAGGATTGCAACAAGACCAAGATTGCCTTTGAGGATTGCAGCAAGACCAAAAAACCTTTGCCAAAGATGACTTCTACGTACAATATTAACAAGAACCTCGCCCAAATGTTGAAGGGAGGGGTGATTATGGATGTTACCAATGTCGAGGAAGCAGTTATTGCTGAAAAAGCTGGGGCTGTTGCCGTGATGGCATTAGAAAAGATTCCAAGTGACATGAGAAAATCGGGCCAAGTGTGTAGGATGTCTGATCCAAAGATGATCAAGGACATTATGAATGCCGTTTCAATTCCAGTTATGGCCAAAGTTAGAATTGGACATTTAATTGAGGCCCAACTTTTGGAAAGTTTGGGAATTGATTATATTGATGAATCAGAGGTATTAACTCCGGCAGATAGAACTTATCATATTGATAAGACCCATTATAAGGTTCCATTTGTTTGTGGGGCCAAGGATTTGGGTGAAGCCTTAAGAAGAATTAACGAAGGAGCAGCAATGTTAAGAACCAAAGGAGAAGCTGGGACCGGGGATATTTCAGAAGCAGTTAAACACATTAGACAAATCAAGGGAGAAATTGATTTGATTTTGGCTAATAAAACCGATACAAAGTTCTTGACTGATAAAGCAATTGAGTATCGTATACCCGTCAAATTACTTGAGGACTTGATTGAGAAGAATGGGAAATTCCCCGTTGTTAATTTTGCAGCTGGTGGAGTTGCCACTCCAGCAGATGCTGCATTATGTATGAAATTAGGTATGGAAGGTGTTTTCGTTGGTAGTGGGATTTTTAGATCTTCAAATCCCGAAAAATTGGCAAAAGCCATCGTGAATGCAACTACTCATTACGATGATCCCGCCAAAGTATTGGAATATTCTACTGATTTGGGTGAAATGATGCCGGGTGTTAGTGTTAGTGGCTTACAACTTCAAGATAGATTATCGACTAGAGGTTGGTAAACATGATTAAAACTAATATATATATATATGTAAAACAAATAGTAGAAAAGAATGAATCGTAAACGTAATCAACGTAATTTATTTGATGAATATTTGACTAATTGTTGAATAGACATCATCACGATCTTGATTTATGGTGATGATTTCTTTAGCAAATCTCTTCAAATCCTTTGGTATATCACTTTTAATACCTAAATCATCAGCACACACTAATAACATATCGGGTTTCAAATTCTTGATAATATTAAAATACCCTTGGATATTATTACAGTTCAATAATTTATAATTTTTAATCAAAGTTTGAGGTAGTTTATAGTTAATTGTAGTATTGGCAGTGGTTGTTGTTGTACTGTTAGTATTGGTATTGTCCGGTTCATTGACAATCTTGATATTACATGCCAAATCATCAAGTGATAAATTGGGTGGTAATATAAAAGTAATATTTTCTGAGTTCAACAAAATATCATTTAAAGGTAATGATGAATTTAATACTGAATGCGATAATGTTAATGCAATGGATTTCGAAGTATATTTATCATGAGTTTTCAATTTCTTACTTGGTTGCTCATCACCTTTAAGTGGATGTTTGGTATGCATTTTTTCACTAGCCCCTTCTCCTTCTTCTTCTTCTTTTCCTTCTCCTTGTATGCTAGGTTTAAGATAGTTATTATAAACTTGATAAGAAACAGTAGCAATGGACGTTGCTATCAAAGCAGTTAACCACAATTTGGGATTCCCTTGACGTGATCTAGAACTCATTAGCAGAAGCAAAAATGGTGATTGTTTTTTGTTTTCCCTACTAGTTTCAGTTGATTGAATTCAATCGATAACTTCAAACCAATTTTGATATTCAATACAACAACTTAACAATTTTTTAGCAAGATGACTTATTTGTAACAAAATTACACCAATTACCCTTGAGTATGTAATATGATGTAGCCAGTCGTTAACAAGGTAAACTATTTTCAATAACTTTACCTTACAATCTCGAATTTTCAACTTAGTGACCGTAGCAAACCAGCACAAAATTAAGCGAGGTTCGTTAAAAGACGATTTGATAAACAAATAACGTTTAAAATAGCACCTCCTTACCCAATCAAAGGTGGATTTACTCTTCCTTATATAGCTTCAATCTTCCACTTGGTTGATATCGGACAGGTGGATAGTCTCCATATTTTTATTGTGTGGAGATAAACAATTTGTTGGCTCGAAACGAGTCACCGGGGGGTGTGGTCACGTGAACACTTAGCGGTGGAGAGGGTTCGCCCTCGGAAGTCGTCGACCCAACAAACGTTTTGACTGCAAAAACTAACAGAAAAGCAAGTATTAATACATATTATTATTGATATGAAGAATACATCATGAGTATTAAGGTGAAAGGAAGAAGATTGAATTAAAATAGAAAACTTAAAATAAGATACATGTAGAAGAAAAGAAGTTAGAAAGCAAAATAAAAATATAAAATAACATAGTATAGAAGTAAAAAAAAAAAAAGTTATTGCAATTGCAACGATTTTTTAAGACAAAAATTCATTTCTTCTTCGTCTAAGGACTTGATGTAGAGACACTTACTTAATAGTTCGTTGTTGATGTTCATTTTGTAATGAGTAGACCATTCGATGCATTGGGATAATGATTTCACAATATGGACCGAAGTTCTAAATCTTGAAAAATTAATTAATTGCTCATCATCGTCCGAATTTATGGTACCGTTACCAAAACCAGTGGCAGTATTGATTGAGGAATTCATTACTGTAGCTTCACCGATGGATCCACTAATGCTATTACCATCAGCAAAAGAAATGTCATCACGGGCATGGTTGGCAGGAATTTGAGGAGGCGATGCAAATATGCTATCATTATCGGGAGATGAAAATTCTCTCTTTGGGGTTGCCTTTTTCTTAACGTATTTGGGTCTTTCGGCATTGAAAATTAAATCTGACAAGTATAATCCAACAAATGGTATGCAACCTTTAGAAGGTTTGATTTGATTAATACATAATCTAATGTTCAAAAAGTTTTTGAATGGAGATGCTAAGTCTTCCAAATTTTTCAACGTTAGTATATCACCCGGTGCTAGGTTATTCCAAGTGTCTTTTAATTTTTGGATTTTTTCACTAGTCAAAGCTAAAATGATTTGCATTAATGATGAAAAATTTTGTAAATCTAAACATTTTTGAGCAATGTGGATGAATCGTGAGATGATATTAATTCGTTCTTCTTGATCCTTTGTTAATAATATTTCGGAAATAATCCAATTCACCATCAAATTGAATCTCGATATAACTAAATTAACTCCTTTATTTTCATTATAATATTCTTCGTTAACAATGATTTCTAACCAACTATTAACTGGAGTTAATTCTTGATTCCATTTCAACTCGATTAATTCTTTCCAATCAATTTCTTGTAACATATCTTTTTCAATTATGGTGAAATGATTTGCTAATGATGTAGAATCATAACTTAATATAAATGAGATATGTGAATCATTATTCATAACGTTCATCACCGATAATAAATCTGATGATATATGATAACCATCCAAAATGACTTTTGGTGTTGGTAAGAAAATCGGACTGCTAGTTTGACTATTTGAATTTGAATTTGAATTTTCATTCGAATTAGAATTACCAAAATAAAAAATGTCATCCTTATTGCTGTTAAGATTGAATTCATCTTTTGGTGAAATCGATAATAACTTTTTCATTTTAGTGGATCTTTTATATGTCATTGTAGTATTTGGTCTTCGTGGAGTTAATGGTTGTTCTTGAGTTAAATTAGCAACATCGGTTGAGTAGCTTATGGCATCTTCGGTATTAGCGTTAGCAATTTGATCCATAATATCAGTTTCATCAAATTTTTCACTGTGAGTTTCTGATTCTTTATTCAAATTATCTAATCGTTCAAGATTGGTTAAATTTTTATCATTATTTGAAATTATTGATCTTCTACCTTCTAATTTATATAATGCAAACTCAATTGGATCATTTGTTTTGAAAGATTCGTCGGGGATAGCAGCTAATTCCTTCAAAACATAATTGCTAATACCAGGAATGGCAACTGAATTAGTTGAAGAATTCATACTCGGAGTCTTATTACTTGAATTTTCAAGCTTTTTATCCTCTTTCATTGAAGCACCTCTACTTTTAGCAACAACAGAAAAAATCGAACTATCACCAACATCAGAAGTTTTAGAAGATCTTTGAGGTAAGACAGAGTTTCTCTTTTTCTGTTGAAAAAGGGACATGCTCGATTCATTCAGATTAGTAAATGGAAGTTCAGTCAAAGCTCCTAAAGTACTAACTCTAATACTTTTCCTAGTTGATGATCTTGATGCAATTGAACTTAATGAAGTGGTTGTAACTTTAACAGGTAAATCAAGTGAGTTCATATCATTGGTAGAGTTAGTAGTATTACTACCGTTACTTTCATTATTTTTATGATTAACTGCACCTCTTAAGTTATTACAACCACTTTTTTTCTTTAATCCATTTTCGAAATAATTTTCTTTATTGGTTTGATTTTCGTGATTATTTGAAAATGAAATTGCTGAATCATAACTAATATAGGACTTATAAGAATCTCTTCTCATCATTGAATGATTAGATTTACTTGATAAGCTTCTCATTGGTTTGTTATTATCGACATTTTCAGTAAAACTAATTCTCTTTGCAACTTTATTATTGGATATTGGACTAATTGCAATTCCTAAATCAGCAATTTCAGCATCATATTGGGTTATATTACTTGGAGTTGATATTGAAGAGTTATAAGAATTTTGAGAACGATTTGATTTCTTAGAATGCTTTGAATTATTTGAATTATTAGAATGATTTGAATTGTTAGAGTGAGTATATTGAACCGATTGAGGTTCTACTGGTAGATCACTACTAACATCAAAGTATTGAGTGCTAGCTTTTGCTAGTCTTTTACTCGAAATGTCTTCATTATTTATAGTTGATGGACTGATTTCATTACTAGAGGAGCCGATATCGTTACTAGAAGGACTTATATTACTAGTAGGACTGATCTCGTGATTACTAGAAGGATTAACTTCATGAGTAGAACCCATATCATGACTCACATTATTTGAGGGACTGAAATCAAATTTTGAACTAGTTTCAATATCATCATTTCCATTTGCAAAATTAGAATTTTCAATATCATCATTTCCATTTACAAAGTTTGAGTTATCAAGATTATCATCATCATTCCAATTAATCAGAACCGGTCTTTGAAAAGATTCATGTTTATCCATATCACGAGGAGAGTTTTCGATATTAATCAAGTTATCGATCTTAACTATATTTAAATCTGATAAATCATTAATTGTGATATTATCATTTGAAATTTTTGAAGTTCTTTTTGATTTTTTAGTTGGAGAACCTAATTCAGCAATTGAAGGTTCAAAATTACTTTCAGTATCATCATAATCATTAACATCGACAAATTCATCATTTTGATTTAAATCAGGGATTTCATTAATAGTATCATTTGAATTTTTGAAATAAAAACGAATTAAATATTCTAATTCATCAATTATTCTGGCACTTAATATATCTACTCTGTTACCAATTTTTATTACATCATCTTTATTTATGACATTGATTGCGTTATTGATTAAATGATTTAAATCATTGGAAGAATCCGATTGTTTATGATTGAAAGTTTTCCTCCAACCATCAACCAATTTTTTGATTGAATTTTTACGATTTAAGTCATTTTTGAAAGGTTCAGTTAAATCAAAGGGGTCATTACTTTTTCTTTTAGGAGAACTAGTTAAAGAATTTTTCAAGATATAATCCATTTTTTTAACTGGAGTAGGAGGAACAATTGATTGAATTTTGGAAGAGGGTAATTTAATATTACCATTAGTGGAAAACCCGCTATTTTCATCATTAGAAACATCTTGTTGATTTGAAGTTTTCTTTAAAACCACTGAAGAATCTTTCAAATTCATATGATTATGTTTATTTTGGGCTTTTTTCTTAATAACTTGTTTATTTTGAGATTTATGATCTTGTAGTTTATTATTAAGAGAAATTCTTGAACTTTGATGTTGTAAAAGTAAATTATTAATTGAAAATTGAGGATTTTCATTAATTGAATTTGAATCATCAAAAATCAACATTTTATGATGAATTTTTTGATCATATAGTGATAACATTGCTGATCTTCTAAATGAAGGATTGGTATGGATTGATATTTCAGTGTTTGATTTAGATATTTTCTTAATTGAGGTAATTTCTGACATGATTGGTAATGAATAACTTAAAATATTCTGAGTCGATAAATTTATATTCCAAAATTCATTTATTAGAGAGATCCAATGATTTTTCAAATCACCAATAATTTTTTTTTCAAAAATCATTTCTTCATTGATTAAATTTGATTCATTAGTTATTTGATTCATATTATATATGAAGGTATCACATAAGTATAAATTTGTTTTAAAATCATCAACAAAGTAATTTAATAACCAATGTCTCAATACAACAAATGTTCTTAACAAAACCAATTTCCCTAATTTGACGTTTGATTCTTGTTTAGTATTTATATATTGCAATGACCAAATTATTCTAGTTAATAGTAATGTTAAAATAGTATGACTATCAGTGAAAATTCTATAAGTTAGAAAAAAATCACAAATAAAATTATAGTCAATAACTTCTGGTGAAGTTAATTGAACCAATAACGCTTTTAAAGTTGCATTATTAATTAAATCAGGGTTTGTTTCATCAAATTTTACAATTAATTCATTTTCTTTAGTTAAACTTGGGAAATAATAAGTATCATCAAATATTGATTCATTATGTTTATTATACTGGAAGTCGTTATGGATTCGATTACTTTCATTGACGATATTGATCACCGTAGCATTGGAGGTGTTATTGGACTCTTCAAGATCAAGCAACTCTTCCGATTGACAATCAATTGAAGGACTAGGTAGCTGTTGATTCTCTCCAAGAAGTCTTTTATCTGGATGAAACAGCCTCATCTTATGAAACGATTTTCTACCAGAAGAATGTTCCTGATATTCCTCCTGATCCATTTTTACCAAAGATATATTGATATATATCAACCTCGATGATCTCTAACCAGGCTAATTTCAGTTGTATTGACACTATTCTTTGGTTGAACAGTTAACCATCTACAGTTTTCTCTGTCTGGCAGTTTTTTTTTCACTTACACTATAATATCAGGGTTTCCCTTACCTAAAACAAACAAACAACCAAAAACCTTGCTTCAAAAGCTGATGATGGCTTTCAGCATTTGTTTGTAATAGCCATTCTACTTTGTTTATGTTTACTCTTAAACAATCATTGTGTATTTGGTTATTTGAGCCTTTATTGTTTATAATTTTGGTTGAAAAATTTCGCGTTTTGCTAACAAAACAAATGTTCCAAAAGGAAATCGATTTGATTAGCGAGATATAACAAAGTCTACTTAAATACCTTAACTGGACAAGAGGAGGACCCGTACGTCAATTAGACGATCAGTTTAAATTATGGCGGATGGTATCTTTTAATGCTGCAAATGGAGAAGCTCTAAAAGAATTATCCAGTAATAATTTATTAAAATTTTTGTATTCATTCTTCATGATTTTAGCATGACCTGATTGTTTATTTGCATTCGGTAAGTTCGATTGTTTTTTACTGGGTTTTACGTATTCCGGTGTAGTGCTGGTGGTTGTAGTTGTGGTTGTTGTGCTCTCCAATGCCAGTAATAAATCGTCCATTTTTGGTTTTAATTCCTGTTTTGCCTTTCTCTTTTGACGTCTTGCACTAGACTTACTAATACCTCCGCTTATGTTGAAGGTCACCTTCTGCTGTAGTTTCGTGCTGAAGTCTTTACTCTTATTCAATTGTTTTTCCTTCTTTGTTATTTGCAGTAATTTAAGTAAAGGATTTTCATGGTGTTCTTCTTCTTTGAGCTCTGCTATTTTATTGGACAACTGACTTTTCCTGCCTACTTTTGCCGACTTGGCTCTTAGACTGTTTCCCTTCTTGGTGATGGCCTATAACTGTTAGTGCTGACTCGTAGTTGTATTTGATTGTTACATACCATTCTGTTAATGAATAAGTAGTAGTTATTCTTCGATGAGCTTGTAACCTGCAATTTATAAAGCTTTGCGTGTGCGACTCAATACTATCCTATACATACTATACTACTATACCAACTTCTATACTACTATACCTTCTATACTACTATACCTTCTATATTATTATACCAACTTCTATATTACACTTATATACTACTATACCTTCTATACTACTATACCTTCTATACCACTATACCTTCTATACTACTATACCTTCATTATTATACCATACTCATATGCTAACTAGTGTACCCTTCACAGGTTTGCTGGCTGCTTGTCCACTAGTAGCCTATACGAATCTACTTGCACGACACTTGATGCAACTCAATGTCTATACTTACTATTGCTCCTCTACTGGAATCGCTACATACATCTATATACAATAGTATACATGTTGCATAGAAAATTCACTAATTTCGCAGTATTTACTAAAATTAAACTAGTGGAATGTTTCGGCCACACAAAGCATAGTTTAAATTTCGAGATCCTCCATCTATTATCATTATTTTTCCTATTGTAGTGAAAAGATCAAGCCAGAGATGAGCTGGTTAGTACTAAACTTCAATGGATTCGATTAAACTTACCTTGTTAATTGTATTTGTGCTAAGTTAATTGGCTACGAAGTTTGCTTGTATAGCAGTCAAGCTTGATCTCAGTTCACCAAATCTACAATGAAAACGTTTTTGTACAGTTTATTCTGTAACAATTAGACCAAATTTACACCAGGGGAGCTTTGTTGACTTTGCCAGGGTGGAAATTAGAATAGACAATATGGCTATATATATAATATAGTATTATCAAACTTACTTGCACAAACTACTCACTCAAAACACTAAGTTCAGTGTTGCACAATTATACTTGAGCTGCACAGTTATACTTGAGCTGCACAGTTATACTTGAACTGCACAGTTATACTTGAGCTGCACAAAACATGGCTGAGGTAAATTACTATTTAGTATTTACCAATGTAGCAAATAGAACGAAGTATGCCTTAAAACAATCCAATGGGTTTGATTCTTTGTTAATTGTTCCATGCGCAAAGCTCAACTTAATTAACTACCGGAAATTTATTCTATTCTGATACTAACCTCTCAACGATCTTCTCAATGACCTTCTCAATGACCTAATGACCTTCTCTCATATATTTATATTCATTTCCACTGGTATTTCGTTTGGATTTTTTTAATTATTCTTTACTATCAAAATCCAAATAATGTCTCAATTTTCTGATTTTAGACGTGCTTAAGACCTTGTCTACGTTCAGAAAATAAAAGAATTTGGAACCTACCATATGTTTGATCTAGCTTTAACCCATGCAGTTGGTAAGCATCTTGAAGAACTACTTAGGTATGCCAATGTCCCTGTTTCTCATGATGATGCCAAAGAACCTTGGGGGAAAATTGCCTTGTTTGAGGCAGTAAGATTGCATGACGAAGTTATTACAGATCACCTGGAGGAGTTTTTCCAGCTTAACAATAGTACAGTCAACTCTACGGTAATGGGTAGAGCAGTATATGAGGATTATTATACCCTCAATGGAGTCCAGGTATCCCAGAATTTGACTGGGATTATACAACATTCAAATATGATATTACAACTTTGTAGATATTTCGATTTAATCAAATATAAGTTCTTCTTACCGTAGTCGAAATCTGAACCATGTCAATTACGAACGTATTCTGCGGCAGTTGCACAATTATAAGTTTAATAGCTAAATGCTTCTTATATTCTCCTTAGCCAGTAGTTTCAACCAAATTAATAATTGGGAAAGGCAAAAACTTCTCTTGCACAAATCAACGGGAATTTGATTCTCGCTGAACTATCGAAACAGAGAGTGGCAGCCAAGATGGCAGCGCAGGTACTGCCTTCGATGAATCAAGGGAACATTAAGGAATATAAACAGGATTGTTCAATCCAGCAATAAACCTTTGGTAGGTAATTAAGGTTACTTTTGTACGTCGAACAATTAACAAAAGAATATGTATTAACAGTTCGTTTATACTTGGTTCTTACCAAAAGTGAATACACAATCGAGAATGACCTCAGCTATGTATTTTGTGTTGAAGTATAATTGTATGTTAAAGTATAATCGTGTAATAGTAGAAGTAGTGAAGTAGTTTAATTTAGATCTAAATGCTGCGAAATTAATGAATTCCTCATACAACTATATTATAAATATGTATATTCTATAGATACGAACATAGTATCAATACGGATATTGAATAGATGTATATACATAAACATTCTAAATATAGATATAGTATTATATAATTTACTTGCATGAGCAATTCACTAATTTTGCAGCATTTCTTATAAAATTAAAAGTGATCCGCAGTGCTAAAACATGTTTTGGTGATGGTGTTAGTGTGCAAATTGTTGGCGAATTCAACCATGCCCAAAGGTAATTTAACTTAGCAACCAATTCACTTCTAATACTCAAAGACCCTCTGAATTACTATTTAAATTCCAAAATTTGACCAAATTTAATTTGCTTAAGTTTTTTCCATACAAATATTCAATCAAAATGCCTATCACTAAGTACTTAGAAGATTACGAAGCAGTGTACGACTGAGAAAAACCTACGTCCACGACAGAACAGAAACTTGAAGCTATAGCCTTCGCTGCCGGTCAGGCATTAGAAGAAAGACTCGTAGCTTTATAGAACTCATGACGAAGTCAAAGTATATTTAGCTGAAATGGTTTGTGACTTTACAAATCGGGTTCTTGACAAATTTGGTTGTGATTTAACACGAGAAGATTTTGACAAACGGGTTCATGGTCTCGCCTTTGGGTGGCATGACTCATATTACCTACGTTTCGAGGCTTGGGATCCAGCTTTTTTTGGATCCCTCTATGTTGACTTTTAGAAATATATATTCTATACATGTTTAGATATGATATGGAATCCACTGGTGAGAAATTTAAATTTCGCAGCATATCGTGCTGAATTACTTCACTACTTTAACTACGACATAATGCACAGCCAAAATAAATGTTTCTTTAGTATCACTATATTTGTAGTAATTACAAGAACTCCAACATTCTTTGTTTATGAGTGTTCTTTTGCTAATTGTTCGATACCCAAAGAAAGGTTAATTAGCTATAAGCTTTTCCAATCCTGAATACTCTTGGGAGATATGTTCCAAAATGATTTATACTTCTTTTCAGTTCCTTTCATAAAAGCGGTGTACTCTAAGAAACTTCCTCGTCGACAATGGATTTCGACGAATATGCTATCTCACGTCCTTGTTTATACACTGGTGCTACGTCTTTTGAAAAAAAGCTAAAAGATGGAGTCATATGACAACGCCAAAGAGCTTTTGGGTAAGTTTGCCTTGGCGAATTTGATAAGTTTATTGCTGATCAAGGGTTAAAGTTTCTAGAGTATGATCTTGGAGATACCCAGGACCGAGCTAAAGAAGCTACTGATGCTTGTTATTATTCTCAATTCGGTCCAACCACTGTCTGGACTCCAGGTTCTCCAGCATAAAGTATTGAAGCTATTCCATTAAGTATAATTCTATGTATAGTGTAAGGAATCTACATATGTTACTTTTGCAATGAGTTCACAATTTTTACAGTACTAAGCACACTAACTTCGGCTTTCACGCAATTTTACAACTAATCAATACATATTAGAGTTGATTATTTGGTACATTTATTTGTATCATTAGAACCAATTATGCTCTAAGATTCGATACAAAACCATTGACTTCTACTCTGGTAATTGACCATGCAGAGACGAAAGTGATTAACTACCAAACGTTTATGGTATTCTGATACTAAATGACCTCATGTATTCCAAAGCTTATATTTAGTTATTTCCAGGTAAATATTCATTAATTTTTACCGAAAATCCATTTTTTGAAATCATTACTAGACAGTCTTTGCTGGGGGAAACATCCCAAGCATTTACATTGGGTATTGTCTTCGCTGGATTTAAAAGACAAGATAAGATCGAAAATTGAAACGCTATTTGTTACGACCAACAGTACTGAATCGACTTCAATAACTATTTGATCAACTAATAATATCTATATATAATCCATATAGTATAGCATGCACTGGTTTCATATCACTTTCTCTATACATATTCCATTGTCCCCATGGTTTAAAAGATCATATCGGCTGGTGTTTCAATTAGTACGTACTATTTTAGTCTCTATGATTCGACGAAAGTTACAATCAACAAACAGTCTCCGATGACCGTATTGTCATCTTCCCTACCATTCTCCGTTTATATTATAAAGAAAGGAATAACTCGGAACACCTAATATAAATTGGCATCTTGACCCAGACTGTCAACTTTTAAGATCCATATACAACCGTGATCTTTTCAAATAATGACTAACTACCTTCTTCTATAATATATATGTAATCTATATACATATCTATGCTTGTATTTGCAGTAAAAGTTGCAAACTGAATAACCTGCACATAGTGTGAGATGAACCAAAAGAAAAAAAAAAAAAAAAAAGGAAAAAACAACATTGATAACTAGAAGACCTAGCGGTTAATTTACCATCAGATAAGTAAGTAACATTCGTTAATCCAGAACTCCACTGGGATCCAATAAGAAGTGTCGTTAGTTCCAGTTTGTTGATCAGAAGATCAAATTCTAAAATCCCGTCACGTGCACCCCTTTTAATCCATCCAATAAAACGATTTGAATCTACAATAATGAGTGGTTTGTCATTAGGCGATGACCACCCACTAACCGAAAAGAATTCGTCTAATAGTGAATCACCTAATAATAATTTGAAATTGAATATTATGAGTGAGTCTGATCGGAAGTCTTTTGAGGATGAACCCGATATTAATAACTTGAATCTTGATGAAGAGATTGATGATCTTCTACTGAATAAACGAAAACCATTAGACGAAGATATTGATCCTTTAAACAAATCGATAGCTGAAGATAAGAATCTTAAATCAAATACTGCTAGTAACACACATTCACCAAATCCAATTATTGAACAACATGAACATAAATTATCTGATTCTCAACAAAATTTGAGAAAATCATCGTCATTAATTCCAATAACCAGTGAAGCAGCTTTGGGTAATTTAAAAAATGATGATAATAATGAAAATTCAAAAATTTCGGCTTATGCCAGATTAGATTTTGAAAATTTCACCTTTTTCGTTCAAACTTTACAAGTTGTTTTAGGTAGAAAATCAAATGATGAATTATTACAATCTTCTCATCATGCTGTTGATGTTCATTTGAGTTCTAAAAAAGCTATTTCAAGACGTCATGCTAAGATTTTCTATAATTTTGGTACACAGAGATTTGAATTATCTATTTTAGGAAGAAATGGTGCATTTGTTGATGATTTATTCGTTGAAAAAGGTATTACTGTTCCTTTAATTGATGGTACCAAAATTCAAGTTGGTGATATTCCCTTTCTGTTTGTTTTACCTTCAATCGAACCAAATGAAAACGATGAAAGTAAATTGTTATCAAAACCAATGAATCCAACTGATGCAATTAACTTAAGATCTAATTTATATTCTGGCTCTTCTTCTCCTCCTAAATCAATAAGAAGAAAGTCTTCAAAATTATCAAGAAAACCTTCAATATCTTCGGATAATCTTCATTCTCGCAAGAATTCAAAAGTAAAACTACCGAGAAAATTATCTGATGCTAGAAGAAAATCATTAGCATCAGCAACAAATGACGAAATTAATGAAATTTTAAATGCTTTAGGTGCTGATTCTATCGATTCAATAGCTGAAGATAATGATGAATTTATAGATGCTCAAATTCAAGCAATTCTAGAAGGTCATGAAAAAATTAATTCCAATAAAAATGAATTTAATAACGCTTTGAAATTGGCCCTGTTCAATGAATCGGCTATAGAAGATGAAGAAGATGAAATTGATAAACTTGTTCAACAACATAACCTTGAACAAGGTGTAACATTAGATGAATCCATTTTGAATGATGAATCAAAAGACCGTCAAAATGATCACAATAATAATAATAATACTAATACTAATAACGATAATAACGAAAATGATGATATCAATATGGACTTATCAATATTGAATCAAGAAATTGCAACTTTAGCACCATTGATTGATGCTCATAATCATGACCTATTGAAAGAAAAGGAAGATAAAAAGAAAAAATTGGAACTTTCAAAATTCAAAAAATCCCAAAATTCAAAAAAATCTAATAAAAAGCAATCTGGTAAAGATCAAACTTCACCTCCTTTAAATTCAGTTTCTCCACCTTCAGTTATTACCAGTAATAATATGAATCCCTTGATGGGAAAACCTGCTCCTCCTAGAATGGGAAAACCTGCTTCCATACAACCCCCTGCAAATAGATTATATGGTAGACCTTTAACTGGTAAATCTTCTTTTGGTGAAGAATCAATGGCTTCAAATTCATTACCTGTAAATTATCAGAATATTCCAAACCAAATTACTCAACCACCTTTAGTTACAAATGTCCCCCCTCCAATTGTTAGACCTCCTCCTCCAAGACCTTTACCTCCTAAATTAGAGGTCCCAGTCAATACTATAACTACAGTTCATGTTGTGTCTTCTTTAATACCTGCCAAAGCAATTACAGTTGACCCTTTTAAATTCGAACTCGCTCCTATCTGTGTACTTAAATCTCTAGATGAACCTAATAGTACACCTAAGATTCCGAAAAAAAATAAAGATATGTCAATACTCAAATTGACTGCTAAAACTGCCCATCCAACCGGTGAAGTACCTGAACAATATAAAACTAAACCAAATGTTGCATTTCCAACAATGATTACCAGTGTTTTGAGAGCAAAAGCAGGAGATTATGGAATGACTTTACCTGCAATAATCGAAGGAATTAGAGAAATGTATCCTTACTATAAGTATTGTCCAGATGGTTGGCAATCAGCTATAATTCATAATGTTGAATTAAATAAAATATATAAAAAAGTTTCAAACTATGGTCAAAAATCAGAGTGGACTTGGACCATGGACAATGCTTATATAGAAGAAAGAGAACGAGTTAGAAGAAAACAACAAGAAATGGCTGCTGCTAGAGCCAAAGCCGCAGCTATTAAAGCTGAAGAACTTAAACAAAGACAAAAAATTGAAGCTCAACAAACTGCAATTTCTCAAAATATTACTGCAAGAAATGTTCCGGCTTATACTTACAATCCAAATGTTCGTTTACCACAATCACAATTCATTTCACAACTTCAACAAAAGCAAGCTTCATCTTTACCTGTCAACGGCCAAAAACCAAAAACAATTGCAGAACTTGCAAGTGAAATTAGAAGAGATGGAGTGGGATCGAAGGCTCCATTATATTTTAAACCTCAAACTTCCACACAAGGAAATAAACCTGGTGAATTACCAAGACCTATGTCTGGTTCTAACTCTCCTGCACCAACTGGTGCTTACTCAAATTCTCCTGGAACCCATTCTAAATCACCAATTGGCTCAGGGTCTCAATCTCCAACCACTATTAAAGCACAATTAGCTGCAAACAGATCTCAATCACCATCTCAACAATCACAACCCCCGGTTATGAATTCAGATACTAAGAAGTCATTAGCTTACCTTCAAAAAGAATTGTTTGTATTATATAAGGCAAGAAAGTTGTCATACAATACTGCAACTACTACAGAGATTATCACCAAAGCACTAGCCACTACTATTGCACAGGTAAATGTCATAGGAGCCAGAGCTGGCTGTGGTGATAATGCTTTGAGTTTTTTGGTTGAAAAAGCTCCTCAACAAGTGAGTAAAATTTTGGATATTGCTTTGACAAAATCAATTAAAGAGAAGCAAGGTACATTATCATCCAGGCAATCCAGTAGAGATGGTACGCCGGTACCACAAGGGAGTCCCCCGGCATCTGCTCCAGCGTCTGCTCTATCTCCAAATGACCAGCCAAAACAAGTTTCAAAGCCAGTTTCTCAACCAGTCGTTCAATCAGACGTGGGACCGAAGCAAAGCTCTCAAACTTTGGACGCAAAATCTACCTCGGGCCAATCACCCTTGTCCAGTCAACAGTTAAGAGGACCAAATGGTCCTTCTTCTCTGCCGCCATCTGGTCAATCAATAAAGACCTCATCATCTCATACAAACCCCGTTCTCGTATCAGATAAATCTTCATTCACACCAAGTGCTAATCAAAACACGTCGATTCCACAATCCCAAGTCTATTCGTCATCTCCCATAAATAAACAAAATGCACCCATAGAACAAAGACCAGCCTCAACTGTTGCTGCAAACCAGTCACCTTCAAACCAACCTCAGGTTACTACTAGCCCAGGCTTCAAGTCAAATTCCCCCATTGTGGCACCAAGTGGCTTGTCTTCACATCAATCGGCTAGCCCCAATGGAGTAGCTACAAATAGTTCTCTGAAGCCCCAATCACAAGAATTCAGTGGTCAGTCCACACCAGCTGCTGTACAGCCTCCGGAACCGCAACCAGTCAAACCACTGGTGGCACCAGCCACTAATTCCTCTCTCGCAGACGATAGCAGTCTGGAGAATCAATCATCTTACAACAAGACGTTAGCAAATTCTCGTCCTGTGGTAAAGTCTCCAGTTCAACAGCCCCAGTCAACAACTGGAGCATCTACCTCACCTGCACCTTCGTCATACTCATCTGGATTGACCAAACCCCGCTATGGTTTATCCAAGCCTCCTAGCTTTCAAAAGACCGGGTCTCCTGCTTTATCTCGTCCTGCCTACTCTGGACCAGGATCAAGAGGTACTGGGTCCTTGCCTCGGCCACCCCAATTCTTGTCTAACAAACCGCCCGCTGCACAACCACAAAATAGTGAGCCATCCACCGGTGACAAAAGACCATTGGATCAAAATGGAGATAAAGTTAACGAGAACAGCCCTAGTAAGGTGATCAAGATTGAGTAAGTGACTTATAATTTAATAGAATAACGTATTTAATGTAATATAAATTTTTTGCAGTATGTGCACGTGACCAAGTTATATACAGTTTCAGTACTTCAGAGCGAGAAACGCTCGAATATCAACATCTCAAAAATCATAAAAGGGTGGCAATCAGAATACTGATAAACTACTAATCAATCATCCCATTACCACCAATTAAGATAGATATCATATACTTCACATAACCCTTCCCTTCATTGTTATTAAAAAGTAAAGTAACACGTCCTCGTTAGGATTGTTAACAATTGCATAAAAGAATCATAAGTGTAATTCGTCATAGTTATATATCAAACAGTCTCCAGAAATAATGAATTCGATTTCTCAGCAATTTTCACATAGCAATACGAATACTTATATGAATGAAATAAGTGCTGCCAAAAATGAGTTTGCCAGCGGGGTTCAATTAGATTTGGCACCATCAATTGAATTACCACCAATTTCACAACCAACTGAATTTTTGAGAGCTCATACTGATGATGCCAGTAATCCAGATTGTAAAATTAAAATTGCTCACGGTACAACCACATTAGCATTCAGATTTCAAGGTGGTATTATTGTAGCTGTTGATTCTAGAGCTACTGCTGGTAATTGGATTGCTTCTCAAACTGTTAATAAAGTTATTAGAATTAATCCATTTTTATTGGGTACCATGGCTGGTGGTGCTGCCGATTGTCAATACTGGGAAACTTGGTTAGGTACTCAATGTAGATTACATGAATTGAGAGAAAAAGAACGTATTTCTGTTGCAGCTGCTTCTAAAATATTAAGTAATTTAGTTTATGAATATAAAGGTATGGGTTTATCCATGGGGACCATGGTTTGTGGTTATACTAAAAAGGAAGGCCCAACTGTTTACTACGTTGATTCAGACGGTACTAGAATGAAAGGTGATATCTTTTGTGTTGGTTCTGGTCAAACTTTTGCCTACGGGGTCTTGGATTCAGAGTACCATTGGGATTTAAGTGTGGAAGACGCATTATACTTGGGTAAAAGAAGTATTTTAGCCGCCACCCATAGAGATGCCTATTCTGGTGGTTCAATCAACTTGTATCACGTTACCGAAAAAGGTTGGATTTATCACGGTAACCATAACGTTGGTGATATCTTCTATGACATCAAAGAACAAGAAAAGTCCTTCAACAATGTCGATGGTTAAAAGTAGTATTATTGCATAGTGCTCCCTATTTCTTATAATATATCATACGTAATAATCCTCTGTCTTCCGTAATAATCTTCCGTAATAATCCTCTGTAATAATCTCCCATAATAAGTCTGCAACGGTTGCAGTCAAAATAGCTAGGGCTGTTGCCCTAGTGCACTGTCTTCGGCACGTGATACTCATATTCTACTCGTTTTTTTTTCCTTCATTTTTTTTTTTTTTTTTTTTTTTTTTTAGCAGTGCGAACTGCTCCCATCGAATTTTCACTTTACTCTCACTTTACTATTCTGAAAATTTTTTGATACTGTAGAAAAAGAATTTTTTTGAAGAATTGAAGCTTTCCCTTTTTTGAACTAACCAAAGTATAGCCAAAATGGTATGTGAAGAGGATATATGAGATAAACGAAATAGCATCGGGATCGTTGGGATGTATCAGAAGGTGGCAAGCTGAAGAGATTGAAGGAGTATTTAAGAATGGGAATGGATGAAAGAAACGAAACTATATATAATCAAATGAACAATCTTATTTGAATAATAGAGCAGCAGGATCGATTTAAAGCACCTTATACGAGATGATATTTCACATTAATGACAAGCAAATACTAACTGTAACTATAGTCTTCTAAAGCTCAAAATCCTATGCGTGAATTGCGTATTGAAAAATTAGTCTTGAACATCTGTGTCGGTGAATCCGGTGATAGATTAACCAGAGCTTCTAAAGTTTTAGAACAATTATCTGGTCAAACCCCAGTTCAATCTAAAGCTAGATATACCGTTAGAACTTTCGGTATCAGAAGAAATGAAAAAATTTCTGTCCACGTTACCATCAGAGGTCCAAAAGCTGAAGAAATCTTAGAAAGAGGTTTGAAAGTTAAAGAATATCAATTAAGAAGTAAAAACTTTTCTGAAACCGGTAACTTTGGTTTCGGTATTGATGAACACATTGATTTAGGTATCAAATATGATCCAGGTATCGGTATTTACGGTATGGATTTCTACGTTGTTGTCGGTAGAGCTGGTCAAAGAATTACCAGAAGAAAGAGATGTAGAAGTACCGTTGGTAAAAACCATTTAGTCCGTAAAGATGACTCTATCCAATGGTTCAAACAAAGATACGATGCTGATGTCTTAGATAAATAAACTAGTTAATCTTGTATCTATCTTTTAATTTAAAACGAAATCTAATAAAATATTAACCATATTTTTATATATTCTTGTAAGACGTTGTAGCAGTTTCAAATCTAGATTGCTGATCCGTACATTGCAAGGTTGGTAAGGCTATTCACCTCCATCTCCATCTCGTAATGGTAAGGCACCATTTCAGATTTTTGAGAATTGCACCAAAAAAAAAAAAAAAAATTAAAAAATTAAAGACTCACCCTTATGGTACGGGGCAAAAATCGTATATTTAACTTATAACCAGGTTAGTTTTCGTCTTTTTTCTCCAATAATTGGTAATATCTACTTTTGGAGCCTAGCAATGGTTATAATCAACTATGAACCATTGGAGCATTTACCATGTATGTATATTCACATTACAGAAAGATGACAGAGATACTAACAGAAGAATAGATATCGATGAACCTATAACAGAGCAAGAAAGACATAATGTTGAACAGTTGCTAAGACTTGAACTAGCGAATAACGAGAACGGTGGCGATAGTAATGGCTTGCATCCGTTAGTTAATGAGGTTATTCCCTTACCTAATCCTAATCGGTCAACACCATCGCCGTTACTAATGCAAGAAATCGAACGATACGAACAGGAAGAGGATACTGATGATGAACAGGAACCTGATAGACGTCTTTCAAATGGTATTGACTTATCCCGGTATTCGAATTTCAATAATGACGACCTTAATGATCATGACGACGATAATATTAATTACAATAATTTATATTCAACCTTGTCGTATTCAATGTTACACGAAAGAAATTTAACTTTAATGAATGAAAATAATGAACAGTTGGCTCAGTTGGAACAAAATCACTTATCACAATTGTCAGACTTGAAAGAAGATCAACATGAACAATTAACAAGAAAACGACAACAAATTGAAGATATCAATGTCATACGTAAGAAAAGACAAGTTGTTGATTTCAAGCCAGTTAATGATTATCTCAATGATAGATGGAAAGACGGGATCAAGTCGGTGGTGGATCTAGGTATAGAATCTGCTCGTATGGATATGGAAATCCATCACTGAACTCTTTAATGATATCCATGATTTCTGCTTCATTTCATTTGGCCAAAGCCTATTATTTATTTCCTTATATATAGATATATATATATACTTTGTTCGTTAATTCATGCATTCATCGCTGTAGTGAGTTGGTGGAAACCTTCTTAAACATCATATCTGCTTTCGAACTACCAATATTAACAATCCGTGGACATCCTTCCCGGTGTTTCTCCTGGCGAACACACTCTAAACAGTAGTAAGCAGCAGACCCCGAGCTTTCCTCTCTCCCTAACCCATTCCCACACAATATGCACTTATCTCCAAGGTGTCCAAACGAACATCCATCACATATTCTAACCTTAGCTGTTGGTTTGACATAAGAATCACATATTGGACATCTTCCATCACACTGTTGGCACACCTTCCCAACGCGTGTGCCTGGCTGTTTCATACACTGGACCAAGTCATACTGGTGACGTGACATTATTTGTTGGTGGTGTTGGCGGTGGTGGTGGTACTGGTGGTAGTGGCCTTCTCTTCTCTTCTCTTCATCGCTTCTTTTTTCTTTATCGCTAATACCTCATATTGTGCTCATTTTTTGTTCTCGTTCTTCCTCTTTATAAGGAGATTCCAGGCATTTATCCACCCATTTCTACCATAACTTATTAAGCAACTAATACTATAAAAGCCCCAGTGGTATATTAAATCCAGTTTCAAGCGAATAAAGATCAAAAAATCCAGGTTCTCCTAGCAAAATACCGATAGAATGGCAGAAAATCTACGTGTTGCCGCTCAGGATGAAGAGTGCACCATCTGTCTAGAGCCAATCACTAAAACAAGCATCCTTGGAGTCATATCGAATTGCCATCACTATTATCACGATAAGTGTTTGCTTCAATGGAGTGCCAACTCAAACTCGTGTCCTACTTGTCGAAAGAAGTTTTACAAGATTGAAAATATCGATTGTCAAAATCCACACAAAATCACCTCTACGGTGGCAGTAAAGGATAAGTTATTATCAAACGATGCTATTAATGAAATCCCAGAGGAGTTTATAATAAGGCCTCATCAACAATATACTTCGATTCACCTTTCTGGGGCCAATGATCGAGAATCGCCAAATGGAGTTTGTTCGATCTGTTCAAGTGCTGATTATCGATTATCACGCACTAGAAATATGATAAGCTGCCAAATTTGTGCTTCAATGTTTCACTTGATGTGTCTTGGGATTTCTGCTGACTCGGCAAATGATATTGAAGAATGGTTTTGTCCAATGTGTGACTCTCCTCAAGAATTATTGGTATTACCTGCTCCTTCTTCTAATGGGTCAAGAGTTAGATATCGCCGATCAGCACCTTACCGTTCTACAGCGTCCTCCGGTACTCAAACGTTGTCTATCAGACCAACGACAGGAGTATCAACGGGCCGCCAAACAACGACTCTGAGAAATTCAAGACCGGGATTGGTCATTAGAAATGAAAATAATGAATTGGATGATGATTTCTTGTATTCGGAGGACTTCAGTGAAGACTTTCACACCCATTTCAATTCCAATTCAGGCTTGTCCGCCGGATTTCGCAATCATCCATTATCACCTATCGCTGCTCCAGTGGTTAATGGGGGTGTTCTTCTTCGAAGAGAAATGAGAAATAATCAAAATTTAACTGAAGATGAAGCTCAATCGTGGAACTTATTTGAAGAAGCTAGACGTAGCTCAAATTCGGAATTACCTCAAAGTTCAAACCCTTCAAATAATATAAACGGTGAACGTAAAAAAAGACGGAAAAGAACTGTCAATAACGATGATAAGGTCTCAGTTGGTTCTTCACAAAGCATACAGCAAACCGGGGGGTCGAGTAGTAGCGGATCTAGGATTGCCAGCTTGATAAGTCAAATCAAGACTCCTTCAAAGCCTGTTGCTATATCAAGAAGTGATAACAGTAGCTCATTTCCAACACCAGAAGAAATGAATGCAAATTCGTCTCCTTCGAGTATTTCCGCAAGTCAACTGCCGTCAGTCTATAGTCCCACTGATGCTCGGTCTCTCGATAGTGACTATCAAACTGATTCAGAATCTAGCATTGGGAGCCGATCAAAGAAAAAGATTTGTCCAAATGATAATCATGAATCAACTATTGGCACTCCTGAACTTACTTTTGATCAGAAAAACGAAATCCAAAAACACATACGAAATTATTTAAGGCCCTTGTATAAACCCAGAAGATCAAATGGGAAATCTTCTGCTAATCAAATCATCAAATCCGAGGATGCGTATATGACTATCAACAAAGGTATTTCTCGAAAACTTTATGCTGCAATACTTTCTGACGCAACAATTGAAAATGGACGATATATCCAAAAAACAATAGATGACTATTTTGAAAATGAAAGTAAATTGAAACAGCTTGTTGATAAGTATGTTGAGGACGAATTAACGACGTTACGAAATGCATAATCCATTCTTTTTTATTTTTTTTTTTTTTTTGCCTTTTTTTAAATTTTATTTTAAAAATCTCTAAAACTTTTTATATAAGCCTATATATATATATAATAAAGGTTAGTGAAATTTTATCTACGACGAGGACCTTTAGGTTTATTGAATTTCAAATTCTGTCTACTAGTTGACAGTGGTTGATTGACTTCAGGTTTCAAATCGTTTAATTCTAATTCGTCCAAGTCCCCAACTTCGAGGACTTTGTCGACAACAACACCTTCATCAGCAAAAGATTTTATGAAGCTTATTAAACCTTGTCTATTTGAAGCGTAGATCATTCTATCTTTTACCTTGGAACCAGAAGGGCATGAATAAATAAAAGCGATTTTATTTGAATTGTAATTATAAATGGCAAATTGGGGATGAGGAGATGATGAATCAACTGCTTTAGTCAAATGGTCAACTAAAGAGTTCAACTCTACATTTGAACTCGAGGATGTTTTCTTGACAGTTTCATTTGGAACATCAATGTTGAAAGTGACCAAATTACCTGAATTTTTGAAATTTGGTAACGCTTCAAATTCTTCCTTCAAAGATGGTTCAACATCAAATAATAACGCACCTCCAATGCTACTGCCAGCAGCAGTCTCGGACTCTCCGTGCATCGATGCTAGTTCCTTCTTAAAAGAATCCTGACTTGCAAGACCAGATTCTGCTAAAGATAATGTTTGTAATGAATTGATTTCCTTCATCATTTTTTCTTCACTGGTAAGGGCATTTGAATCATCCTGTTGAATGCTTGAGCTATTTTCATAATTTTTCAAATTTAACTCATCCAACTCAGTCCAAGCCAACAAATGAGATTTCTTAAATTGATTTGAACCTAATTGTTGTATCAAGGTATTCTTCGTTGAAGCATAAAGCATTTTTTGACGGATTGGTGCAGTATCAGGTATAAAACTAATAAAAGCGTATGATCCCTCATCTTCTGGGACTATTATATAACCCGGTTGAGGATACTTCTCCTTAAAATAGCCATGTAAACCTTTTAAAACCTCCTACTTATCTGAACTTGAAGGTTGGGGGAATTCTTCGTCTGGAATCAAGGTAGTGCTGTCATCCGATACCCTAATAACTAAGGCATTTACATCAAAATTCTTGAAAGCATCTAATAGCTCGGTAGACGCAGTGATCCCGGATCTTGCTGACATCTTTGGTTGGTTGTGCTAAACTTATCAAACAGTCAATTGCTAGTCTAACATGGATTATTTAATACTGTTCCGTATACCATTTATCCAAAAGCCAAATCACTTTTGTGGTGTGCGGGTGTTTATGGGTGTATGTACGGGTGTTGTTTCTGTGATAGTGTTTATGGGTGTATGTACGGGTGTTGTTTCTGTGATAGTGTTATTGTTTTACTTTTTTAGTAGATCAATTTTTTACAGCTAACTTCCCAGTTATTCAATTGAAGTCTTTCACTAGTGACGGATGAACTTGTTTGGTATGATAGGTGGCTCGAGTCCACCTTCCACGGCCAGTATCCCCCTGTTCGAACAGGGCGAGAAAAAAGACTCGACCGATTTGCAGATAAGATCATTAGTTTATCTATATAAAAGGCTCCGAATTTGTAAATTATCATCTTTTTTAAAAGATGGGAGGTTGAAATATGTGGATGGAGAGGAGGATGAAGACAATCTGTATTTTAAGAAGCTCGATGTGTTGTATAATACCGAAGGGTTCAAGAAGAAACTTGTTGAAGATAATTATCGGATCACCATTGATTTTACAAAGAACAAATTTCGATCGTTTTGCATTTTGAGTGAATATCCAAGTGAAAGCCTAACCAGACCATCTTCTCCCGTGAAAGGGCAGTCTGTGAACGAGGAGTTCAGTGAAGGGTACCCCGTACTAAAAGACCATAAAGAGAAAAAGAGTAAAGGATTCAAGTTTGTTTATTTACCATTACAGATAAGAATGAATGATTTGATTAATATACTTGCCAACTCAGATATATATATCGAGCATTTCTCAATGTTCTCTTTGGAGGAGCGATATACGAAGGCTTTCAAAGCGGTGAAGCTGGTGATTGATAGTGATCGATATGATAATGACAAAGTCGTCAATCTAACCTTAGATGAAAAAGAGTTGATCATAAGAAACTATTTGACCGGTGTTGCATTTGCAATACAAGTCAAACGTATATACCTGGAGTATATGAAGAATGCATTGAAATCGAATGAACCAAAGAAGGAACCAACATCGCCTAAAAAACTAAGTTCAAAACCTTCAATTTCAAATATATCCAGCACTTCCCCCATAAAGTTGAGTTCAAAACCATCAATTACAAACTTATCGAATGATTTGAATAAATTATCGGTGGGAGCAACTCCCAAATTGAAATCAAAACCCTCAATTTCCAAGTTAAAACTTGAAGAGTTATATAACCCAGTGGCAGCTCCTCCAAAGTCTCCCACAAAATCTAGACCATCGAGACCAACTTCACCCACAAAATCCCCAACTAAGTCTTCAAGCAAATCTACGAGTAAATCAGCTTCGAAAACATCCAGCGAAACCTCTTCATCCTCTGTTGATTCAGACTTGATGAAAAAATGTGAATGGGCCGTTTCTGACAAGCTCGCAAAGGAATCAGTCAAACTTCAGCCCATAGTTTGTCAAGGTCCAAGGGAGACGTAGGGTAATAACTGGCCTGGGGTATATGGCCATCGGTGAAAACGTAATCTTTTAGAATGTCATCATTAGAAATGGAATTTTCAAAATTAATCAAGACCGGCTTTGCATATTTTGCAGTGTCCTCTTTCTTTGTAGTAGTACCACTATCTTTTTCAGACATGATTCTAGGGACGAAAGTAAGAGTAGAGCAAGTACCAAAAAATTGCACCCATTTAAGCAGCAAATTCAGGAAAAAAAAAAAATTAAATTTATCAACAGAACAAATTTTTCTTTAAGAAAGCATTAGCATTTGACCATGTTTAGAGGCATCAGAGCACCACAGACCAGACTAATTAGAACCATTCATAGTAGTTCTATCAGACCTAATCTATTTGGAGGTAAAAAAGTTACTCAGAATGATTTGGGCGCACCTTCAGGAAAGGGAGAAGGGACCACCAATCCGGTTGATATATTGAAGAAGAATGATATTTTGATGTATTCTAATAAGCCGATAAATTATATTGAGTCGGTTAAAGAGAATGGGTTTCATTTGGCAAATAACATAATGATACAATCCCCTGATAAAGAAGGGAATATAATTGGGGCATTATTGATTGAGACCGAAAACATTGAGGTTAATTTATCCAATGAAGGATTTAAGATCATTAATGGATTCATGATTGAATTCAAAGAAGAAATACTTGGAATATTTGAGAAAATCCATCCCAAACCTGAAATAGTGGTTATGGGGTTAGGTGGAAGATCAAGAATGTTATCCGAGAAGAATCGAGTTTACTTTGCCAAGTTAGGGATTCAGTTGGAGATTGGAGACTCTAATAATGCAGCACAAATATTTGACTTACTAGCTACTGAAAGGCCAAATGTAATTCTGGCATTTTTATTGCCTCCCAATGTGTAAATAGGTATATATATATATATTAATAATAAAAGTACATAAGTTACAGATCAACCAGTAATCTAATCATGAGGAGAGAAGGTATTATTTAAATGACTATTATTCAAATCATAATCATTGGGTATATCATGATTGAGAATTGGATAGTTCAAGACATTTTGATGTTGAGGAGTACTCATCATCATCATCATCATTACTGGTTGTTGGGGGTGTTGTTGTTGTTGTTGCTGCTGTTGTTGCTGTGTGTGTTGTGGTGGTGGTGGTTGATGTATCCTTGGAGGAGGCATATTATATTGATTATATTGATTATAATGAAGATTGGGAGAAGGTTTATCAAACATTTTATCAAGAACGAATTTTTTATTTGGAGTAGACAGGATATTACCCAATTCAAAAGAAGAGTGATCGGTGGAAGACATATTCAAATTTGAATTCACCGAAGAGTTACTTTCTTTTGAGATATCGGAATCGTCTTTTCTTTTAGAAGGAGGAGGGAGAGAAGGATTAGGGGTTTTCTTTAACCTGCTTGCATTCAAATGGCTTAATTTTTTCGATTTAGATTGGTTATTTAATTTAGTGTGAACGTCGGTGAAGACGATTTGGAATTTATTCATTCCGGCTTGCATTTGTTGTTTATTATTTTTCTTTTTCGATTTTTTCGAAGGTTGTTTTCTTTCATTAAATACCCCCATTGTTGGTTTAAAATCGATTATATTTTTTTTAATTTCTTTCTTTGGCGTTGGACTAGGGGGTATTTTTTGATTTTCATCGTTGGACCTTAATCCACTGGACATGATGACTGTGGAAGGCGACGACACCGGGTGGGTTGATTTAGCCGGGGTTTCAAAGTTCTTATTAGATAATTTCAACGGGGTCTTTGTATTTAAAATGTTTGATGATACGTCGGTTAAGACTTTTTTCGAAGGAGTATCGGAGGGGACTTTACGGTATGATTTTTTATTCAAGATTGGTTTTTGTATTTCATCTCCATCTTCTTCGTCGTCATCTTCTTCTTCATCGGTGAGTTTATCATCGATTTTGGTTGTTATTGAAAGTTTATGGGGTTGTCTTGGAGGGGTATCAATTTGGGTGATTGATCTTTTTTGATTGTTTTCGCTGAAAAGAGACTGTTTCAAAGTCTTCTTATCATTTGGAGTCAACTTAAACTTGGAAGGAGTGATTGTATCCAAATCTTTCAAAGGAGTAGCTCTAATAGGACTATCCATGAAGAAATCGGTTAAATGTAACGATTTATCATGGAAAGGGGTGATATTTTGCTGGTTTGACTGGGGGAGATTCAAGTTATGATTTAAAAAGGGAGTCAAGTTAAGACCCGAGCCAAAATCCTCGTGGTTTGATATAACCCCATTAAAGAATTTTGAACTTGGAGTCGAATTATACGAAATGAATTGGTCATTGAAGAAAGTTTTACTAATCAACGGAGTCCACCCCGTTAAAGGCTGTTTGGAAGCAGAAGTGGTTGGGGGAAGAATCGAATTGGCCTTGGGGGTGTTTATATCTTTTGATCTTTTCAGTTTATGTTGTTTTGATTTTACTAAATCTTCATCATCGGTTTCATCATTTTTATTTTTTTCATCAATATCATTAAAGTTATTATAAATCAACGGGTCTATTAGTTGACGAGAAGGCGAGGAATGTAAGAATTCGTTTGACATCGTTTGAATACCTGGTAAAGATAAGTAACAAGTATCTGAGAGAAGGATTATCAAAATATAGAACGGTGAGAAAGGGACTTAAATCAACTTTTTGAGATGCGAATGAAATGAAAACAAAAACAAATGAAATTCAAAACAAACAACTCTGGTGTAGCAACTTGTACAATATCCCCATTCGCCTTCAGCTTCTTCATGCTCTTTATTCATTATAATATATAATCTTCTTTGTTAACTCATTGGCTATTGTCTTACGTACTGAATTTCTACATCGCGTTACAATGGAGAAGGGTACACACCCGTGCACCAAAAGTCTTTTTACAAAGAAATCACATTTATTATGCTACAATTTTGTCATCGTTATCCCAATCTTGTTCGGTAACTTGTAAGTTTTCAGTTTCTTCGATTAGTTGATCGTCGTCGTAGTCTTCGTTAGCCAAGGATAAGGTGGGTCTCACCACAGCACTGTCAAAAGTCCAGGAAGCCAAAGCGTTTTCGGCATCGATGATAATTTGTTTGGAAGCTTCGTAACCATCGTAAGCAGCTCTGGTTTCACCGGGGGTCACTGGAGACTCATCCAACAATTCCAAGAGAGCCTTACCGTAACCGGCAATCAAGGCGATTTTTTCAGCGTGTTCTCTAATGGAATCAAATTGATAGTTAAAGGCGGTTTTCAATTTTTCCCTGGTGATATTGGACAATTGAGCTTCCGCAACCAACGATTCGGCTTCTGCTCTCACCAATTCTTGTTCTAAAACGTTAATTTTGGGGGACTGAGGGTCCTTATACTTCAAGTAAGCAATTTGATCGGTGATTTTTTGTTTACGATCCCTCGAAGGTTGAACACTACCTTCGATATCCCTAATGGACTTAACCGTGATTCTATATTGATCATAACGGTCAATAAACTGATCTTCCAATTCCCCAATTTCGTAAATCAAAACCCCCAATTTATCAGTTATATCACTAATATCATCATCGTTAACTTCCCCCCATAAACTCAATTGTTTAGCAACGTCTTTACGTTCTCTTGCGGTGATTTCAATCGATCTCATTAAATTTTTCTCCATTTTAATCAACTGGGCCAATTTTCTAGCCAATTCGGGACCAAACGAACCAGCAGTGTTTTTACGGAAAGTATGGCTTATGGAGCCTCCTTTCCCGAAAAAACGGTTCTTGGTCGACGAGGGTGGTGGTGGGGGGGACTGTAATTGAGCAGCAGTGGGTGCTCTTTGGCTTCTTAAGGAATATGTTCTGTGCATTGCTTGTAGTTTCAAATGGGAAAGGGGAAAAAAGAGGATTATTTCTAAATTAAATATTAAACGAAAATGATAAATAAATAAAGAGTCGATTAAATAATAACAGCATAACAAAATGCTGGTAGACTTTATTTGATAATAGGGTCATTATTATTATTAAATTTCATTTCATTCTTAATTTGGTAATTTCCCATTCCCTATTTGGCCTTTTGCAACCACCTAATCGTTACTGCCATATATAGTTATATACCTCCCCTACATACCTCCATACCTACATACCGTGCATTAGTACTTTAGTCATTTGATAGTCATTTGATAGTCATTTGATAGTACACTGTTTATTAGTACATTTGATAGTACTTTTGAAACACTGTTTGATAGTACATTTGATGGTACTTTTGAAACACTGTTTGATACACCATTTGAAACACTGTTTGATAGTACATTTGTTAGTACCCGTTTGTTAGTACACCGTTTGGTAGTACCCTTTGTTATTCGATAGTCATGATAGTAATTATAGTCATGGCTATTCATAACCGTTTGTAGTACCGATAACAGATACGACTTCCCTTCAGATTACCCACCAACTACTCATACCCTACCCATCCACTTCTGTGTGCCCGTAACTGACAGAACAATGAGCAATGAGGGTGGCTGGTTGTTTTGCGAAACGGTCACTTCTTTGAGTAGTATATTTACTTGATTAATGATTAAGTTCACGGTTGTGCTTAAGCTTGATACCTGATTAACTGTAAGCGTCATAAGATATACTTACTCTCATATACTTATATACTTATATTGATACTTTTACTTATTCATATACTTTCACTTATTCATATACTTTCACTTATTCATATACTTTCACTTATTCATATACTTTCACTTATTCATATACTTATATATATATACTTATATACTTATATATATATACATACAAATATACATATACTTATATTTATACTTATACTTATACTTATACTTATACTTATACTTATACTTATACTTATACTTATACTTATACTTATATATACTTATATATACTTATATATATATATATATATATATGTTGGTGTAGGGAGGTTTCGGCAAATCGGATAATGCCAGGCCCCCCGGCAGTGCATCTCCGTGTTGCGGGAAGCGAAAGCGAGAGGCCATCGCTTGTGTTATCGCAAATGGTTAATAGACGTTTAGCATCCATTTAACAGTAGCGACGATTCAACGTATTTAGTCTACTTCATTTCATTCTTTTCTTATTACTTTGATCTTTATCCAGCATGTCATTTTTCAGAGTATATAATAACTTATTGAAAACTCACCCTTATAAAACAAATATGGTCACCACCGGCACCTTATTTGGTGCCGGAGACGTTTTGGCCCAATACTTATTCCCATCAGAAGCACCAATAAAAGAAAAGAAAAGCTTATTCCCATTTCTTTCCAAATTCAATAACTATAACTATCCAAGAACCTTCCGAGCACTCATTTATGGGTCTTTTATATTTGCTCCGGTTTCAGTTGCATGGCATGCTAAAAGATTGCCCTTTATTAAAAATCCCTTCATTTCTTTGAAAACAAGATCGATTTGGTCTCCGGCAAAATTACAACGCTACGATAACTCTTATAGACTAGCCATTGACCAATTCTTCGGCCCCATTTTGGTTTGGATCCCCATGTATAATATAGTAATGACTTTTTTGGAATTACCTCAGGACCCAATCTCGGTGGCTAAAACTAAATTGGAAAATAATTTTCTCGACGTCTTAAAGGCTAATTGGACCGTGTGGCCCATCTTCCAGTTCTTCAACATCTTCTTCATGCCCATTCATTTAAGAATCGTGTGTTCTAATTTCTGGTCCATTGGTTGGAACTGCTTCTTAAGTTTTGTTAATAATAACAAATCCCATGATTCTAATCATAAACATGGTCTCCTCGACGATTTGATCGACGAAAAAGATGAACTGAGAATCATTTATCAATAGTCCTAACGCTCCCATGATTTCTTTATTTCTTTAGTGTATTTTATCTGCATCCATATATTCATATCTTGTTTGTTGCAAATTTGTAGAATTTTCCACTCACGTGATCTCGCCCTATAAAACTCATTGTTGTTCCATCAAGCAATTCATCTTCAACAAGCTATACCATTTCCTCATGTTATACTCCAAATACAATCAGCTCCTCACCAGACGCCCTCTCTTGACCAATATCATCACCACCGGGGCGCTTTTCGGGACCGGTGACTACTTGGCTCAGAAAATCTCCAATGGGAAGTTCGATTCCGCCAGATTAGCCAGAGCAATGGTCTATGGTTCAATCATTTTTGCTCCAATTGGTACCAAATGGTATAAAACATTACCCAAGTTCAAATTCCCCGGCTACAATAACTCTTTCCTCAATGCCTTGACTAGGGTCGGGGTGGATCAGTTGGTGTTTGCTCCAATTGCAATTCCAACTTACTACTCGGTTATGACCGTGCTAGAAAACCCTCCCAACCTCTTACCCACCATCCAGTCAAAGCTAAATGATCACTGGCTCAACACTTTGCAAACAAACTGGTTGGTTTGGCCAGTGGTCCAGTTGGTCAATTTCTCCCTAATCCCGCTCAGATTCCAGCTCTTGTTCGTGAATCTCGTCAGCATCGGCTGGAACTGCTACCTAAGCATGGCCCTCAACTCATCTAGTCACTTGGCCGACTCTGAAGACCAGATATTGATATAGTCTTAGTTATAGTGTATAGATAGTGTATAGATAGTGTATAGATTGTGTGGATGTATGGGTGTACGGGGGTGATTGTGTGTGTGTGCCGGTGTATGGGTTCATATGCTATTTTTGACAAGCTCACGCAACTCGTTCACTTTTTGTTTTGTTGTTGTTCCCATTTTCACTACTCTTTCTTTCAAAGTTGATTAATTGCAATACACTGAATCAATCAAATAATAGATTCTAGTTCTGATTGATTGGTTGGCTGGTTATTCAATTGAATCACACTCTGTGTACACTCTGTGTTTCCTGTCATTCTCTTGTGTATTGATTGTCGGCGGCAAGAAGTAAAATAAACGAGAAAGCTTTTTTTTTAATAGATATCTTACAATATGATGAAAGGATTTAAAAATAGACTTACTAGAAATAAAAGTCAAAATTCTGGTAAGAAAAGTGATAAAAAGAATGAATCCAATTCAAATTCAACAAAAGATTTAAAAGAAAAAGAATTAAGTAAAAAATCTTCCTTGACTTCTTTAACTGGTGGTAGTTCTAAAAATTCAAGTTCTAATTCTTCAACAAAGTCATCAAGCCCAAATATTTCTCGAAATAATAGTGGTACTTCGATTAAATCAATTGAATCAAATAATTCAAATACCACCGTACAACAGGATCAACAATTAGATATTTCAAATTCTCCTCAAAATTCTTCTCCTAAAATTATTATAAATAATTCATTAGAAAATAAGTCAAATACTCCTTCAAAATCTCCAAAACACATTCCTCCAGCAATTAATATTAATCATGATACTCCAATATCCCCTACTCCAACTACTCCAATAACACAACAATCTCAATCTCAAGAAGTTACTTCTCCAAACCAATACGATGTTGGAATACCTTCATCAAATTCAAAATTACATTCCAATTCTCCAATTCATAGCTATCAATTAAATCCAAATATTCCCTCACCAAATCGAGAAAACTTTGATATTGATTTAATTGTAACTCCCAAAAGACATTCATCTTCTCGTTTTGAACCTTCCAATTCTGATACTTATCAAGAAATTATTAAATTACCAAATTTTGACGAAGTTTTACCAGAAGAACAAATTTCATTATTTATTCAAAAAGTTGATCAATGTAATATAATGTTTGATTTTAGTGATCCAACTTATGATATTAGAGGTAAAGAAATTAAAAGAATTACTTTATCAGAATTAATTCAATTCATTTCAAATACTAGATTAACTTATACTGATGAAATGTATAAACATGTCATAAATATGTATAAAAAAAATTTATTTAGACCAATTCCTCCTCCAGTTAATCCAATCGGTGAATTATATGATCCTGATGAAGATGAACCGGTTAGTGAATTAGCTTGGCCTCATATGCATGCAATTTATGATTTTTTTTTAAGATTTATTGAAAGTCCTGATTTTTCTCATCAAATGGCAAAACAATATATTGATCATAATTTCATTTTAAGAATTTTAGAATTATTTGATAGTGAAGATCCAAGAGAAAGAGATTGTTTAAAAACAACTTTACATCGTATTTATGGGAAATTTTTAAGTTTAAGATCATTTATTAGAAAATCAATTAATAATGTTTTTTTACAATTTACTTATGAAACCGAAAGATTTAATGGAATTGGTGAATTATTAGAAATTTTGGGTTCAATCATTAATGGTTTTGCATTACCTTTAAAAGAAGAACATAAAATTTTTTTGGTACGTGTTTTATTACCATTACATAAAGTTAAAAGTTTATCAATGTATCATCCACAATTAGCTTATTGTATAGTCCAATTTTTAGAAAAAGATCCATCCTTAACTGAAGATGTCATAATGGGATTATTAAGATACTGGCCTAAAATTAATTCACCAAAAGAAGTGATGTTTTTAAATGAAATTGAAGATATTTTTGAAGTTATGGAACCAAATGAATTTTTAAAAATTCAAATACCTTTATTTGCTCAATTATCAAAATGTATTTCTTCACCTCATTTTCAAGTTAGTGAAAAAGTTTTATGTTTTTGGTCAAATGAATATTTTTTAACTTTAATTACTGAAAATGCTGAAGTTGTTTTACCAATTATTTTTGCATCTTTATATGAATTAACTAATTCAACTCAACCAGGTATTGCTGATGGTTTATTAAAACAAAAATTATTAGCTAATCCAAATTCAACCGTTGATGCAAATGGTAATTTAGTTGATAATCAATTAATTTTAAATGATTTAAATAATTCAAATAATTCAAATCATAATGATCCAATGAATTCCTTCCATCATTCAATTCATGATATGACGGATGAAGAATATTATGATTCTTTTAGTTCTTTACAACAAGGTGGTCATGGTGAAAATGATGATTTTATCGGTCATCCAATGCCTCCTGATCATTCAGCAACTTCAAATTGGAATAGAAGTATTCATCTGTTAGCCTTGGGTGCATTAAAAGTATTCATGGAACATAATACCATTTTATATGATCATTGTACAATGTTATATCATCAATCAGTTGAAGAACAAAAACAAAGAGAAGCTGCTAGAAAAGAAGGTTGGAAAAATATTGAAAAATACGTTCAACAAATTAAAGCTAAACAAGGTGCCGGCGCCACGGCTGCTACCACTACTACAAATAGTCAATAATGATATTTTTGCTTCTTTTTCACTTCTCATCCATTCATTATATCAATTAACATTTTTTTTATTCTTCTCTTACTTACCTTTTCTTCTTTCCCTTTCATTTGTTTTGTATTTTGTTTTTGTTTTTTGTCTTTCCTTTCTTCTTTGATATTCACCAGTTTGTTTTACAAAGCATGATTTAAATAAATACGTTTCTTCCTTTCCATTTTGTATTACATTACCCGCAGAGTCAATAATCGTCGGTTTGTTTTTCTCTTCAAGTATAAAATGAGATGAAAATTTTTTCATCTACCACTTTATCTTCAACTACATAACAATACGTATGTTAAATCGTCTTTCAGACCTAGTTAAATGATTCTATGATGATTCTTGTCCTTGCTATTGGTCGTAAGATTGGTAGTCTCGATTCTTAATGAAGATTTATTACAAGAACCGCTACACTGATCGAATCATTTGCTGGTCTTCCTTTTTAAAACAATAACTAACATTCTTTTTCTAGTATTGCAGTATTGCATTATATATACTCTGCATTATTGCAGGTTCTTATACTAGTAGCAATTGTAGGTTCCGTTGGTGTCGTACTAATCCGTGGTGTCGTACTAATCCGCTGTCGTGCTAATCCGCTGTCGTGCTAATCCGATAGTCTCGTGCTAATCCGTTGATGAGCCCGTTCTCCACCGGACAGTCCGAGCCATTCGCTCACAAGTACCCTTGACTACCCTTCATAGCCACTCCCCTACCTCTGCTGAACACTGCTGGTTCCTGAGTCTACTTTAATCTAATTAATCAATCGATTAATTAAAGAGGCTATTAAGGCCGGTCGTGTAAGGTCTCATAAAAAGAAAATTCCGATGAGCTTACAAATTTTCATGAAATTTTTCAGTATATAAAGAGAAGCAGATCCTGATTGTAACCATAGTTTATACTTTCTTTTTTGGCAAAGTTTGCCCGTTCGCCCCTACAATATATCCTTTTATAATCAGTAGTTTATAATGGTTTTAGCTTCATCTAACGCACTTGCTCATTTGAAAACCTATTCATCTAAAGATGGATTAGACGTTAAAAAATTGATTGATTCAGCAAACTTTGGTGGATTAACTTATAATGATTTTTTAGTTTTACCAGGTTTGATTAACTTCCCATCCCATGAAGTTCGTTTAGATACTAAATTGACCAAGAAAATCACTTTGAAAGCACCATTTGTTTCATCTCCTATGGATACTGTTACTGAAGAAAATATGGCCATTCATATGGCTTTATTAGGTGGTATTGGTATTTTACATCATAACTGTACTGCTGAGGAACAAGCTGACATGGTTAGAAAAGTCAAGAAGTACGAAAATGGTTTCATTAATGATCCAATTGTTATTGCTCCTTCTACTCCAGTTGGTGATGTTAAAAAAATGAAATCTCTTTTGGGTTTCACTTCTTTCCCAGTTACTGGTATGTATTTATTTTAAAATTTGTCATTCTTCTTTTTCATATGATGATCAAAAACAATATTATAATAACTTTCGTTCTACCGATTTACATCAAACGATGTTGGGGATAAATTGATTCACTGAAGATTTAAAGCAGAGTGGAAAGGATGACATTTTAAAAAAAAAAAAAAATATTCTTACTAACATTTTTTTATAGAATCTGGTAAAGTTGGAGGTAAATTAGTTGGTATTGTTACTTCTCGTGATGTTCAATTCCATGATGATGATAAGTCTCCAGTTTCTGAAGTTATGACTAAAGATTTAATTGTTGGTCAACAAGGTATTGATTTGAGTAAAGGTAATGAATTATTGAGAGCCTCTAAAAAAGGTAAATTACCAATTGTTGATAAAGCTGGTAATTTAGTTTCAATGATTTCTTTAACTGATTTACAAAAAAATCAAGCTTATCCAGATGCTTCAAAATCTTTTGATTCTAAACAATTATTATGTGGTGCTGCTATTGGTACTATCCCAGCTGATAGAGAAAGATTAGATAAATTGGTTGAAGCTGGTTTAGATGTTGTTGTTATTGATTCTTCTAACGGTTCATCTCTTTTCCAATTAGATATGATCAAATGGATTAAATCCAAATATCCTGAATTACAAATTATTGGTGGTAATGTTGTTACTAGAGAACAAGCTGCTTTATTAATTGATGCTGGTGCTGATGGTTTAAGAATCGGTATGGGTTCTGGTTCTATTTGTATCACTCAAGAAGTTATGGCTTGTGGTAGACCTCAAGGTACTGCTGTTTATAACGTTACCGAATTTGCTAATCAATTTGGTGTTCCTTGTATTGCTGATGGTGGTATCAGTAATATTGGTCATATCACCAAAGCTTTGGCTTTAGGTTCATCATGTGTTATGATGGGTGGTTTATTAGCCGGTACTGCTGAAACTCCAGGTGATTATTTCTACCGTGATGGTAAAAGATTGAAATCTTACCGTGGTATGGGTTCCATTGATGCTATGCAACAAACCTCTACTAATGCCAATGCTTCTACTTCTCGTTATTTCTCTGAATCCGATAAAGTTTTCGTTGCCCAAGGTGTTTCTGGTTCAGTTGTTGATAAAGGTTCAATTACTAAATTTGTTCCTTATCTTTACAATGGTTTACAACACTCTTTACAAGATATCGGTGTTAGCTCATTAGATAATTTAAGACAAGGTGTTGATAACGGTGAAGTTAGATTTGAATTCAGAACTGCTTCTGCTCAATTCGAAGGTGGTGTTCATGGTTTACACTCTTACGAAAAGAAATTACACAATTAAAATCTTCTGTAATTACATAAAATTAATTTGATTTTATTTCCAGTTCATATAAATTTGTATTTTATAGTTAATTATTACGTTTTTGTCTATTTAAATAAAGTGCTGTTCTCTTGTAGTGAAAATTTCGAGTGAGTATTAATTCATCAAAACATACAATAATCTGCAATTATACTCTATTATATAACATCTATAGAACATCTATAGAACATCTCTATAACATCTATATAAATCTATAACACAACTCAGTATGAGCTTTCAAAACGCAAACACCAACCTCGATCAGGATTTGAAAAATTCAAGACAGTCCAAATACCAATCATCAGAACCAGAAGTAAAACAATGGATATACAATATCCTTAGCATACCAAAAGACACCCAAACCCAATACTCCCACAACAACTTGGACCTCTTGGATATCTTAAAAGACGGAGAACTACTCTGCAAACTCGGCAATCTCCTCCCAATCGATAATAAACCAACCTCCAAATACAAAAATTCGAAAATGCCCTTCATCCAAATGGAAAACATCTCCTTCTTCCTATCCACCTGTGAAATCATCCGCATCCCCCACGACGAAATCTTTCAAACCGTGGACTTATTCGAACGTAAGGATCCTTATCAAATCATCATCACCTTGATCTCCTTCAGCAGAAAAGCCCACGACTTGAGCCCAACCAACTTCCCCACCTTAATTGGCCCCAAGATCGTCAAGGTCAAACCAACAATCCCTAAAAAACCAATCGGCTTGTCCTCTAAATACAATTAGTGTCTTCTTTACTAGTATACTATTAACATTTCTGCTTATGTAATGGTAACCCCACTGCTTATGTAATCGCAATATAGAGGTGTACGGAGGCGTTTGCTCTTCGCTCCTTTTGAGCTCATCACATTTTTTTTTTTTTTTTAAATTTTTCACAATCTGATGAGATGGACAGTCGATACTCTTTCTTTAGATACCAAAGTATACCCAGGTAGAAGTGACTAAGGATTGCTTTTGCGATTGTACGACGAAAGCAGCGACTGGGGAATCCGCATTCTACGTATTTATTAGAACAGGTTTATTTATTTATTGGTGATTCCATTTATTTCTAGGTTAATTAATTTTATTATTTATTTTAATTCATTTCATTTTATTTGCATATATTACCATGTCTGACGAGATCATTTGGCAGGTTATAAATCAGCAGTTCTGTGCTTTCAAGATAAAAACCGATAAAGAGCAGAATTTTTGCAGAAATGAATATAACGTTAGTGGGTTTTGTTCCCGTCAATCATGTCCTTTAGCAAATGCAAGGTATGCTACGGTTAAGAATATAGAAGGTAAGCTCTATTTGTATATGAAAACGGCTGAAAGAGCCCACACCCCATCGAAGATGTGGGAAAGAATTCGGTTATCCAAGAATTATAATACTGCTTTAGAGCAAATTGATGAAAATTTACAATACTGGCAAAAATTCTTGATTCATAAGTGTAAACAGAGATTGACCTAGATTAACCCAGGTTGCCATTACTGAAAGAAGAATGGCAATGAGAGAAGACGAAAGACATTACGTTGGTATCAAACCAAAAGTTAAAAGAAGAGAAGAAAATAGAGAAAGAAAAGCTTTAACAGCTGCCAAAATTGAAAAAGCCATTGAAAAAGAATTATTAGACAGATTGAAAAGTGGTGCATACGGTGATAAACCTTTGAATGTTGATGAAAATATTTGGAAAAAAGTTTTGGGTAAACAATATGAACAAGAAGATGAAGATGAAGATGAAGAAGATGACGTTGAAATTGAAAGTGGTGATGAAGATAGTGATGTTGGTGAAGTTGAATACGTTGAAGATGACGCTGAAGATGATTTTGTCGATTTAGAAGATTTAGAAAAATGGTTAGGTGATTCTTCTGCTTCTGAATCCGAATCGGATGATGAAAGTGATGATGATTCCAAATCTAAACATAAAAAACGTTCTACTACCGAACAAGGTCCTAAAGATAAGAAAAGAAGAAGACCAAGAATTGAAGTTGAAATTGAACAAGAACAAGACCAAGATCAACTCCAAACAAACATCGCTGCTTAGTCTAGCCCTTCATTCTCTTCTAGTGTATAGTATTAATATATCATAATGTAACTATCTATCAACTTATGCTTGTACTTGAAATTGGGGGGATTTGTTGAAAATTGTTGTTTTTTTGCAACTTTTGAATAATTTTGACAATAATCAGAGGAAAACTCACCGATTTGAAACTCAACTTGCAGTGAAATCACATTTTACAAACTTTTTCAACATCTCTACTAACCCACCAGCAATACATCTACAAACCCACCAGCAGAACATCTACTAACTACCTTCTTTCCAAAGCTGAACCCCTAATCAAGCTATAAATTGAAAAAAGGGTTTAAACTGCGCAAAAAATGAAAAAAAAATCCAACTTCAAAAGGTTGATAATAGACATTGATTGAATTACAGAAGTTCAAGTCATACACAGCTAAATATAAGAATAGAAGAGGCATCAAAGAAACTAATCGACGGACTTTAAAAAAAAAAATGAAATAAAAATACAAATTAGAGAAGTAATACGAAAACTAAAAGTTGGTTAAATTAATCAGTTACCGGTGTGGTCCACCACATAACTGTCATTAGGAAATAGCATCAGCATGTTAGTTTTAAAGTCAGAGGAATTCAAACCTCTTTGGTTAAGCGAGTTTAATCCATGTTGGTCCGGGTAGTTCGATTCAAACCCGGTAGTTGAAAGTTCATCATCATGTGGATCATCATTTGCAACGTCATAAGATGAACTTTTGGCTTCATCTTCATTTGAATCACCTTCTTCATCGCTATTTTCCAAATCCTTACCTCCTTGTTTATTGAAAAAAGTCTTCAAATCTTTAACAAATAAGGGATGGAGTAATTTATCAACACCTTCATTTCTCGCTAATTCCAATGCCCTTTCAAAAGGAATCCAAATTCCTTTTAACGACATTGATCCCACCTTCACAACCTTGCCTTCTTTACTCTTTTCGTTTTTAAGAATCCCATCGCGCTTACCTCTAGTCATAGAGGTTGCATTTAATAATTTGGTTCCATTGATATAATCATCATCTTCACGTCTGGAAACCAAAACGTTATTTGCCTTGACTTGATAACATAATGTTCCTTCTTCATCCCACTGAACAGTTTGAATCTTTGGTCTTCTTGTTTTGGTATATTCCACTTCTGGAGATTGGGTATTTGAAGATGATTGTCTCAGGTGACGAGGTCTAAGGGCCTTCTTTGGTGAGCTCTTACTCAACGATAAACTTTTAGAAGAATCAGTATTTATAAAATAGTCTCCTTGAATTTGTGAGTTTGAAACATGGTTTGAATTTCCAAATTGTTGCATATTTGCAAAATTTACTGAAGTACTATTTTGCAGGGGTAAAAAACCATTATTGGAAACAGTAGAAAAGTATCCATTGAAATGGTGATGTTCTTGCATTGAACTTTGCTGATCATGATATCGATAAGGGTGCTGGGTTTGATTTTGATTTTGATTTTGGTTTTGATCATAAGATTGTTGTTCTGTTGGTGAAATGTTTTGAGAATTCAAGGAAGAATCACCACTATGTTCTCCAGATACTTGAGTTGTTGGTTGAGATACAACAGTGGGATTGTACGTGGTGTAATTGTTGGGTCTGATATTTTCAACAAAATTATGAACAGACATGAAACTATCTGGTGAAGAATTTGCTGTAATCGTTGGTGAAGTTATTGGTGTTGGTCCAATATCACCTAAAACAAAAGAGAGTGGGTTTTGAGTTGTCCAAGTTGGTTTTATAATTGATTCTTCTGAAACTAACATTTATTTTCTAAGTACTTGATATGATATATTATACGATAATACTTCCAGCGTCTCGTATATATATATATATTCCATCTAATTTAGTTTTAAAAGGAATCAAATACTTTTTTATATTACAATCCAGATGAAATCAGGGAGCCAAGAGGAAAGTTAGTAATTAGGTTAACAGGTTGATTAGTTATATTATTATTTTTTCCTTCTATTTCAGTTATAAGTACTAATAGGATCAAAGATGTTATACTTAGTAACGCTATAGACTCAGGCAGACCCTTATTAGATTTGAATGTAATGAATGAAATAAGGTTTTACCTGGAATACGATTTTCTTTTTTTTTTTAAAAAAAAAAAAGTTAAGTAAAGAATGAATACCAGTGGCACGAATAGATACAGGGAAATAGAAAATATAGAAAATTACAGGCCATTGACCATAGCAAAGTCCAAAATGTGAAGGCTGCTTCCTACTTCCGCCGAAAGCATATATCTCTCATGTATATTTTGAACCAGGCTGAAATTTAGTCTTCTACCACGGCTGCCTCAATCACTGATTCAAAGTTTACGGCTATAAGTTCTGACAAAGGTTCATTGGAGTACCTCAATTCAAACTTTACTAAGATTTATCCACCAGAGTTTTACAAAAAAGAAAAAAAAAAAACACTCGGTAAAGCAGATTAAAGTTACAAATAGAAGGTGTGAAGAAGTTACAATCGGACTAAACAATATCGTAAAACTGAAGCGAAGTGAAGGAGAAATTTAGGAAGCTTAAACAAAAAGGAGTTGGTTTCAGTGACCGTAAAGAAAATATTTCTATTTAAAAAAAAAATCTTCAGCTTCTCAAGATGGAAGTTTTGATTTTGTGATTAGGTCGATTCAAAAAATAACTGGGTTATTATCTCTGATGAAATTGGAAGAATCCCATGGATCAATGGAATCAAGACGCGAGCTGACGCAAGATTATGTGGGTTGGGAGTAAACTTTTCAATTCAATCAGCTGGGATATTTTGCTGGTTTTAGCCTCTGTCATGCATTCAACTTTCACTTAAAGCTGAGGGGCCCCAACTTTGATGAGGCTTTTCTCTTACGCTACCAATGAATCGTTTGGTATGCTTCTATTTGGCTGCATTTGTTTACTAACCTTCCAAGTAATAAGCTACCCACCGGTGTATAATCTACGATCTCCGCCCTGAAGAAAAGCAATAACCAGCTTCTACATGTATGACTGCAATACAAGTAATAGAAAGCAAAGAGTCCGTTGGAACACTTGGAACACTTGCAGTAGTTTCTGGTTTTACAAGTCTGGACTTTCCGTTTTTCGCAGCTATAAAAAAAGGCCGCAAAAAAAAAAAAAAAGACTTTGGAAGAAAGGAAAGAAGAGGAAAGTATAGTAATTAAAGGAGACAATAGCTTGGTCAGCATAGGTTTGGCCATCTCACTTAGCCATTGAAGGAAGAGGCAGATGAAGCAGAAGGCAACTTCAGACGAATCGGGTGTATATATATACGCAGAACATGCACGAATAGAAACGGTACATTGCGTCAAGCTACGTCGGTGTACCAGCCTTCTCGAACAAATAATTGCATGGATTAAGTTACTAGCTAACCGTGTTTCAATATATGTGAGAGGGCAATCAGGATAGCGAGATTTCAATAAAGGACAGAAATAAGGGAACTGAAGGACAACTTCATACAACAGGTGGTACAAAAGGTGTCGTACGAGTCAGGGAATGGATGAAGAATTGACTAGAGCCCCCAAACCTGCGTAATCACCATTAATTTAAATTTAGGAATAAGCAAGCAAGATCAAGTGGAGTGGTAATAACCTTATTACTCACTTGATATCTTGAGCTGTATTCGAGGGCGAGCCTATTGCGTTTGCGAGCTGGTCAAGATTTCGGACGACATATGCAAATAAACTGTATTTACATAAGGTTTCTACTAGAGTTTCAAGCAGTCTTATCCGAAATTGGAGGAACTAGATTCAAAATACGTCTTTTATCCGAACAGAAGATTTGTTCTATATCAGCCCTAGATTTTTTAGGCATACATGTAGTCCTTCTTCTAAGGATAGACATACCGATAAGCAAAACGTGCTATCCCTTTATCTGCTGGTTCGATACTTCCATGCTGTATTCGAAGCTTCTTTTGCTTTTGCTTACACAATAGACACGTACACCAAATACATCATAGAATCACTCTGTCCGGCATTGGAAGTGAAATAAGTGATGCAAAACTCCGTATTTCTCGTAATTATCACCAGCAATGTCTTATAACATGACTGAGGAATCCAAGAAGATAGAAAACTTTGAAAGCATGAAAAATGACTTGAATTTAATTGAAAATTGATGAACTTATCATTCGCAATCAGTGAAAATATTGAAATTTTTTCTGCCGTTCCCCGTTTGCAATGACTTTATCGGAAGAAGTCACTTTAACTCGAGAATAATACAAAGGCTTCGAGGCTTGATTATCGAGGCCTGTTTCAGAGAAGCATATTTTAGTTGTTAGGTTGGCTATTTCATCTTTACTTGGAAAATAGAACCATCAACAGCAAGCTTTAGCAGAACGTTCGACAATGAGTGCAGTATCTTCAAGTTCCAGTTCACCCATTAACATTAATAGTCCAGATTCCAGGCGAAGATCATTCTTAGATGTAGGAGGACGAAATTCGATTAATAATTTTGTTAGCTCCTTTCAAAGGGCACAGTCCTTTTCAGGTCTGAATCTATTTGAACCAGCAATTGATACCATTGATGATATCTCACCACTTACTTCACCTCCCATTACAAATGGAGAGTTCGGAGAACCTGACAATAATCGTATTTTTGACACCCTATCGAGACAAGGAACAGAAAGTGAACAAATTAACAATTTTGAGTTTCCTCAAGATGAAAATTCGTCATTATTATTGGGAAGACAAAATAGTAAATTAAGTAATACTTCAGAAAGACTTATCAGTGGTAATTCTACTGCTCCTCAAACGATATTCAACTCGATAAATACTTTGATGGGTATTGCAATGTTGTCATTACCGTTTGGATTCAAATTATGTGGATGGATATTAGGTACCTTATTACTATTATCAAGTGCTATAGTTACTGATTACACTGGTAAAATTTTGGGTAAGATTATGAGAAAGTATCCTCATTTGACTAGTTACGGAGATATTGCAAACTTATACGGTGGAGGTAAAGCTCAATTTATTATTACTTTGATTTTTTCAATTGATTTATTTGGTGCAACAATATCATTAATTTTAATCTTTAGCGATTCTTTTAGTTTACTATTCCCTGATATTTCAATTAAAATTTTCAAAAGTATTATAATACTTATACTTTTCATTACATCATTTATTCCGTTGCATATTATATCATTTTTATCAATTTTCGGAGTTGTTTGTACATCAGGAGTTTTAATAGCTATTATAGTTAGTGGATTACTTACACGAGAAATACCCGGATCTTTATTGAAGCCAGCATCTACTTATTTATTTCCGAATAACCTAAATGATGTATTATTAAGTTTAGGTATAATGATGGCACCATGGGGAGGACACATAGTTTTACCTGAACTTATTAAAGATATGAAACATCCTTCTAAATATTCCAAATGTTGTGATATTGCCTTTTCGTTTAGTTTTGCATTATATTACTTAATTTCTTCAGTTGGATTTTTGATGGAAGGTTCAAATTGTGAAGATTCTTTAATTAAAAATATTATGCTGAATAAAAACAATTCCAAATCTTTAATACTAATAATTTGTTCTTTAATGGGATTATTATCGATTTCAAAAATACCTTTAGTGACAAGACCTTTAATAACAGTTTATGAAAATTTATTTTCATTAAATTTCGAAACAGAAATTACTTATCAAGATGGAGTTCGTCAAAAAACATTTTCGATGAAGAGGTTTATTGGTAGAGTTTTATTTACAATATTTATTCTCATTTTATCATTTACTTTCACATCATTTGGTCAAGTTATTGCATTTTTAGGGAGTGCAATTTGTTTTACTGTTTGTATTACATTACCATTATTATTTTATCTTAAACTATTTAATGATGAGTTGAGTCAGTTAACAAAACTTGCGATTAAAGTTGGTATTTTAATTAGTATTTCCGGTGCAATCATTGGTACTTATAGTTCATTTGTCTATGATACTAGTATATAATTTTTACTAAACATTAATATAATTAATTACTATTTATAAGTAAATGTAATCAAGCAAAGCCAGCTTTTACTTCAACCCAAAGGTGAAAAAAAAAAAAACGAAGCATGATAAACCATTTCAAACCCGAATATAACAATAAAACAAAATAAAGTAAAAAAAAGAAATGGGTTATCTGCTTTTCACTATTTTTCCATGAATAAAACAATTATAAAGACAAGACACAACTAGAAAACTAAATTTTAAAGAGAAGAACACACAAATGAAAAGGGCATAAACCAAACAAACGTTTAATAAATTTATAGATACATAATAAATGTCACAATTTTTGAAATCAAACAAGGTTTTAAATTAACGTTTTGAACTATGTCTAGAACGGTTATTTGACTTATAACTATAATCTGAAGCATCTTCATCTATGTCAACATCATTTGAAAGAATACTAGCAGCGTATAATAAATTATCATGCTGAGATTTAGCAAGATATTGAGCCATAACTTGAGAACCAGAAGTTAAATGTGAATTTTTTGATTGAGGGCTTGGTAAATGATTAAAAGAATGGTGAGGCATTGGAGCCAGAGGTTGCATTGGCATTTGATTAAAATAACCTGAATGATTACTATATAACATTGGTCTTGAATTTTGATGATTTGGTAAATAATAAAATTGATTTGATTGAGGAGCATTTGAAGAAGGTGGAGGATGAGGGAAAATAGGTTGGTGATGTAAATAAGGAGATTGATGAAATTTAGAAGGTTGATGATAATATTTAGCATAATTTGAATTGAGTGAAACCGTAGAAGAGTTTCTTGATCTTCTACCACGAACAAATCCATCGGATAAGCTCAGTTTATTTTGATTATTATTTTTATAAAAATTTTTAGGATTTTTCTTATTAATGGTGGAAGAAGTATCATCTGAGCCAATAATGATTGAAACATCATCATCGTCATCGTCATCATCATCATCATCTTCATCATCGTCACCGTCATTAGCTTCAGTTTGAATGTTTTCATTTTTGTCATTTCCATTTTCATTTTCACTTTCATTTCCATTTTCGATTTCATTTTCGATTTCATTTTCGATTTCATTTTCGATTGCATTTCCATTTCCATTTTCAATTTCATTTTTATCGTCCGTTATACCAAAAGCATTTTCTGGATTACCGCTAATAATACCAAACACCATTGCCGCTTCTTCATTTATAGGTATCTTTATCGGACGATTTATCATTTAAATCCGTCAAGCTCTCAGAAGACTTATCAATCTGTTTATCAGAAGATTTGTCAATTAAATCATCATTCAGTTTTTCAGTTTTCTTTTTAGAACGTCTTGATTTGAATTTATTATATTCAGAATTATCCAAGATAGTATTACCAGCCGGACCAAAATTATTATTTAATTTCTTCTTAAAAGAGAATTTTGGAGGATTACCACATCTATCTTTAGCAAAACTAATTTTAAAATTTTTATAACGATTATAAAAAGATAACGGATTTGAATCATCATCATCACCGGCGATTTTATTAATTTTAGATTCATTTTTAGTTTCGAATAATTCAACCAATCTTATTGCATCCATAATATTTAAGAAATTTATGAACCCACAATCTTTATTATGATAAAAATTAATTTGTTCTAATTCACCGAATTTTTCAAAATCTTTACGTAATTGTAAATCATTTGGTAATTGAATTTTTCTTTTGGTTTCTTCTTGAATTTGTTTTTTATTTGATTGATCTTTAATTAGTTTAATACCGATATATACATTTCTAGAAGCACCTGCAGTTACCGCCAAAGAGATTTCTCTATTGATAGGACCACTATGATTTTTAGCCCACCCAACGGTAATATCAAAACCATGAATGATTAATTGATGTAAAACTTGATGATTTAAATAAAATTTCAAAGCTATAGTTGGATCAACAAAGGTGATAAAACAAACTTTTTTATCGGGGTGATATTTAATTTGTTCCACCAACCCACCAGCTCTAACGTTATTGGCAATTTCTTCAATGGTAGTATTTGGATGTAAATTACCCAAATAAATGGTTCTATTACCAACGTTAAAGGGATCAGGATTATAATTATTTGAAATAGAAGAAGAAGTATTTGAAAGATTAAATTGAGAAGGATAATTTAAATGATTTGAAGAAATCATTGAAACATTATCATCTAAATCGGACTCCACATCATCTTTTGAGGAAGAAGAAGCCGAATTGGAAGAAGAGGTTTGATGGATTTGTTTATCAATAACTGTTCGATCACATCTATCCTTATGGAAACCAACGTAAACGAATTTATAACCGGACTCATTATTTAAATTACCTTCGTTATCAATTTGATTTTGTTTATCAATTTGAATTCTTTTATTATAGAATTCATAAGTTTTGATAGCAGCGTCAATGGAAGTGAAATGAATCAAGATATTATATTGCAGTAAATCATTATAGTTAATTTTAAAATCTTCAATATCACCGAATTTACAACCTTGATTAAAGATTTCCGATTCAATTTTTTTCAAGAAAAAATCTGAATTACAAGAGATTTTAATAAGGATACATCTGGTAGCATTTGAATCCAAGATATAATTCAAAGTTTTCAATTTGATGAAATCTTGTTTGCTAATGGTTGAGTTATTATTTGAATGATTTGGACCTTCATTTAATTGAATTTTCAAATATTTTGAATTTTTCAATTTCAATTTCAAGTTATTCAAGTTATTTGTATTCTTGCAGTATTTTAAATGGAAATTAATAGATATTTTCGAATTTATAAATGATATATAGCAAGTTTTCAAGCATGTAACATCTTTTATATGATTTGGTGCTGGTTTGGAGAAAATTTTCACGTATTCAATCGGTCCGTAATCTATTTCATTTAATAATTCATTTAAAGATAAATCATCATTTAAATTTTTCAATATAATTGTTCTTGATAAATTTAATTGATCTAAATTTGAATTTGATGGTAAGGATGTTAGGTATGGAGAATGATTCATATGATTCATATGATTCATATGATTCATTGGACTGGGATAATTATAAGGACTATTGATCAAATTTGTTGGTAACATTGATTGACTATAGTTTAAATCAAGTGGGGTCACTGGTGGTTGGAAAGGGTATCCTATTGGAGTTTGACCATTTAAAGGACTTGGAGGATAATACATTCCCGAATACATAACGAATGATAACTCGACTCAATAACTCGACTCAGTACTCGACTCAGTACTCAATAACTCGACTCAACAATAATTCAACTTAGTAACTCAACTCAGCACTCAATAACCAAAGTAAGCAATAAGCGAAGGTCAGCGGTTAACAAGCAACAAGTCAGCGGCTAACAACAAACGGTCCAGCGGTAGCGATAGAATGAACGATGGCGATACAAGCAATACAAGCAAGTAATACAAGCAATACAAGCAGCAAGAACGATAGAAAACCAAACCTCAAGGTGTTAAAAGAGCGCCAACTGGAAACTCGACTGAAAAACAAACCTAAAGGGTAAAAAAAGGTTTAGAGAAAAATCCAAAAATCAATTTTTGAACTGATTTCAGGGACACGCAACACGAACTTTGACTCCTTCACTTGGGTCTGGGTTTCTTTACTGGTTATGCTTTCTGCTCCCACCCTCTACCAGCACCCGGTCTACACCTGGTTTATATAGCGGCCATGTCTTGTCTCTGGGAGAGGGTAGGAGATTGCGTCTATTATTAGACCACGTAAACACAGATTCGGTGCAAGGACAAAGAGTGTCAACAGACACAGAGTGCCCTTTGAATTATAGCCGTAGAGTATACTGTAGTACAGGGAATACTAAGATATACAGGGTATACATACAATACATACAATACATACAGAGTATACAATAAATACAGAGTATACAGAGTATACAGAGTAGACAGTGTAAACAGTGTAATATATTATACAGTGTAATACATTATACAGTGTAAACAGAGTAAGTATACCAATAAGCCATGCGCTAGCGTAAGTCAATTTCAAGCAGTCAATCACGTCGAGTAATGGCTATAGGATGTACGTATAAGTATGGGTATAGTATAAGTATGGGTATAGTATAGTATAGTAGTATATGTATAAGTATAGTTTAAGTATAGTAGTTTGAGTATAGTATAGTAGGTATAGTATAGCATTGTATACTAGTATAAGTATACTATAAGTATAGTAGTATAAGTAGTAGTATAATAGTATAAGTATAGATTAGGTACAGTATAGTATAGTAGTATAAGTATAGTAATATAAGAATTGTAGTATAGTATAGTATAGTAAGTAGTATAAGTATAGTAATAGAAGTGTAGTATCGTATAAGTACAGTATAAGTAGAGTATAAGTACAGTAGTATAGTATAGGTATAGCATAGTACTATAGTATAGTAATATAGTATAAGTATAGTATAGTAGTTTATAGTATAGTATAGTAAAGTATAGATATATAAGTTTAGTATTACAAGTATAGTAGTATAGTATAAGTATAGTATAGTATAAGTATAGTATAGTTTAAGTATAGTATAGTTTAAGTATAGTATAGTTTAAGTATAGCATAAGGAGAGTAATATAAGTATAGTAGTAGTATAGTTTAAGTACAGTACTTTAAGTATAGTAATATAGTATGGGTATAGTATGGTAGTTTAAGTATAGTAGTATAAGAATAGTAGTATAGTATAGGTGTAGTATAGGTATGGTATAGTATAGTATAGTAGTACAAGTATAGTATAAGTATAGTATAGTAGTATATAGTAGAAGCATAGTAGAGTAGTATAAGTATAGTACAGTATAATAGTATAAGTATAGTATTTATAGTATGTATAGATGTATAGTAGTATAAGTATAGTAATAAGTATAGTATGTATAGTATGTATAGTATGTATAGATGTATAGTATAGTATGTATAGTAGTATGTTTATGGATGAAGCAATGTTTGCAGACTACCGGATTAGGAAGTCTATATCATCGATGAAAATTTCACGCATTTTTTTATAAAAAAGTTATAAATTCGTCGTTGATAATTTCAATCCTTCTTCTTCTAAACAATCAATCAATTACAAAATGGCACAAGAAGTTCCAAATTTCAAATTAGTTTTAGTTGGTGATGGTGGTACTGGTAAAACCACTTTTGTTAAAAGACATTTAACCGGTGAATTCGAAAAAAAATATATTGCTACTTTGGGTGTTGAAGTCCATCCATTAGGTTTCCACACCAATTTTGGGGAATTAAAATTTGATGTTTGGGATACTGCTGGTCAAGAAAAATTCGGTGGATTGAGAGACGGTTATTATATCAACGGTCAATGTGGTATTATCATGTTTGATGTTACTTCTAGAATTACTTATAAAAATGTTCCAAATTGGCATAGAGATTTAGTTAGAGTTTGTGAAAACATTCCAATTGTTTTATGTGGTAACAAGGTTGATGTCAAAGAACGTAAAGTCAAGGCTAAAACCATCACTTTCCATAGAAAGAAGAATTTACAATATTACGATATTAGTGCTAAATCAAATTATAACTTCGAAAAACCTTTCCTTTGGTTAGCTAGAAAATTGGTTGGTAATGCTCAATTAGAATTCGTTGCTTCTCCTGCCTTGGCTCCTCCTGAAGTTAACGTTGATGCTGAATTAATGCAAAAATATCAACAAGAAATGGAACAAGCCACCGCTTTACCTTTACCTGATGAAGATGACGCTGATTTATAAGCTCGTCCTATATAGCTAGTATATAATAAATATATATATTTTATATTATCGTTTCCTGTATCTCGTATTTATTAACCCCCTTGTTATATTCTTCGCTATATCGATACGCTGATGCCGGCGGATTGGGCATCTCGCTTAAATTCGGTGGTGGTGGAAGATAGTATTCATCTTCACTATCCTCTTCTTCCTCTTTCGGTGATGGACCCGGCACTTTTTCATTCAACTTCTCTAACGTCACTTGATATTTGAACTTACTTGGATTCCATTCGTTGGTTTCTTTGGCTTTGGCTTCGTAGTACTGGCAGTAGTACCGTATATGGTTTCGTCCTTGGAGGTGTGACTTCCTCACACTCATGGTGTCGTGCGTCAAGTACGACCGGCAGTAGTCACAATAGTACTTAGGCATATAAACGTATAGATAAATGTATAGATAAAGGTATAGATAAAGGTATAGACAAATGTATATAAATGTATGTAAATGAATAAATGTACGGAGGTACGGGTAGTGTCCGTGGGACAAAAAGTCCCTCCACCAATAAAAAAACAAGCCCGGGTTTTTGTGGCTGCGCGCACGACCCGCTACCGAAATTCGGTTGATTTTTTAAACCTCAACAAAAAGTGAATAAAATTTTAAGCACTAGTTAATACTTTAGATAATAACCATGTTTAGAGCTTCAATTGTATGTATAAGAAAGAAGAGATTCGAAGAAGACGTACTAACCGGGTGCCAGAACTTGTCTGTTAGAAGATTTTCTGTTGCAAGCAGAAGAAATAACTTGATTTCTGACTTGTACGTTAGTCAAATCAAACAATTTAAACCAACTCCAATTTCAACCGAACAACAAGAAGCTTCAGTGAAAGCTTTCCACTTACCCCAAAAACCAGCTTTACCATCCGAAGAAGTTAGTGCTGATGGTTTAGCTTCATACGAATCTGCAGAAGTTGAAACTGAATCCGCAGCTCCAGTCGAAGGATCTGCTCCAGTTGAAGAAGATTGGTTTGTTTTTGAAGAACCAGAAGAACATCATTAATGACTATATATTCGTTTATGTATTAGGTATGACAACTATCCACGATTTTCTATTAGTTCAATTGAATTGATAATAAAAAGTTCAAACGTTAATTGTATTTCTTGTAGTGCACTAAAAAAGAAAAAAAAAAAAAAAAAAACAACAGAGATTATCAGCTAGTTATTCTTTGCTAGTAATGTCAAATTATTTGGATATAGATGCCATTGAAAATGCATCGGAGTTATTGAACTCAACGTTGCAGTCAAAGGGGTATATCAGCACTCCGCTACTTTTCAATTCAATTAATTGGAACGATCTTGTAACCGATGATAAGTTGAAAAATTTAGATATCACCGAAGAAATTTATAATAACGATAAAAATTTCATTAATATAATATACTCGTTACAAAAATCTATTGAGAGACATCAATCGCAATCTAAGTCGTTTAACAAAATGATCATGAGTAAAGATTCCAAGATCGAAAGTCTTAGTAAACAAGTTGAATCATTACAAGCCAAATTAAACGATTTACAACTGAAAAATAATCAATTTGAAGCGATTGACAAAAATCAATTGCAAATCAAAATCAACGACTTGAACAAGTTGAATAAACTACAGAATAACGACTTGGTCAAGTTGAAAAATTGGTGCAACGATTTGAAAATAAAGTATAACGTTGAGTTGAAACGAAAAAATATTGAAATATCTCAATTGAAAAATCAAATTCTAGAAAATAGAAAATTATCAAATACCGATATCAATTCAATCTTATACTCGATAACGACCCAATCATCGATAATTCAGGGCCCCAGCAAGATTCCTCGAATGCGGTCATTGAACAACACGAGGACATCTTGAATCAGTTAACTGATCTAATTACAAAATTAATGAAGGAAAACTCTAAATTTTCAAAATTTATTAAAATACTCAATGAATACATTTCGAATTTAAATTTACAAATCTTCAATAAGAATTCCCAAAATTTGAATCTAATCAATTTGACTAATCCGTCTAAAATCATTGACTTGAATCAAATTGTGAATGACGACTCCGACGAACTTGAATCTTTTGAAATCTTATCTAAACCGTTGATCAATAACGTTTATAAAAACTTCCATTATTTGAATGATTTGATCAACTCAATTGATTCTCAAATCGATTCGACTTCATCTGATCCAACAATCTCAAAATTAAGACAAGAAAATGATATTCTTTATTCCAATTGGCAATCGGCAATAAAAGCCTTAGAGGATTGGAAATCTTATGAGCAATTCAAATCAAATTAAACGCTTCTAAGCACCGTGGTTTCTAACGATATTGAACTCAACGGGAAATCCTTCATCAATTCTGCATCCCTTATTTCGCTCGTTGGCCGAAACCTTATTGATAATCCACCATCATACTCTAAATAAGTGTTCAATATCACCCCTGTACAATATATCTGGTCATATTTCAAATCATCCTGATCTATAAATTCTTCTTTTGTATTATTATCAATAAATTCTTTTTCCTGATCATTTTGCTTAGAAAGTTGTAACACCCTTTGTTCTTCCTGATCATTTTGCTTAGAAAGTTGCAACACCCTTTGTTTTTCCTTTTTAGGTTCCTTATAATAGAATTTCATCACTCTAAGCAAGTCCCCCGTTTGCAACATCTTAAACTCATTGGCCTCGCTTCCCAGAAATTCCTTCACCACTACTACCACCACTCCAACTTCAATCACACTTTCGCTATAGGGATCGCGTACTTGCTTGATCGGACTCTTCTCTTGTAGCATTTTTTGTATTACTAAAGTACGCGATAAACTATCATATTGGTCGGTTCCTTCATCGCCGCCCTGGGTTTTAATCGAACCTAACTTCAATAAACTGGCTTGGTCGTCTTTCTTTCTTGAACCGTTGCCACTCGAATTCAAATCTTCATCGACTGCCTTCGCCTCCTCGGAGCTCAACTGCTCGATGTCTCCTACCTTCAGCTTTGAAACAATCATGATTCTCAAATCAGTAATTTTTACCCGCTTACCAGGCACATCAATTACAACACAGCAGCAAAATCCCACAAGCAACCCAACAAGCAACATAAACCCAAACACACTCCCAACCACAGAACCAATCAAAACTCTATTAGATACCATTTTTCGATGTAAAATTGCCGGGTTAGAAGTGGGTGTTTCTAGCGCTCATTCTTTTTTTTTTTAAAGCTGGTTGCAAATTTAGCGCAAAAAAACTAAACCTTCTTCATTAACTGATCCAACTCAGCTTCAGGGTCGACCACTTCTGCTAGAAGCTCATTCTCTTTCTCTTTTGCCATCTGGTTTTCCTCATCCAATTTCTTATACTTCTTGTTTGATTTTTTGCTTTTAGATTTCTTGAGTAACGTCTTCCTGGTATTCAAAACTGCAGTTCGGCAAGTTTCTGGATTCTGCATTTCGTCCAACTTCAAGGCTAAAATTTCTCTTGCTTTCTTTCTATTTGATTCCTGCGACCTGGAATACTGGCAGGTAACTACCAATCCACTTGGTTTATGGGTCAATTGAACCTTACTGTTGGTTTTATTGATTTTTTGTCCTCCTGGTCCACTACCTCCTTTCAAAAACTTCTCTTCTATTTCCTCCTCCACTATTAGCCATTTTGGTCTGGGTGGAAGCTTGTTTCTTTTGGGTATCCCGCTTAATACGCTCGTCTGGCAAAACTGTCTATACGGTTGGTAGAAACTCCGGATTCGTGCAAACATGCTATCCAATACTCGAATGATTTACTACTAATAAATTTTCACTTTAGGTCTTTCTTCGCTTCAACGAAAAATGCAGGTTACGCGCGAATTATTACAGGTTACGTAATTGCAAATTACACCGAGATAAATACAGGTTGGATATCGATAATTGCAGGTTCACAGGAAACTACAGTTTAGACGCGTCTTCTCTGCTCATTAAAAATTTGACTCAAAAGGGAAAACTAATTGATGTTCTTTGATTTTTCATTACTCGACAGAAAACAAGTCAAAAAAACACAGGAATAAATACTCTTTTCAATAGAAACAGCGGTTGAGAATGTCATTTGAAAGAGCAGAAACATACAATGCCCAGGTGTTGGCCATGGGAGAGCAGGATGAACGGGAAAACCATGAAGTGATCAAGGCATTCCGTTCATTTATATTAGAGTTCAGATTGGATAGCCAGTACATTTATAGAGATCAATTAAGAGAAAACTTATTGATTAAGAACTATTATTTGAAGGTGAATTCCGAACACTTGATCAGTTTTAATGAAGAATTGAATAAAAAATTGTCCGATGAACCAGCCGATATGATTCCTTTATTTGAAGTTGCAATTACTGAAATAGCCAAAAGAGTTGCTTATTTATCAAATGACGATGTGCCAACCAGTTTCCCAAGTTGTCAATTAATTTTGTACTCCAATGCTACCAAGACTTCTTTTAGAGATTTAGATTCTGAACACATTTCCAAGATTGTTAGAGTTAGTGGTATTATTATTTCGGCATCTGTTTTATCATCCAGACCTACTCAAGTCCAAATCATTTGCCGTAATTGTAAACATACTCAAAAATTGAATGTAAATTCCGGGTTTGGTCAAGTTAATTTACCAAATAAATGTCTTCACTCTTCTGAAACTACTGATCAAATTATCCCAATTAAATGTCCTCCTGATCCTTATTTAATTGTCCACGATAAATCTACTTTTGTTGACCAACAAGTATTGAAATTACAAGAATCCCCCGATATGGTACCTGTTGGTGAAATGCCTAGACATATCATGTTACAAGCTGATAGATATATGACAAACCAGGTTGTCCCCGGTACAAGAGTTACCATTGTTGGGATTTATCTGATTTATCAATCTAAACAAAGAAACGCTACCGGGATTAATACTGTTGCTATCCGTAATCCTTATCTTAAGATTTTGGGTATTCAAACTGATGTTGATAGTCAACGTGGTGGATTAACTTTCACCGATGAAGAAGAAGAAGAATTTTTGAAATTATCTCGTTTACCTAATTTATATGACCTTTTCTACAAATCAATTGCGCCTTCTATTTATGGTAATGATGATATCAAAAAGGCAATCACTTGTCTTTTAATGGGTGGTTCTAAAAAAATCTTACCGGATGGAATGAGATTAAGAGGTGATATTAATGTTCTTCTTTTAGGTGATCCAGGTACTGCTAAATCTCAATTATTAAAATTTGTTGAAAAAATTTCTCCAATTTCGGTTTATACTTCTGGTAAAGGTTCTTCGGCTGCCGGTTTAACGGCTTCTGTTCAAAGAGATTCTCAAACTAGAGATTTCTATCTTGAAGGTGGTGCAATGGTTTTAGCTGATGGTGGTGTTGTTTGTATTGATGAATTCGATAAAATGAGAGATGAAGATAGAGTTGCAATTCACGAAGCCATGGAACAACAGACCATTTCAATTGCTAAAGCAGGTATTACTACAATTTTAAATTCAAGAACTTCAGTTTTAGCTGCTGCTAATCCAATTTTTGGTAGATATGACGAAATGAAATCTCCTGGTGAAAATATCGATTTTCAAACTACTATTTTATCTAGATTTGATATGATTTTCATCGTTAAGGATGATCATAATGCTGCAAGAGATATGTCAATTGCTCAACACGTTATGAATGTTCATACTGGTAATACTAATAATCAAGAAGATCAAGAAGGTGAAATTCCCATCAATATCATGAAAAGATATATCCAATATTGTAAAGCTAGATGTGCTCCTCGTTTAAGTCCTGAAGCTTCAGAAAGATTATCTTCTCATTTTGTTTCAATAAGACGTAAATTACAATTAAGTGAATCTGATATGAATGAAAGATCTTCAATCCCAATCACTGTTAGACAATTAGAAGCAATCATTCGTATCACCGAATCTTTAGCTAAATTAAGATTATCTCCAGTGGCTACCGAAGAACATGTCGAAGAAGCAATCAGATTATTCAATGCTTCCACTATGGATGCTGTAGATCAAGGTGTCTCCAGTGGTGGTGTCGTTGGTAATAGTGAAATGGCTCAAGAAATTAAAAAAGTCGAACAAGAATTAAGAAGAAGATTACCAATTGGTTGGTCTACTGCTTATAGAACCTTGAGAAGAGAAATCGTTGACTCAGGAAAAGCTAGTGCCCAGGCTCTAGATAAAGCTCTTTATATTATGAGTAGACATGAAGTTATCAAATTTAGACATCAAGGTCAAAATGTCTTACGTTGTGGTGTTTAAATTGGTCTTTTCTGGTCTTTGTATATTAGTCTTTTCTTCTTCATTTCTTTATTCCCTTCTTTTACTTCATTTCAATCAGTATTATAATCTCTAGTATGTTTTAGTTCTTTAAATATTAGTTTCCTTATCGTATCGTCCTGTTCGTTGTAAGATTTAACCTGCGCACTAATTTTTCATGTATTTTTTCCTTTAAAACTCCAAAACTGGTTGATTTTTTGTATTGAAAAAAGCAGATATTGTGAATTCATCAAACTAGAATAGCAAAAACTTCACCCTAGTCATTATGAGTGTGGAAGAACAGACCGTTGATGAGTCAGACTCATTCAAGTTTTTCGGTCTCGGGGGTTGTAACGAGGTTGGTAGATCTTGTCATATCATAGAGTATAAGAACAAGGTCATCATGCTTGATGCTGGGGTTCATCCTGGTTTGAATGGGTTAAGTTCATTACCGTTCTATGATGAATACGATTTATCCAAAATTGATATTTTATTAATTAGTCATTTCCATTTAGATCATGCTGCATCTTTACCTTATGTAATGCAACACACAAATTTTAGAGGCCGTGTTTTTATGACCCATGCTACTAAAGCCATTTATAGATGGTTGTTACAAGATTTCGTTAGAGTGACTTCAATTGCAGGTCAGGGAGACGATAGATCCCAGGCGAATGGTGGGGCTTCTGCTAATCTTTATACAGATGATGATTTAATGAGATCTTTTGATAGAATTGAAACCGTTGATTATCACTCAACGTTTGAAATTGACGGGATAAGATTTACAGCATATCACGCAGGTCATGTGTTAGGTGCTTGTATGTATATGATAGAAATCGGGGGATTAAGAGTATTGTTCACTGGTGATTTCTCTCGTGAAGAAGATAGACATTTAAAAGTAGCTGAAGTTCCTCAGATCAAACCAGATATTTTGATTGCTGAATCAACTTTTGGTACGGCTACCCACGAACCAAGATTAGAAAAAGAAACAAGAATGACTAATTTAATCCATTCCACTATATCAAAGGGTGGGCGTGTTTTGATGCCTGTTTTCGCTTTAGGGAGAGCCCAAGAACTTCTTTTAATTTTAGAAGAATATTGGTCTATGAATGAGGATATTCAGAGTGTTAATATTTACTATGCTTCTAACTTGGCTCGTAAATGTATGGCTGTTTATCAAACTCACACCAATATCATGAATGATAATATTCGTCTTAGTTCTACATCCAGTGAAAACACTAATCCTTTCCAATTCAAATTCACACAGTCGATCAAAAGTATCGATAGAATCCAAGACATGGGTCCATGTGTTGTTGTGGCTTCACCAGGTATGCTTCAAAGTGGGGTATCTAGACAATTACTAGAAAGATGGGCACCAGACCCTAAGAATTCTGTTATAATGACCGGTTATTCTGTTGAAGGTACTTTAGCCAAAGATTTAATTAATGAACCTCATACCATTCCATCTATAGCGAATCCAGAAATGACAATCCCACGTCGTTTAACTGTTGAAGAAATCTCTTTTGCTGCTCATGTTGATTTCCAACAAAATGCAGATTTCATTGAAAAAGTTAGTCCCCTGAAAATTATTTTGGTACATGGTGATAGTAATCCTATGGGTAGGTTGAAGTCTGCGCTCTTAAGTAGGTATTCTTCGAGAAAAGGAACAGAAAGCGAAGTTAAGGTTTTCAATCCAAGAAACTGTGATGAATTAAAAATCCCTATAAAAGGAAATAAAATTGCCAAAGTAGTAGGTTCTTTAGCGGAGGAACAAATATTATCATTGAAGGAGGAAGTCAAGGAAAGACTTGAAAAGGAAGAGCAGAAAATAGAAGAACTCAAAGAGGAAGATGAAGATAAAGAAGATGCAAACGAAGTTAAGAAAGAAGATGCAGATGAAGTTAAGAAAGAAGAAGACGTGGTCAAGAAAGAAGAAAACCAATCAGAGGTTAAGCAAGAGGATGGAGAAGATAAAGAGGAAGAAAACGAAAACACTTTAAGTTTGGATTATGGAGTTTCGGGTGTCTTAATCCAAAAGGATTTTGATCTCAACCTTCTTCAATTACAAGACTTGCATGAATTCACTCTGTTGTCGACCTCTATAGTCAAGTCAAAGATTAATTTAAAGATTCAAGCTGATATATCATTAATGCAATGGCATTTAGAGCAAATGTTTGGCTTTGTCAACGTTGTCAATGACGACGAGGAAGAATGGGAATGTTTAATCATGGACATGATTGATATTTTGGTTGAAAGAAAGAAATCGCAAGACGGGTTACAAATCACAGTTGAATGGATCAATGATAATTTAATGGCCGATTCTCTTGCTGATAGTGTAGTGGCCATATTGTACTCCGTCGACTCATCACCAGCATCAGTCAAGCTTACTTCCAAATCTTGTTCCCATTCCCACCCGGTTAAAACTGAAGACGAAGATGATGAAAAAGAAGATGATAAATCAGGCTATACAAACTCCGAAATTGCAAGCCGCATTCACCGTATATCGACCTTGCTCAAGGCCCAGTTTGGAGATTCCTTAAAATCATTGGATAACCACAAGGCAGTCATATCTATCGGAAAGAACGAAGCAAAAATAGACTACTTAAACCTTTCTGTTGAATGTGGATCAAAAGTGTTGAGGGATCGTATAGAAAATATAATCAAAAGAGGTTGCGGTTTAGCTGCTCCTTTGAGTCAATACCAAAAAACCGTATAGACTTGTGTATACTATCTTAATTAAACCTTTAATGTATATTATGAATATAACTTGTCAACTACCAGTAAATCAAGCTTAAATAGTAGTAAAAATTGCAGCTATTCAGAGTCGTGCAAAAACCCGAACGAATGCTGCTCAAATTAAAAAAAAAAAACACATATATAAAGTACATACAAATATATTACTTCAAGGTAACCTTCCGTTTGACTCTATAGGACCCAAGTACCATGGCGTATGTATCGAAGCAAGACGAAAATACCAAGACGAATACTAACAAGAATATAGTGAATTAATAGATCGTGCTCGTTCCGAGTTGACTGAACTCGAGCTTCAGAAGTTAGAAGAGTTCGAATTTGCTCATGGACCCATGTCCTTGCTCCAAAATGCAGTCAACAATAACACTCCGGTGGTCATATCGTGTCGTAATAACCATAAGCTAATAGCTAAGGTGAGATCTTTCGATAGACATTGTAATTTGATTCTAGAAAACGTCAAAGATTTGTGGAACGAGTCTGTTAAGAATGATAAAGGTAAAGTCATCAAAACGGTACCTAAGGAAAGATTTATTTCCAAGTTGTTTTTGAGAGGTGACTCGGTAGTCATAATCTTGAAGGCATGATGATTTGCTTTTACCTTTAATTGTATAATACGCATCTAGATTTTATTAGCATGGAAGTTATGTCAAACTCAACTCTAATTACACTAATATAGTGTAACTGTATATTATTAATAAACATCCATTAATTTGTAAGAAAGATAGGCAGTAGGTCTTGATGTAGAATTATGTGTGTGCATCAAAAAGTGAAAAATATCTAAACTTCCAATCGATCTCATAGTTTTATCAGAATACCACACCGCTTTATTCCTTCTTATCACTTTCAATGTCATTGGGACAATCAATGAAATAAGTGGGGACATCTTTCTATCAATCCTTTATAAGTGCACGCCTTAAAACACGTCAAATCATGAGGTTAAAACTAAGAACTCAAAACATAGAAAAATTGAAAGATACTCTTTCGTTGATCAGTCATTTAAGAAAGTTTATAGTGTTGAGATTCACCGAGTCTCAGCTTGCGGTGATTCTGATGAACTCCAATCCAGTGAACCAAGAACCGCAGATCTGGTGTAAGTTACGCATGGCAAGTTTATTTGATGAGATTGAAGTTATAAGTAATCATGATAATACTGTTCCTTTAGAATTGAACATCGATTTACTACTACAAACACTCCGGAACTTTGATAAGGCAAATAGTGATGGCTTAAACATAAGATTACAACGGAAAGACACGTCGGGGTCACTGGGGGGTATTCTGAATACGGGAAGACTTGCATCTCTAGCGTTGTTCTATTCTAATACAAATGCTAATAATAATACCGTTAATCACACTTTTAAGATTCCAGTAAGGATCTTGAAAGTCACTCATGAGTCCATTAGTTTGAGTGAACCCGAGTTATCACGAATTGATCTAATGATTGGGATTCCGAACCAGTTCGTCTCTACATATAAAAGATTGGACAAATTCAAAAAAGCCTCTAGTAATGACTTGGTTACCCTAAAGGCAAGTAGAAGGAGCCTGGGGTTTCTTGGGTTCGTCCTCGAAGAAGAAGGTAAATTCAAAATCACAATCAGCTGGAATGATAAACTTGAAGTACAAAAACCTTTACAAAATCACGCTATTGATGGCGAAAGCATGCGTACAGCCGTTTTGGAAACTTCCAATAAAGACCAAATCGATGAAAATGACGAAAATGAAGATAAAGAAATCAGTGTAAAACTACAAGATTGGAGAAACGCTTCTAAGATTGTTGCAACATGTAAAACAGTGGTTCTACTCATTGCCCATAAAGAAGCATGTGCATTGCATTGCTTTTTGGATGATTCGGAAGACGTTGAAATAATCTACTTCATCAGTGGAGTCAAGATTCGTGATCTTCTCGATTGACCCGTGTCGTAGTTGCACCTGAATAAATAAGAGGTAATTTGTGACTCAGGCCGCACTTTGAAATTTTTTTCTGTTCAGACCATATTATACTTCTGCTCTTCTTACTAGACTTTAGGATATAGTATTAGTATCAGTGACAATGGCTCAAACTAGAACATTAGACCGTGAAGAACCAAATTATTTTGGTGCTGGTCCAGCGTTATTACCAACTTCTGTTTTACAGCAAGCAGCTTACGACTTGATCAATTATAATGATGAAAATTTAGGTATTGGTGAAATTTCTCACCGTTCTAAACCTGCAATTCAAGTTATTGATGATACCAAGGCTAATTTGAAATCATTACTTAATATCCCTGATACCCATGAAGTTTTTTTCATGCAAGGTGGAGGTACCACTGGATTTTCATCTATCGTTTATAACTTATTTGCCAATTACGCTAAAAAGACTAATGGTAAAAAAGGTAAAGCTGCTTATGCAGTTACTGGTTCTTGGTCAAAGAAATCTGCTGAAGAAGCTCAAAGATTAGGCTTTGACGTTGACATTGTTGTTAACACCAAGGATAAAAAATTTGCTGAAATTCCACCTTATTCTGAATGGAAACCAATTGACGCAGAATCAACTGCTTACTTATATGTTTGCGATAACGAAACTGTTCACGGAAACGAATACAAAGACACTCCTGCTCCTGATTATTTACCTGAAGGTGTTGAATTGGTTGCTGACATGTCTTCCAACATTTTATCGAAGAAAATTGACGTCAGTAAATACGGTCTTATAATGGCTGGTGCTCAAAAAAATATCGGTTTGGCTGGTTTAACCATTTATATCATCAAGAAATCTTTATTGGAACAACCATCTGATGAAGAATTGAACAAGTATGGTATTCCTCTTCCACCAATTGCTTTCCATTACCCAACTGTTGTTAGCAATAATTCCGCTTATAACACCATTCCTATTTTCACTTGTCATATCTTGAAACTCGTTACCCAAAGATTATTAGATAATGGTGGTCTTGAAAAACAAGAAGAAATCAATAAAAAGAAAGCCCAAGTCTTATATGAAGCCTTAGCTAAATATCCTAATTTCTATAGATTACCAGTCACTAGCGAAAGTGCTCGTTCGAATATGAATGTCGTTTTCACTCTTCCAAGTGATGAATTAGAAGCCAAATTTATCAAGGAGGCTTCTGAAAATAAATTGACTGGTTTGAAAGGTCATAGATCAGTTGGTGGTATGAGAGCTTCTATATATAACGCAGTTACCCTCAATAGTGTTGAATTATTAGTCGATTTCGTCAAAGAATTCGCTGATAAGAACGCTTGATCCTCTAATGACCATATAATATATACATATAGATAACACTGTTATACTGTAGAGAAGTAACTAGTTTGCAACTAAAAACTACTGCGCATAAGTCTGTGATGAAAGCGAAAAAAAAAAAATACTTGAAAAATTTGAAAAATCCAGATTTAAAGTACTGGGAAACTGAAAAAAGACTATCTTGTAAATATAAATATAAATTGAAATAAAAAAGCGACTATTATGTTGATATCGAGGTGGTCATATCGCTTTTTCCCTCCGAAACACCTCTCTATAATTCAGAGTCGTCTACTATTTAGAAGTGCAGTCAGTTTGGCAGCTAAGAATGTTGTATCGGTTGAAGAAAAGAAAAAGACTCTTGACAGGGACAATTTCGCTAAAGATGTCCAAGAACGAATTGCCAGAATACCGATATCAAACTACAGAAATTTCAGTATAGTAGCTCATGTGGATCACGGAAATCAACCTTATCCGATCGTTTACTAGAGTTGACTGGAGTTATTCAACCAGGTGATGCAAATAAGCAAGTTCTTGATAAATTAGACGTGGAAAGAGAACGTGGTATAACTGTCAAAGCTCAAACATGTTCGATGTTTTACAAAGATCCAGAGACAAACGAAGATTATCTATTACATTTGGTTGATACCCCAGGTCATGTTGACTTCAGAGCAGAAGTATCGAGGTCGTATGCTTCATGCGGTGGTGCTCTTCTTATTGTTGATGCAGCACAAGGAGTTCAAGCACAAACAGTAGCCAATTTCTTTCTTGCCTATAGTATGGGATTGAAGCTCATACCAGTGATAAACAAGATCGACTTGGACTCCGCTAATATACCAAAGGCAATAGAGCAAGTAGAAACCACTTTTGAATTACCTAGAGAAGAGTGCATTCCAGTCAGTGCTAAAACAGGACTCGGTGTTGACAAAATTATACCTACAGTAATCAGAGATATACCACCACCTACTGGTGATCCACTGAAACCGTTAAAGTTATTATTGGTTGATTCATGGCATGATCCTTACGTTGGAGTGGTAATGTTGGTCCATGTTGTGGACGGGACTGTTAAAAAGGGTATGAAATTATTATCAGCCCATTCAGATCGAAGATATGATGTCAAGGAAGTGGGTATTATGTATCCTGACAAATTACCAATGAAAAATATTCAAGCCGGTCAAGTAGCATACATCATTCCTGGTATGAGGAATCCCAAGGAAGCCATGATTGGGGATACATTCTATCAATACGGTAACCATGAGGGTCTTGAGCCTCTTCCAGGGTTTGAAGAGCCTAAACCCATGGTCTTCGTTGGGGCCTTTCCTGCTGATGGGGGTGAATTCAATGTGATGAATGACCATTTGGAATATTTGGTTTTGAATGATAGGGCTGTTACATTGGAAAAAGAAACATCGAATGCATTAGGACTTGGATGGAGGTTAGGTTTTTTGGGCTCTTTACATGCATCTGTCTTTAAGGAAAGATTGGAAAAAGAATATGGTGCTAAAATAATTTTAACTGCTCCTACTGTTCCATACAAAGTCATTTATAAGAACGGTGACGAAAAACTAGTTACAAATCCAGACGAATTTCCAGAAGATAAGCAAAAAGTTGAACTGTTGTTGGAGCCTTACGTTGAAGCAATAATGACAGTACCAGATGAGTTCATAGGTACCGTAATGTCGTTATGCGAAAACAATAGAGGTATTCAAAAAGAATTAGAATATTTGACGACGGGTCAAGTTTTACTTAAGTACGAAATCCCATTAGCTCAACTAGTTGAAGATTTTTTGGGAAATTAAAAGGTATGACCAAAGGATATGCATCTTTAGACTATGAAGATGCCGGCTATAGAAAATCAGATATTGTTAAAATGGAATTATGTGTTAACACTGTTCCACAAGATGCCTTGACACAAATTTTACATAGATCACAAATTATGGCAAGAGGTAAAGAAAATGTTACAAAATTCAAAGAATTTCTTAGACATCAATTATTTGAGGTTGCAATACAAGCTAAGGTAAATAACAAGGTGATCGCCAGAGAAACAATAAAAGCTAAAAGAAAGGATGTTACTCAAAAATTACATGCAGCCGATATATCTAGAAGAAAGAAGTTATTAGAAAGACAGAAGGAAGGTAAGAAACAAATGAAATCGACGGGAAGAGTCAATATTAACCAAGAGGTTTATCAAGCATTTTTACGTCGTTAAGCAAGAAATAACGACAACTTGTATATAGAAGCTCAGTTCGTATATAGATAGTTTTGAACAAATACAAGCATTATTATTTATTTTAAACGTTTATCTGGATTACTATGTACAAACCTATATACGAAATAATAATCGTAAGCATGAAGTGAAAAGCTATTATCTTTGAGTTACGCAATACTAATTTTGCAAGAATTTTTTGTAGACGACGTTATCAGTTTCTTCAACAAATTTGTAACCCAATTTCACTAAGAATTGTTGGAACTCTTCATCACTAGTGGATTCAGGGAGAACGAAACCACATAAGACTTTACCAACGTCATGTCCATGATTTCTATAGTTGAATAAAGTAATATCCCAGTCATCTTTAAGGGATTGTAAGAAGTTAGTCAAAGCACCTGGTCTTTCAGGGAACTCGAATCTGAATAATCTTTCTCTTGAAATTTTAGGACAACCTTCTCTAGGGGATTTACCACCAATTAAGTAACGTCCGTGGGTTTTAGCTAATTCATTCTTAGAAATATCAATGACTTCATACTTGTGATCTTCATCAGTCATAGTGTTTATGATGGATGCAAGTTCTTTATCTTTATTAATAACATTAAAGCTTAAGAAAATGTTAGCAGGGTCTGAATTACCAAATCTATAAGAGAATTCAGTGACAGCTCTGTTATGTAAAATTTTTTGTAATTTGGCGAATTCACCAGGTCTTTCAGGAATAGCAACGGCTAAAGAAACTTCTTTACCTTCACCCAAAACAGCTCTTTCACTTACAAATCTCAATCTATCAAAGTTCATGTTTGCACCTGATAAAATAGGAACGTAAGTTTTATTTCTATGATCGATTTTTCCAGCAGTATCGTGAACATATTTTTTCAAACCAGCAACCGATAAAGCACCAGAAGGTTCAACAATGGATCTGGTATCTTCGAAAATGTCTTTAATGGCAGCACATAATTCATCGGTTGAAACTCTAACAACATCATCTACCAAAGTACTACAAAGTCTCCAAGTTTCATTACCAAGAACTTTGACAGCAGTACCATCAGCGAACACACCAACTTTTTCTAAGAATTCTTGTTTGCCATTTTTTAAGGATTGATATAAAGCATCAGCGTCGTAGGTTTCAACACCAATAATTTTAACATGAGGAGCAATTTTTTTCAAATAAGAAGCAATACCAGCGATTAAACCACCACCACCAACAGGGATGAAAACAGCATCCAATTTATCTAATTGTAACTGTCTGGTAATTTCTAACGCAACTGTACCTTGACCGGCGATAACAAAAGGATGATTAAAAGGTGGAATATTGATCAAGTTGTTCAAGTTACTCAAACGATCACATTCTTGTTTGGCAGAATCAAAATCATCACCATATAAAACGACTTGAGAGCCTAATCTTGAAACATTAGTGTATTTGATAGAAGGAGTAGCAGTTGGCATAACAATTGTTGAAGGAATTTTCAATCTTGCAGCCGAATAGGCAACACCTTGAGCATGATTACCAGCTGAACAAGCAATAACACCAGAAAGTGGAGTTTGCGACTTAGCGTGTAATTGGGCAATCATATTATAAGCACCACGTAATTTAAATGAAAAAACTGGTAATAAGTCTTCACGTTTTAAAAAAACATTACAGTTGGTTTTATTAGATAAATTGATGGCACGAGTCAAAGGTGAGCCAGCTCTATCAACGACGTCATAAACCCTTGCAGTAAGAATCAATTTGAGGTAATCTGGAGTACCATCGCTATTCAAATCGGAATCTGATAATTCAGGAAAGGCTTCTTTATATTTATTAGTTAAGACTGGGCCAGAACTCGAAGAATTAAATCTTACAGTCTGAACCACCTTCGAAGTACATTTAAGTGTCGAAACACTCTTGGATGCTCTCTGGATATTCCTAGAAAGTAACATTTATGAGATAATAAAGCAGCCAGAAGATGATGGGTAAAACGAAGTATTTCAATCTTGATTTTTTTTTTTCACTCGGTTTTTTTTTCACTTTTTTTGAGTCATCTGGGCTGCCCCAGGAAAAACACGAGGTTAATCTTTTGCATCTAATCCTACATCACTGAGGAGACCTATGAGAACCTACAAGTTGTTGTGTCAACAGGCAATATGTCTATAAGTATAGATGGAAGAAAAAGAAAGAAGGAAAAAAGATAAAAGGTTTTTTTTTTTTTTTACTATTTTAATAATTAAAAGAACCAGAGGTAATTTAGATTGAAATCCTAGAGAAATATACAGAGTTAAAGCATAAGAATTAAAGATAATAGAAGAGAAAGAAAAAATGAAAAGCAAATCAAGGAAGCCAACCACCCGGTATGAAAGAAATTGAATATAGTATAAAGAGCAACAAAGACCAAAGATAAACCAGGAATAAATAGTACAAATAAGTCATTATTTTAAAAGGGGAACAAAGAAACAAAAGAAAAATCAATTGATTTAAATCAATAATACATTAAAGGAAGCAAAAAGATTAAGATAAGTTGCTAACTTCGAATAAGAAATCAGAAAAATTTATAGTAGCAACACCGGAAAGATCTTTATCATATTTTTTAAAGATATCAGTTAATTTTCTTAAATAAACCAATAATTCAATAAAAGCGTCAAATTTCAATTTACCAACAACACCACTATCATAATTATCAAGATCTTTATTTGAAAATTTTTGGAATAGATGTAAAACCAAATCGATATTTAATTTATAACCGATTTGTTCAATAATTTTTTGGAATTCACCAAAAGAAATATCACCGGATCTGTTAGTATCAGCAGCAATGAATAATTTTTTGTAAGCAGAAAGATATTTCCAAAGCGAAACAAATTGATCAAAGTTTAGAGACTTCAGACTTGTACTTGGCGAGCCACTAGTACTGAATAGTTTAACCATTAATAGAATGGTAGAATCTTGAAATCTTGTGTGATCAAAGTTCAATAAGGCCATTGATAATTCACGAGCGGAAATTCTTCCTGATCTATTACTATCGACTTTTTCAAAAACCGATCTCAATTCATTTTCCAATTTTTGTTTACTGGAGCTTTTGGACGAAGGGGTGGAAACAGTGTCCAAGTTTTCTTTGGACCTATGGTGAGGAGATGAAGATGTTGAAGTCGACGGAGGAGGTCTTTTATGGGGGTGTGATTGCGAGCCATACTGCGAGACTTGCTGGTGAACAGGAGGAGCGGCAGCAGAAGCCTGGACCGGCGTAGAAACATTAGGCTGGTATCTTTGTTGGTGTTGAGGAGGAGGAGCAGAATATTGAGAAGGCATTGGGGCTGCTTGTGGAGCCTGCGGAGCCTGTGGAAGTGGTTGGGGCTGATAGTAATGCTGTGGAGGGGCCGGAGCTGGGGCCGGAGCTGGGGCCGCCTGATACTGAGGTGACTGGTATTGATGAGGAGGTGATTGCATGGATTGTTGATAACCTTGCTGAGAATAATATTGCTGAGGAGTTGGAGCAGCATTCATTCCTCCACTGGCGGGAGCCTGTTGGTAGTGGGACCTTGGCTGGGACTGCTGGTATCCCTGAGGTTGTAAATGCCCGTAATTGTTTCGGTATTGACCATTGGAAGAACTTTTCGACGTTTTACGAGACGAGTGAGCATGATGACTCGGACTCGGGGTATAAGTGGCCTGTTGTGGTGTTGGGTACAAGGGTAAATCGTTACCAGGCATCGTGGACTCGGATCTTCTTGGACTAATAAGCAAATAAGTGTAAGAACTTCAAACCTGGAGAGCAAAATAATACTTCAAAATCCAAAATCTAAAAAAAAACTAGCGATTGAGCGTCAAAAACACGAAAAAAGTCAACCTTTTTCGACAACCAACACTAAAACTCAAGTGAAATCAAGTAGATCAAGTCAATGGTGTGCTGTTGAAGAGTTCCAGTACCAGATATTCAAGTAAGGCTCTCAATACAACGTCCGATATATTGATTTGCCAAAAGAAAGAAGGTGTTGCTGAGTTTTGTTTTGGTTGTTTTTCATTTTTGTTAAACAAAATTTCATCAAAGGTTTTTGCCTGGTGCACGGGTGCTTTCCGTGCCCTTTAGGGCAGTGATAGTCATTACTTTAGCAGGTTGACTACAACCTGAATACGTAGTTGGCTCTATTGTTGGCGTTGGTTGAATACACACTCGATGGTACTGGCACAAACCGCATGTCGATGTTACTGGCGGAATGAAGATTGTATTGTAGCAGAGTAGATTTAATTGTAGTGGGGATGTACGGAGGTTCTCTTTGAACAGCAATTAGTTGGAAAAATGAACGAATTTCGGGGAGGATTGAAGGATAGACCACGATTCAAAAGGATCAAAGAGGGATAATTGAAAGATCAAGCACATTTACAATGTCAAGCAGCTCATCATCGGGATCATTTTCGCTTTCCAAGATCAATCCAAAGTTATTGAGGAGAATTTGTATGTATAATTGAAGTTTATCAAAGTTGAATAATTTACTAACAACGGAAATAGATAGGGCTTGTAGGCCAACGTTGAATGAACCAAATTTAGCATTAAACTTAGAAATATGTGACTATGTCAATGCTAAACAAGGATCAGCACCTAGAGATGCAGCAATTGCAGTAGCTAAACTTATAAGTCAAAGAGATCCACAAACATCAGAATTAGCAGTATCGTTGTTAGATAATTTGGTTAAAAATTGTGGATATCCGTTCCATTTACAAATTAGTCGTAAAGAGTTTTTAAATGAATTGGTTAAAAGGTTTCCTGAAAGACCACCATTACGTTATAATCGAGTCCATCGATTAATTTTGGCCCAAATTGAAGAATGGTATCAAACAATTTGTAGGACTTCAAAATATAAAGAGGATTTTGGGTATATTAGAGACATGCACCGATTATTATCAAATAAAGGATACATTTTCCCCGAAGTTAAATTGGAAGATGCAGCCGTGTTAAATCCAAGTGATAATTTAAAATCTTTAGAAGATTTGCAAAAAGAAGAATCAATAGTTCATAGTGCTAAATTGCAAGAATTGATTAGAAGAGGAAGACCTCAAGATTTGCAAGAAGCAAATAAATTAATGAAAATTATGGCTGGGTTCAAAGATGATAACTTACAAGAGAATAAAAAGCAAATTAATGATGATATTGCTAGATTGAAGAGAAAATCAGAAATTTTTGCTGAAATGTTGAATAGTATTCAACAATCAGGTACTTCAATTGACGATTCAAATGAAGCTTTGGTTGAATTATATTCTTCCATTAAGTCTTCTCAACCAATTGTGACTAAAATCATTGAAGAAGATAATGATAATGAAGATTATGTTCATGATTTATTGGGGTTGAATGATTCAATTAATCAATTGGTGGAAAAATTCCAACTTTTGAAAAATGGTCAAATTGATAAAGCTGGTGCAATTAATGTTTCTACTAATAACAATTCAGCTAATGATAATTTGATTGACTTTGACGATGATGAAGGTCCAATTAGTAATGATAAACGTGATGATCAAGGTTATCAAGATTTATTAAGTGATTTGACTAATTTAAGTTTCAGTAATAACAATGCACCAAATCAATCAAATAATCTTGATTTAAATAACTTATTTGGATCAGGAGGTTCAATTTCATTAGGACAACCAATTCAACAACCAAAACCCCAACATCAACAACCAACACAATCGCTGAACTTTGATTTATTATCAGATTTCAACTCACCATCCCCGCAATTACAATCAAATACTTCATTGGATCCATTTCAACTTAGCTTCCCCAATACCACCCCTTCGAATGTATTACAAAATAATTTTGAATCGATTAAATTGATTAATCAATCATCAAACTTGAAAATTGAAGCCGGAGTTAATTCTAATGATGCTTCATTAGTTAATGGGAAAATCTTATTCAGTAATTTAAACCCCCTGCAAATTCAAGAGTTAAAATTCATGTTGGCAGTTCCTAAAAGTTGTAAATTAAATTTAAAGCCCCAATCAAATGATTCCATTAACGGTTCAAGTAATCAACTGGTTTATCAAGAATTTTCAATTGAAAATAATATGAATAAACAATTGAAAATCAAATGGAAAGTTGAATATAAAGTTAATGGAGAAAATTTCGAAGAAACCGGGGTAAACGTTTTATAAGACTATGTATTACATAAAATAATAGAAATATATATTGATAAGAACTAAAAAAAACCATAAAAACCCTAAGGATGAACTAAAACGTCATCGATAATAAACAAGTAACCATTATTAGTCAGAATTGAATTAATAACCGGAACGAACCCACCGTTCAATCCAATTTGATAAGCCCCAGTGTTAGCATCCTGTTTAATCAAGACCGATTCACCGTTGATTAAAGTACCTTCAATTATATTTGACTTCAAATGGTCATCATTTTGATTCAAGGAATCAATCGATTTGATAACGTGACCAGATAAGAAGCTATTCAAGTTATCGTGGATTACTTTTTCGTCGGAGTCATCGTCTTGGATTGGTTTAGGAAACTCCCAAGGTTTTAAACCATTCAATTTAAATTCAAGAGCGTTATTAGTGGGAGCAATTATAACCATAGAATGAGCTTCTTCCTCTACTAATTTGGAAAACTTTAAATCGTCTCTTATATAAGAAGCGAAAAAGGAGATTTCATTCACTTGAGAAATCACCGACTCCAAGTAGTTATCATGGGATTGAAATACAATCTGGTCCCTTTTATGATTTGATTTTTGGAATGGGAACTTGAATACGTTTTTCGGATCCCGTTTAGTTAGTTTCAAGGTGAACTTATCGTTTTTTTCACCTTCGATGGTTTCTCTTAACTTCTCCAAGTCAAATACGTTTTTAGCAGCCACTGCCGCAATGGTAGCGAGAAGAATAAGCGTGAATAACTTCATTGTCGATAAAGAAGTAGGAGTAACAACGGTTAAAAGTGACCAAATCTTTTGAGGGATATAAAAAGCTACGAAAGGTACGGAGGTACCGTATAGGTGCGGGTTTATAGGTACGGAGGTTTGTATTTGCAACTACATTTAATAAGTAAAACACTAATTAATTAATTCATACCTAGACGAAGGTAAGGTACAGAAGAGAATTTTACGATGAAGAAATTAAAATTAAACAATATTAGAAGTAGAATTAGTATAAGGCGACACCGACGGAGACAAAACCAACAATGACGGTTAACAATTTAACGACGGCAGTGTTAGAAGCACCAGAAGAGTGGCTTGAAGAAGAGGAAGAAGAGGAAGAGTCAGAAGAGTCAGAATCGGAACCAGAGGTAGATTCACCGTTCTTGTTACCCTTTTTAGAAGAGGAAGAAGAAACGGTAGAAGAAGCACCTCTACAGTAGAATTTATCACCTTTGATATCACCAGCTTTGTTTAATTTAGTGAAATCGGAACAAGATAAATCACCGGTAGAGGTCAAGTTGAAACCACCAGAGACTTTGTTTAAAGAGTCAAAGGTACCGTTATCGAATTTACCACTCAAGACAACCGAACCACCGATAGTTTTCAATTTAGGGAAACCGTCAAAAGAAGATAATTCTTCATTGTCTTCGATTTTCAAAGCACCACCAATGGAAGATAATTGAGGGAAAGTCCAATTCTTCCAAGTCGTCATTTTCACTAATGGATAAAGATTTACCAACGGATTCCAAACCTTTGAATTCGATTTTATCGATAGAGTTTGAATCTAAAGAGAGAGAACCGGTAATTTTAGTCAAGTTGGAAACAGATAAAGAGTTAATGGATTGTAAGTAGACAACGTTGGCTTCGGTTAAATCGTCCAAGGAAACGTCGACTTTTTCGGCGTTATAAGAAATGGATAAAGTATCGGTGACTTTTTGTAAACCAGAGTCAATAGATTCGATATCACCGTTATTGTTAACGTTGAAAACCTTCAATTTGTAAACGTTAATACCGTCTAAAGAGGTTAAACCAGTGTCACTAATGATGATTTCATCAGCAGAAGTAATACCACTGGATAAACCGGTTTTTTCCAAAGCTGGTAAAGCATTCAAGTTGAAAGTACCAACGGTGGTTAATTGAGCCAAGTTAAGGGTGGATAAAACAGTGTTTGCAGTAATAACCAAGTCCCCAGAAACTAATTGCAAGCTTGGAGCATTAAGAGTCTCAGCCTTGGTGGCGTTTTGAATAGTTAACTTACCGTAAAATTGTTCAACCCCAGTTAATTCGATTGAACCGAAAGAGTCCCCTTGAATGGTAACATCCCCGACGGCAGTGGCACAAGCAGCAACCGATTGCACTTGCGAAGATGCAGTAGCGGTGAAATCCTTGAATGAACAACCTTTAGAAACTGATGGAGTGGCAGTGGTTAAAGTAGAGTCTATAATAAAAGGTTAGTACCAGACGAAAAGAGTAAAAATCAACGAAGCAGAATCAGGTAATTGGAAATCCAAAAGAAGAAACAGGCGGATCGCGCACGTTAGACATCAATTTTTCACCAAAAGACAAAAAAAAAAATTTTTTTTATTAACAAAATTCCCAGTACAGTATTTTCAGTGAAAATTCCAGTACCGTATTTTTAGTGAAAATTCTTCGGTATAATTGAACACTGCCCGTGTGCTGAACACTGTGGATAGAGCACGGAGCACGGGGGTAGCTGTGTCGAATGGCTCGTTGAGAATTGTAGAATACATACTGTTGGCACCGAAACGCAACACCAGCGAAAGCGCAGGCGGCGAAGATTTTTTTGAATTGCATAGCGAACGTGATAACTGACCAGGAAGAAAGCTGGAGGAAAAAGCTGGGAAAAAGTTGAGTTATAAAGGATTGGGAGACAGGAAGGGGGTGATAACACAAACTTATCAGGCAAACAATTGGAGGTTATGATGATGAAAATTCCGGTTTGGTTTTGATCTATTTTTGGGACGTAAATATTCGAAGACAATACTCTATGATGGTATGCTTAGTGCATACCTCCTCCAGCTGCTCTCGCTACCCACCGTCTACGTCTACGGTCTTGCTGCTCTCGCTGGCCACCCACTGGCTGTCTACACCCCGTCTACTGACTGGCTAGTGACTGGCTGTCACTGGGAGTCACTGGCAAGTCACTGGCAAGTCACTGGCAAGTCGGAACTCAGTAGCCAGCCCACCGATATAAGACATCGTCTAAAAAATAAACAGCAGTAGCCTGATTTGGAAATTCACTAACACAATTAAAGAAGTTGAAATGAGTACAAGTACCCGGAGGTTACTTGGGTTCATAATCGAGTAAATTTACGTTAATTATACCCTGCATTATATATGCTTTCCTTGTTGATGTTGCTTATGCCTTGAATGTGCTTTCTTGGTTGGTGGGCTTTGGTATGTCTTTGTTTCTTGCCTTCTGCCTTCTGCCTTTTGTCTCTTGTCTCTGTTCTGCCTTTTGTCTCTTGTCTCTTGTCTCTGTTCTGCCTTTTGTCTTCTGCCTCCTGCCTCCTGCCTTGCCTGCCTTGGGTTCTAATACGGCGAACCGGTGAATAACAAGGGTACGGAGGTTTTTGCGGCGAGCGACATTTTTTTTTTGATGTCTTCCGAGGGCTGGAGCGAGCGAGCCATTTCCGGGGGTTCAATTACATAAAATTAATTTTCCAGCTCTTTAAAAGAGCTAATACCAAAACACTAGGATAATGTCAAATATTTACTTTTATAAGTTTATTGTGAACAATCAAGTGTTTTACAAGTCACAATATACTTATGCACTAGTCAATTTAAAACCATTGGTTCCGGGACACGTTCTTATTGTTCCATTAAGAACTAGTGTATATAATTTAGCTGATTTAACAATTCATGAAAGTATCGATTATATGAATACATTACAATTGATACATAGGTTTATTAAACATGTTTATAAAGCCGACTCTTTGAACATTGCAATCAGGATGGACCTGAATCAGGACAATCAATCCCCCATTTACACACCCATATCATTCCGAGATATAAACTGGACGGTTATGGAGATGGAATATACTCCAAACTCGAACAGAAAGATCTCCTTGGCGATTGGTCTGCCAGAAGAGACTCCTTTATGAGCTCGGGTGGGTTTAGTCCCGTGGACGATGATCAAAGGGTTGCTAGGACTCTGGACGTAATGGCTAAAGAAGCCCTTTGGCTTAAAGACGAATTGGCCCGGTACACGTCCCCTCCTCTACTTGAAAATAATTACTTACTCTCTTTATATAGATATATACATCTGTCTTTCTTAATAAAACAATGACCAGTCTTGATGAAATACAGTGGAAGTCGCCAGAATGGATCCAGCAGTTTGGATTGCACACCGGGAACGTGCTTGACTATTTCACCGAGCTGCCATTTTTCGATCGAACATCAAATAATCAAGTCTTGAAGATGCAATTTCAATTTCAACCAGTGCCTAATTATAATCTTCAAAATAAGTTAAGTGAAATGGTCGGGGTTGAATTTATAATTGCGTTTATCAAGGAACCTAATTTCTGGATAATAAGAAAACAACAGAGAATTAACCCATCCACCGTAATACCAAAACAAGATTATTATATAATTGGAGCAAATATATATCAATCACCTAAAATTCACGATATACTATCATCCAGATTATTGGCCAGTGTATTATCAATGAAAAACTCAATTGATCTCCTTAATGAAATCAGTAATTATAATATCATGGACGGGGGTCATCAGTATAATAAATCTTCCAGTATAACAAATACAAATACTCCCACTAGTGTCACTACAACGTCGGAAACTCCCGTTACTACAAATAACTTAGAAGAAATAAGTTCAAACACTTTTGATAATTTATTGAAATCAGTAGTTAATTCAAATAATGATTCGATTTACTTGGATGATTTACCAATGTACGGTAAAAATAGTACCGTTGATCAATTAAATCTAAAATTAAATCTCTAAAGTTCGTCTTTAATTGACTCCTTCAATTCTCCACTTTGTTTGATTTTCAATTCCTTCACTGGTCTATCTCCTCTTTGAGTTTTAACTTTTTCCATATAATCAACAACTTCAAATCCTTCAATAACTTCTCCAAATACAACATGGGCATTGTTTAACCAGGAGGTAACAACTGTAGTAATGAAAAATTGCGACCCGTTGGTATTCTTACCGGCATTGGCCATGGATAACCTGTATGGTCTATCATGTTTTAATTCAAAATTTTCATCATCAAATTTGCCTCCGTAAATTGACTTCCCCCCGTATCCTTGACCAGTTTCAAAATCTCCCCCTTGTAACATGAATTTAGGAATAATACGGTGGAAAATTGATCCAGTGTATCCAAAATCAGCATCTTCAGAAACAGCTAATTGTCTGAAATTCTCAACCGTCTTAGGAACAACCGTTCCAAATAACCCAATAACAATTCTACCAATTGGTTGTTCATCTTCCACAATATCAAAGTAAACTTTATTAGTAATTGGTGGGTTTTCTGGTAATCCGGCCACCGCCAACTTGAAAACAAAACAAGTGGCAACTATAATTGATAAGATGGTCAATTTCATTATAAACAGCATGTAGTTTTTCAATTCTACAATTGGGAATCTTTTTGATTGATTTTTAAATACAAATTTATTTATTGATTTTTTACACGACTATTTACAATGCTAAAATTCTCTTTCACCTCTATCTTCAGCTTCTAATTCACCCTTTTCAAAAGCTTCTCTTTCTTCCATTCTCTTTAATGAAGCCTTCTTGGCCTTAACGGCTTTGGCATTTCTTTCACCTCCGTGTCTCTTTTTACCTCGTTTATGTTCTCTCAATGGTTCTAAATCATTAACAAATTTATGTTTCCATCTTAACATATATCTTCTTGTGGATACATCGATACCTTTATTCTTCAATTCTTTAGTGTCAGTTGATAAAAACTTATTTAAATCTCCTTCAAAGCTATCTAAATGCTCGATAGTATTACGTCCGATCAATTTGAAAAATGTTTCTAAATCATGCACATTTTCTTTGGTTCTAGTAGAATGGTTGGTTCTGTTGAGCGTGCTGGTGATATGGAAGCCACGTTGGCCTAGGCTGGGCGTTATTCTGGGTATGAACCTGGTGATCCTTAACATCTTGCTGATAACTAAGTTAAAGTGAAAATTTAATGGAAAACGATGAAAAAAATCTGTATATATATAACTGTGCCGGGCACGCAAACTTTTTGGAAACTCTCTGTGCACCCGTACATATATAAACGTCTACACCCGTGCACCCGGCTTACAGTTTGAATTATACAAATAATATCAAATCTAATATATAGATATATACTTTTCAAACAGATTACAATAAACCTTTGTTTTTGAATTCAGATAACAAGGAGTTACCCAATCTAGCTGGGGATTTTTCGACAACGACACCGGCAGATTCTAAAGCAGCGATTTTAGAGTTGGCATCACCTTTACCACCAGCAACAATGGCACCAGCATGACCCATTCTTCTACCTGGAGGAGCAGAAACACCAGCGATGAAGGAAACAACTGGTTTGGCACCTTCAGGTCTGGTTAAGTTGTGTTGTTTTAAGAATTCAGAAGCTTCTTCTTCGGCGGTACCACCAATTTCACCAATTAAAATAATACCTTCAGTTTCTTTATCGTTTAAGAATAAAGTTAATGCATCAATGAAGTTGGTACCTGGGAAAGGATCACCACCCATACCAATAACTAAAGATTGACCTAAACCAACTTGAGTGGTTTGAGCAACGGCTTCATAAGTTAAAGTACCTGATCTGGAAATAACACCAACTTTACCTTTTTTATGAATGTGGGATGGCATAATACCAATCTTACATTGTTCAGGAGCAATTAAACCTGGACAATTTGGACCAACTAATCTGGTCTTTGGATTGAGTTTTCAACATTTGAGCAATTCTAACCATATCGTGTTGAGGAATACCTTCAGTAATGGCAACAGCCAATTCGATTTCGGCTTCAATGGCTTCTTCAATGGCTGCGGCAGCAATTGATGGAGGAACAAAAATACCAGTGGCATTAGCTCCAGTTTGCTTAATGGCATCACTAACATTAGCAAAAACTGGTTGATCCAAGTGAGTAGTACCAGCCTTTTTTGGATTGGTACCACCAACAACCTTGGTACCATAAGCAATGGCTTGTTCGGCATGGAAAGTGGCTTGTCTACCAGTGAAACCTTGGTAGATAACCTTGGTATCAGCATTAACCTTTAAATTCTTAATGGTAGAAGCATAGTTTCTAGCTGGCTTGGAGGAAGCAAATCCACGAATAAATTGTCTGTTCAACATCTTTAGCTGGGAATTATTGAATATATGGTAATTGAAATCAAATAAGTGATATACAATCTGAAAAAGAAGAAGAAGAAAGTTGTTCAATAAATTTTTTCGGTTTTGTTTTTTCGTTCGGGGGTACTTTTGATATTTCACCGTACTTTTTTTTTTTTGTTTTGTTAGCGGTTTTTTTTTTTTTATTAGTGCTTTTTTGTATGGGTTTTTTTTGTATGGGTTTTTTTTGTATGGACAGCTAGTGAATTGTATGGAGAAAATCGCGATTTATCGGGCGTTTAGTATCCGCTGGATGGGATGCTAGTGCTTGATCAGGGTGATCTGCTGAGTTGGACCACCGGTGGGTTGGCCCCTGGTTGTCCAATGATATGTAGTGTAATGGATCGAGGTTAAACCCCGATTGATTCAACGGGAGAGGACCAACGGATGCTCTCCAGAAGATGAATATTCACTTGGGGGACGGACGGAGGTATGGGTGTTTTTTTGCTGTTCACTTTTTTGGCTCATATTGGGTGGAAATGGTGTACGGGCTTGCTGCCTGGTGCCCCAGGGGTTCCCGAACTCCGATTCGCACCGGGAGCTCTGGCTCGGGGAGGACCGGAACGCTCCAGTGGCCCGTCGCTGACATAAGCAGGAAAATTAGAGGTATAACGTCCAGGCCTGGGGTTAAGCAATACCCCGGATTTCAACGGTTCTACACTGATTCAGAATAGGATATGTATGTATAAATAGGTTAGTAATTGAATAAACTTTTATAGGAAAGACATCTGCTTTCTAGCAAGTCCCAGTCCTTGTAGGTGATCCACATTTCGTTGACAACTTTCAATCTTCCGTAAACACTTCCACCTTTCCAGGTTAGCATTTCCGGATCGAATTCTCTTGGAGGAGGTAAGACGTTGACGGAGAAAGATTGGCCCTGTTCGCTGATGGAGTCGATATAATCCAAATCGATATCCAAATTGGTTTGGTTTTGGATTTGCAATAAAACATCCTCGTCAAGCTCGATATCTTCCACGTTGGAAGGAATGTTCTGTTGCTGGCTGGAAGTTTCCATAAGATGTTGTTTCTTTTTATGTTTTTCCTGTAAAATCAATTCCTTTTTCAATTGATCAAGCTTGTTTTGTTCATTAGTAACGTATTCGATAATATCATCGAGGGCACTAGTTGATAAAAACTTTGGTCTCCAAATATTAATACGATCATTTAAAATCAAATCGTATCCGCTTATTTTAGCAAACCCCCCACCAACAATTAAGATATTATCGTATAATTTTTTGATTTTACTCAAGTCATTGGCAAGTCCGGCATTGGTGATTGATTCGATAATGGCTTTTTCTAATGAAGTTGTCAAGGTGGGCATTTCATCTGGCTTAAATCTCTTTTCTTCTTCCGATTCGTCGCCAAAACTATATTTGGTGAATTTGGGTCTTTGATAGGGATTGGTATTTTTAATTTTAGTTTTCTCTTCCACTAACTTCTTTAATAATGCTTCTTCTAACATATCACAATAATTTTCTTGATTACCCAACATTTCTTGGGATCTGGAATATGGGTTATTTGATTTACTAGTATATTGATCAACACTTTCACTAAATAATTTATCATTAGTGAAATATGGTGGAATTTGATACAACTCGGGATAAAACACTCCTAACGGAGCTAACATAACTTCATCATAAACTTTGAATTCATATTTTTCAGTGTTTTTGAATGGTCTTCTTTTATAGAAATTATACAATTGTACCGCTATATCAGCATCTTGGAACGTAATGAAATTATGCTTTAAATTAGTAGCCAATTCCCAATCGTCAACTTTTTTCTCTAAATTAATCTCTTTATACGGGAACAGTTGTTGTAATAATAATTTTATAAAAGTTTTGGTTATATCGTCTCCTCCATAGTTTAATTTAATTCTCAGGTTATTTAAAATCATTCCTTCATCAACACATGCAATAGATGTCGTTTGTGATCCAACATCAACAACACATGCAGTCAGGGCACCTGCTCCAAAAGTTGCCGCTACTGATTCTTGAATTATTCCAACTCTGCCAAATCCAACGTATTTGAACAATAACTCAACCCATTTTTCAACATATTTTTTATCATATAAATCAGGTATAACTAACATAGCTTTCAATTGATTTAACTGTCCCCTTTTCACTTCAAAATCATTTAATGATTCAATTATTATATTTTCTAAATCTCCTAAGATCTCATGATTGGATTTATAAATTTCACTTGATTGATTGAAATTCCCATTCTTAATAGGATACCTCAATATCCATTCTTGATAATCTTCACAGATGGGTAATTTTAACGCTTCTTCTCCAACGAAAAATTTCTTATCTGCTGGTATACTCTTAATATCAATCCAATCTTTCTTATATGGATCATTATGATCCGGTATAATCTCGGGCTCTTGTTTCTTATTGAAATTCGAAGCTGTTTCTCGAGAATTAGGTAACATTCTTCTCTTATAATATCTCATTCTTGATTTAAAATCTTTAGTGACAATCGATTTAGCCTCATCAAATTTTTCATTTATCTGGATTTCCCCTTCGTCATCAACATACCTTTCTGGACTAATTTTACTAGAATCAATCTTTTTACCAATAGCATTAGGGACCGCAATCACAGTAGGTATGGTTTTAGGATACGAATCAGTGGCTCGTCCAATTCTAATATTAGATGATCCTGGATGTATCACAATCGTATCAAATCCCATCTTGACTTTCTCCTCATTGGCTTCCTCGTTTTCAGCTTCTTCTTCCTCTTCTTCTTCTTCCTCTTCTGCTGCAGCGGCGGCAGCGGCAGCGGCTGCTTCAGCTTCCTTTGAATTCTTTTGTTTACTCATTTCGATTTCAATATCATTTAAATCAAAATCGTCGAAATTTTTAACTTCATCATCCTTCTTAATCTGGTTACTAGTTGTGGGATTTTTCTTCATATTCTTAATTTTTTGTTGTAATAATCTTTCTGTTCTCCAATTTCTAACAAACGATACTTGTTCATCCTTTTTCAAATAATCAGTATAATAATTCTTTTGATTGATTAATGGAATTGTCCTCACACTTGTAAGGTTGAACTTATTTTCATCTTCAAATCTTCCTATACCCGTTTTCTTCAAATTTTCTGCAATTGTTATGGCCGCCTTCATTCTTCCTTCCTTACGACGTTGTAAGACTTCGGCACTTGGCTTCTTCCCCTGTTGACTAGAACCCGGTTTTTGACGCTTATCATCATGTTCTTCATTCGTTGGATGATTGGGATTCTTCCCATTAGTATTAGCCATCTTGTTCGACGTTTCAATGAAACTATTGAAGATATTGAAGATTGTTTTTTTTTTCTTCTTTTTCATCAGTCAACGCACCCATGAATTTTCAACATTTTCAGATTTCGCATTGTAAAGGACCCTCTATGCCTACTGAGTGCCTTATTATCAATTCTATTGCCTCTGGCTTTTGAAGCTTGCTTTACAGTTGGATTTGGAATGGATAAACAGTAGTCTGCGACCAAATCTGGGTAGGTCTGTAAATTTTTATCAAAATTATGGCATTTTTGAAAAAAATAATGAAATTTTTTGGGAAAACATGTACAATTTGATAACGAACTAATGGGAATGAATATTATAAACATAATATCCAATGTATTTTTACAAGATATCATAAAAACGATACTATAGATGAAGACACGAGTTTAAACAAGATGCAAGCAAATTGGGTTCTTTAGGACTATATTTGGGAATAGGAATATCAAAGATAAAGCATATTCATGTATAGATTAGTAAAAATACTTAATTTATATACTAATGAGACAATTATATACTACGCTAGGGAAGAAGCAGCATACAGGTAAGCTGAATCATGAATGAAAGTATCTTCTGAGTATCTTAGTCGTAGTATTGTTACTGATAATATGCTTGGTGCTCTGAAACACTCTAGAAGATTGTAATTTTACATTCGGTTTTTGATTCGAAGAAATAATATTAACAAACCTATCACTTTTGCAACCTTTTACTTGTCAAGTTCAATCCAATTACTTTGATATCTTGTTATTGAGCAATGATGTTTCATAATAATCAGATCCTTTGGTTCCAAGTCCTTCAGAGCTTCCTCAAAAGACTTGAATCTATGCTTAACATACAATTTGAGACCGGCACTCCTTAAGTTCGATGTCAGAACCACTTTGGTCGATAACTTCTTTGCAGAATCAAGTAAATCTTCTTGTTCATCAGGCTTCACTTCGGGCTTTTTTGAAAAGCATTACAGCCCATCTTGATCGTACTATATTTCCCTGAAACTGAAGAATTGACAATGTATTTTTTTGCATGGTGAATACAATATCTTTCAATCTCTATAGAGATTGCAATATACCTTCCACGGGTTGTTTTCCAAGAGACAAATCTGATGAGCAGGACTTCTCTCTTGAGCGAACTATTTCTAATGACGATTCAGGTGCATACAAACCTTTTCAAAAAAAGAAGTTCTGCTGGTGACTCAATCCATTATCATCCTGAATGCTATTAGAATGATAACTGAAAAGTCATTGAATACATTTTCCTCACCTACTATTGCATCCTAACGTCAGTTCTGCTTAGGCTGCGAAAAGAAATAATACGCTAAATATTTACCACTAAAGCTTTCCCTAAAATAGATCTCAACAGCTGATGTCACTCCCAGAGCCAAGCAATATCAATTCAACAGACTAACACTCTTTCCCAAGGCTTCGCTGTCTAGATTTCCCAAGGCTTCACCATACAGGTGTCCTAACGCTTCACTTCCTCACACGATGTACCATTGTCCCCACGGGCTTGATCAAATGAGTAAGCTTATTACTACTTCAGCTCACTCCGTCTAATCACTAGTATATTGTTACTTCAACTCAATCAAACGTGGAACTCATTATTAAATTCGTATATTACGAAGTTGCAAAAATACAAAAAAATCCATTGCGCGGAATTTACTCTGCACGTGGGAATTCAAATAATACGTCAAAACTGTCAAAACTGTCAAACAAGAAAAGTCTTGACTAGTCTTTGGGTGCAAATGGCAGCCATTGGAGTGTTCTTCCAGTGCAATTGGACGTGGTGAGTAAATGGCAGGGACTAGAGTAGAGATTAGAGGTGGGAGAGTGGAAGACTGAGTGAAGAGGGAAGCCTTCCTAGAAGGGAACGAGGAATAAACAATAATTTAGTCCAGTTACACGTGCATTACCAAATTAGACTAATTAAAACCCAATTGGATATCGAGTCCAGATGAGATGGACTGGTAGTATATAAAGCTGCCATTATTCCAAGTTGGAAGATGAGATATGGATGAACAACAGACAAGATGGTTTCTATATCCAAGATTATCAACAATGGGTTATTATTAGTTGGACAAAGTGTTTATCAAGATGTTGCAGTTCCAGAACAGGCATCGGTTGATAATTATAATGTTATCAAGTATCTTGGAGGTGCAGCACCATATATTCAGCATAACGGGTTTGGGATCAGTAGTGAAATTCCTCAACAATGTACGTTAGATCAAGCCCATTTAATTTCGAGACATGGAGAAAGATATCCATCGAAGGGGTTGGGTAAGAACTTTGAAAAAATCTATGCTAAATTCCAAGCATACAACCAAACATATAAGGGAGATTTATCCTTTTTAAATGATTATGAATATTTTGTTCATAACAAAGAATATTATGAAAAGGAAACTGATCCAAAAAACAGTGAAGGTACTTATGCTGGTACTACCAATGCTTTAAGACATGGTGCTTATTTCAGAGCAAGATATGAGTCACTTTTCAACTCCAATGAAACCTTACCAATTTTCACCTCAAATAGTGGAAGAGTTCATCTTACTTCGAAATACTTTGCTAGAGGTTTCTTGGGTGATGATTATGCCGATGATAAAGTTAAATATAATATAATTACTGAAGATGGATCCCAAGGGGCCAATTCATTAACTCCTTATGCTGGTTGTAAAGATTATAATCAAAGTGCTTTTGATTATAAAGTTGATGAATATGACCAAACTTATTTGAAAACTATCTTAAAAAGATTCCAATCAGAAAACCCTGGTTTGAATTTAACTAGTGATGATGTTTATCAGTTATTTAGTTGGTGTGCATTTGAAATTAACGTTAATGGTACTTCACCATTTTGTAATTTATTCACTACTGAAGAGTACGTTAAATACTCTTATAATCAAGATTTGACTTATTTCTATGAACATGGTCCTGGTAATAACTTAACTGCAACTATTGGTGCTCCGTTTTTAAATGCAACTTTACAATTATTAAAAGATGATAAAGCTTCAAATAAAATTTGGTTATCTTTCACTCATGATACTGATATTGAAAAATATCACAGTGCTTTAGGTTTATTAGAACCAAGTTCAGATTTACCAACTGATCATATTCCGTTCCCAAATCCTTATGTTCATTCTTCCATTGTTCCCCAAGGTGCTAGATTATACACTGAAAAATACACTTGCGGCAACGAATCATATGTGAGATTCTTAGTTAATGACGCCGTTTATCCTTTGCAACATTGTCAAGATGGTCCAGGATTCTCTTGTTCTTTATCTGGCTTTGAAGATTATGTCAATCAAAGATTAAATGGTAAAAACTACCTTGAACAATGCGGCTCCCATGATGTCCCTGGTGATGTAACCTTCTTCTGGGATTATACTACAACCAATTATACTGCTCCTGATATCGATTCATAATCGCCGTATTCTTTTCTTTTTAACTTTTCTAATACCGATCCATTTTTTAGATTTCTGTTAGATACATTTGTATCTTATTTACGATATCCGTTGACTACCGATTCTAGTAATCTATTGTAAGTCCCCTTAAAAATAACCACCAAAGAGCCATACGATTAAATGGATCTAGGTTGACATTGACAAAATTGACTTTCGATTCCTTCGTAAAAATGTCCGCTTTATCGTAAATAATACCCTTTAGGGTGAACAAATTAAGGGAAAGGCGACAGCAACTTGTCCTTATCTTTTATCTCTTCAACCTCCTGTCATCCTGACATCCCGTCATTTCAACATTCAATACTTACTAGTAAGTAAACGAAAGGTGAACGGATGCACGGTCTACCAGGTCAACAACAAGAATAGCACAACAGCAGTAGCAGCCCTCCAGACACTTGCTCAAGCCTTCGGCAAACAGCTTATCCACACTGAGGCCATTGCCTTGATGTCGTAATCAGTCAAAAGTTGATATAAAACGGCTCTCTGCAGGCAATTGCACCTTAGGCTTATCATTTTGATTGCACTATTTTGGAAGTGCGACAGTGCGGCATCGATTTCATTGGAATTGTGCCCTTCTAATTAAATAACTGTGTTATCAGTTAATTATCAGGTGTTGACGGGGAATCGGTATAAATATATGAGGGATTATCATTGGCTATGAAGTTTTGTAGAAAGATTCTTGATTGTCAACAATGTCAACCAAGGAAGCTGTTGCAGATTCTGCATTAATTGATGAAAAAACCAACCATTCAATTGAGGATGCTCATTATACCTCGTCTAGTTTAGAGGAGCTTTATAATTACGATGATCCTTTAAACTATTCGACCAAATACGTTGACGAGTATAATCCTCAAGGTCTTAGAAAACCAACTGAAGATGAAAAAAAAACCTTAAGAAGGGTTTTGGGCCGTGCTAGTTATGCGGTTTACCTTATTTGTTTGGTTGAATTAGCAGAAAGAGCTTCTTATTATTCGGTTCAAGGTCTTTTGGCTAATTTTATTCAAAGACCTTTACCTCCAGGATCAACTACCGGTGCTCCAGTCAGTAAGTCTGATAGTCAAAGTGCCGGTGCTTTAGGTTTAGGTACTCAAGTTTCTTCTGCTTTAACTTTATTACTTCAATTTCTTGCTTATACTGTTCCAATTTATGGTGGTTTTGTTGCTGATGCTCAAATTGGTAAATTAAAGGCTATCTGGATTGGTGTTTTCGCCGGGTTTATTTCTCATATTTTGTTCATCATTGCTGCTGTTCCTTCAGTCATTGCTGGTGGTCATGGGGTTGTTCCAACTGCTTTAGGTATTATTACTCTTGCGTTTGGTACTGGGTTTATCAAGCCTAATTTATTACCTCTTTTAATGGATCAATACCCTTTCCAAACTGATATGGTCAAAGTATTACCTTCTGGTGAAAAAATCATCTTGGATCGTCAAAAATCTTTAGAAAGAATGACTTTGGTTTTCTATTGGGCAATTAATATTGGTGCTTTTTTCCAATTAGCATCTTCTTATATCGCTAGAAGAATGAGTTTTTGGTTTGCCTTTTTCATTCCAACAATTGTTTATTTATTTTTACCAGTTATTTTATTTGCTTTGCAACCTCGTTTAGTTAAAGAACATCCTCAAGGTTCAGTTTTAATCAATTCTTGGAGAATTTTTAAAACTAGTTTCAGTGGTAATTTCTTGAAAAGACACTTAAATGGTAGCTTTTGGGAATATGCCCGTCCTTCAGAAATGATCAAGAGAGGTAGAAAATTTTATAATATGAAGAAAGAAACCGCAATTAGTTGGGATGATCAATGGGTCTTGGATATTAAACAAACTGTTAATGCTTGTAAGATTTTCATTTATTACCCAATTTATAATTTAGCTGATACTGGTATTGGTTCCATTGAAACTAATCAAGCCGGTTCAATGAGAACTGATGGGGTTCCAAATGATTTATTCAATAATTTCAATCCTTTAACTATCATTATTCTTATTCCAATTTTAGATTATCTTATTTATCCAACCTTACGTCGTTATAAGATTGACTTTAAACCAGTTTACAGAATTGTTTTTGGTTTTACTTTAGCTGCTTTATCTCAAGTTGCTGGTGCAGTTATTCAATATAGAATTTATACTTTATCTCCTTGTGGATATCATGCTTCTGAAGGTGGTTCTTGTGTTGCTGATATCACTGCCTGGCAAGAAGTTTCGGTTTATATTTTATCGGCTGCAAGTGAATGTTTTGCAATGACCACTGGTTATGAACTTGCTTATACTAGATCACCTCCTCATATGAAAGGTTTAGTTATGGCTCTTTTCCTTTTCACAAGTGCTATCCTGGCTGCCATTGGTGAAGCTTTAACTCCAGTTTTACTTGATCCTCATTTGATTTGGCCTTTTGCTGGTATTGCAATTGCTACTTTTGTCTGTGGTCTCTTATTCCTTTACCAATTTAGAAACTTACATAAGGAAATGGAAGAAGAAAGAATCTTTAGAGAACAATTGGACCGTTCCAAAGATGAAGAAGAACTTAAAGCTCAAAATGTCGGTCCTACTGCCATAACCGATGATCATAACTTAGAAGCCGTTACTTCTATTAAAAGTGCCGTTGGTAGATAATTGTGTATAATAACTGTAATATATTAATTTTTTGTATTACGAAGATGTAGTTGAAAAAAAAAAAATCGTTTATATATTTGATTATATATATATACATATAGTATTACATGAAAAACATTAAAAGTAATAAATCTTTATTGGGTCGGGGTTAATCACCTCGTAAAGCTCTAATAACAGCTGGTCTTCTCATCATATATTTTGTCCATTTATAAACTTCAGGGAATTCAACTTTCAAATTAATACCAATCCTATCAACAACGTTATTCCAAGGAACGAAAGATAAATCAGCAACTGTAGCACGATCACCAACTAACCATACGGGGTAATCGAAATATCTTGATTGACTTAAAGGAGTGGTACCTGCACTATAGGCAGCAGCATTTTCAACATCCAAATCCATAATTAAAGCTTCTCTTCTTTCAGCCAAAGCCATTTCTATAACCCCATAAACACGTCTAACTTCATCGGTATAACGTTCAACTGCACTTGGAACCGGACAGGAATGGAAATAACGGAAATGTAAAGCTTGTCCAATCATTGGAGCATGTCCAGAAGTTTGAAAGAAAAGCCAACTTGAAATTTGGGATTGTTCAATTAAATTGTCCGACCAAAGAGGACATTCGCCATGTTCTTTTAAGTATTTTGAAACCAAGTATAAAATTATTGCTCCTGATTCCCAAATTGAAGTATTTTCATTATAATGGTCAATCAAAGCAGGCACTCTTGCATTTGGATTAATAGTGACAAATTCTGGTGCTCTTTGTTCTCCATTATTGAAATCCAAGAAAATGGTATTGAATGGAGAATTCAATTCAGATAATATTATGGCCACTTTGAATCCATTGGGTGCTGACCGATGAGAAAATAAAGTATATCCTTCAGTTGGTTGATTTTGGAAAAAATGACTGATTCTTGATTGTTGTTGCTGAGTTGATGCTTCGTTTTGTAACTGTTGCTGTAATAAGTTAAGATTAACCTCATTTTGCTGTTGATCACTAAGATTTACTGACTTGAGACCTGCTGACAAGTTGGAAATAGTTTGAGGATTTTGGTTATTCTGTTCATTATTCTGATTATTTATCGATGCTTGATCTTGATTACTTATATGTTCATTATGATCAGTATCCATCGTGCAATTTATGTAACTGACCCACTTATTCCAGAATGAAATGAATATCTATTCAACTAATTTCAAATTTATTATAAAAAATTGTAAAAGAAAATTAAACTAAATCTTCCCTTTGTAACTTATACAAATATATTATCAATAACTACCTGTTCCTAAAGCAAATACAACCACAATCAGATAGTTTCCTGGAGATTATATTGATTCTTATGCTATGTATATCTACTTTGTATTGAAGTTCTACTCATTTCCTGTCTTTTTTTTTTTCTTCCAAAAAAAATCCTGGGAAAAAAAGCCCAATGAAAAAGATGTTGATAATTTTTCGGGCCCCGTTTTCTTACTCTTGATCCAATTTCCTCCAAAATGCCTTTCCCGGAGCTTATGTTTGAATTCTTCAGCAGCTCCGTCGCTTCGGCCGGGCAGTTCAATAGCTTCCTCTTGAGCTGCCAGCTTGTCCTGGTGTTCACGTTGGGCTGGTCGATTAACGGCACTAAACACACCGGTACACCACCATAACCACAATTAATTAGTGTGAAACCCAGTACTAAAAGATAAGGAAACTGGTCCAATTCCTTACTTATCCAGGCTCCCAGTTACCCCGAAGAGGTTGTTATAAAGAAGCTATTGTCTTTCAGGTTGCCAGAGTTAGTGTTAGTGTCGCTTGAAGTAACTCTATTGCCTTGCAGTTTGATTTTCTATTGCCTTTCAAGCTGATATTCTATTGCCTTTCAAGCTGATATTCTATTGCCTTTCAAGCTGATATTCTATTGCCTTTCAAGCTGATATTCTATTGCCTTTCAAGCTGATATTCTATTGCCTTTCAAGTTGACATTCTATTGCCTTGAAAGATACCCCGGGAAGAGAAACAGGTATAAATTTGATCGAAAAACCGTTTGATACTGTAACGTTCTTAAGCAACCAACCATGACTAAAGATTCTGCTGGTGAAATCGCTATTCTCGTTCTTGATACTGCAATCGAAGGCATCACTGAAAGATTTGGGGACTTTGGTGATAATGCTACCCATGTTCTTAGTTCTGCGGTTGCAAATCAGGCTAACGAATTAGGTCCTACCCATTACGATTGCGTCAAATATCAAATTGCCCATGCTACAGAGGCCTCCATTTATTTGGAGAGCTTACATAAAACATTCCAGGACTTGACTGCTAGGATCGAACAGGGTATCATAAAGGGAATTCTCCTTACTGGCTCACGTAGTGATGCTTTCAGAACTGACATTCCTTGGTTGAATGAATTGAACACGTTTATTAAAGGTTTCTTACTAAATCTCGAAAAGTTCCCAATTGTTGGGATTTGCTTCGGACACCAAATCATTGCCCGAAACTTGGATGCTAAAATTGGTAGAAACGATGCTAAAAATGGCTGGGAACTTGGTATCACTAAAATTGATATCAACCCTGACATCTTGTATGACGAAAACTCCCCTTTCCATGGAGTATTTGACGAGAAAACAATTGCAACCAAAGAGCTCCACTTGGTTGAATCCCATCAAGATATAGTTTATGAATTACCAAAGCCTTACAATAACTCGAGTTTTGTTTCGATTGGTTCGACTAATAAATGTGAATTTCAAGGCTTCTTAACAAAATCGGGCCCCTTGAAAATATTAACGTTCCAAGGCCATCCAGAATTCTCAACTGATTTGACTTTAGAATTATTGAATAGAGATTATAGATTGAACTATATAACCGAACGGGAATACAAGGATTTCACTGATAATACTAAACTTTTTGTCAATCAGGGCCCGGTGGTTGGCAAAGTGATCAATAGATTTTTTCATAGAGTAAATAATTAATTACATTTATTTGAATATATATAAAGTTCCTGTTTATTTTAAATACCATGAAAAGAGCTTTTTTTTTTTTATGATGTAATGTCTTCAATCATCAAAGAATTTTTTTGTAGGGGAGACAATGCTAAAGCCTTGTAATTTACCCCCGATTGGTTGACTAGTTAATGAAACTGGGGTTTCATTACCACTTCTTGAATTGCCGTTTTCCATTCTCCTACTTAATTTATCATTGATTGAATTGAGATTTTGTAATTTACTTTCTAAGTTTTTAATTTTATCATTAGCAATTTTAAGTTCATATTGATGGTTTGATGTTAAAGTAGTGACAGCTTCTCTTAATTCTTCTCTTTGTGATTTTAAGGTTGAAATTTCTAAATGTTCTTCCAGCTGTTCATATTCACTTTCAATATCATCAGAGTTTTTGGGTGAACTAGTATTTTCATTACTACTAACCAAAGAAAATTGTTTATTTGAAACTGATCTTAATGTTGGTGGTCTTTCAATACTGTTTGGTCCATTCAATTGTTTTTCTAAATTAGGTATGACGTTAAATTTCAAATCACTGTTTTCACGTACCAAATCATTATACTTATCTAAGAGGTTTTCGTCACCCTCATTTCTATTATTAATGGATAATTCATCCAACTTATCCTGTAATTGATTGACAATGTCATTCTTCACTAATAATTGTTTATAAATTTCATTCTTTTCATAGTTCAATTTTAATGGACTTGGGTTTTGACCTTGTTCCAATAATAAAGCATGCTCTTCACTAATGAATCTAAGACGTCTTTCATTATTTAATTTATCCTGTAACTCACTGATGATCTTCAGTTTCTCCAATATTTCTTTTGATAAATCTTCATTACTTTGTTCATAGGTGTAATTTCCCGACTTTAATTTATTTTCCAAAGCAACCTCTCTTTTTATTGATGATGCTAATTCTGTTGTGACCAACTGTAATTCATTCAATAAATCATTGTTACTAGTCATAACTGCCAACTCTTCTTTGGTAAATTTAAATGGTCTTGGTTGAGGTTGAGTTTGTTGAGGTTGTGAACCACTTTGTTGATTTAAGGAAACCAGTGGTGACCTTGGAACATTATTCATCGAGTTATTGGAGGATAATCTTCTGCGAGATAATGCAAATGAGCTGGTCAGATTAAGATCGTCATTGGCATTTAAAACTTCGTCACCATTAAACTCATCATGCTGGGAAACACTTGATCTTTTACCACTTTTAGAAAATCTTTTCAATATATTTTTTGACTTACTTGAAAGAGAAAAGCTTCTGGATTTTGTTTTTTCAGCTCTCTCAGTATTATTCCCACTGATTGATTGAGTTGAATCTTCTTCGATGGTAGGATTAGTCATGAGTTCATTTTTAACATATTCTGGTTTATTAGTACTATGTTGATCATTTGAAGTATTAGCAGTTGGAGGAGTTCCAATTTCTCTCAGAATAGTCAGAGTGCTTTTATCAGAGAAATTATGTTGACTAGCTAATGGATCTTCGTGATCGTGATGGTCAGGAATCTTGTCATTATCCGAATAAAATGAAGATTTACTACCAGCGTTACTTTCAGGTGAATCATTACTAACAGTACGGAACTGACTAAAAGCAGTATTGGTGACCAAAGATTTATAGCGAGGTTTACGATCATGTGGGGAGCCACGTTCTTTCAAAGTAGTATCGTTATCATCAGATTCAGTAGTGGTATTAGCTGAAACATTTTTATTTGGAGTTTTATTTGGGGAATTAAAATCTGAAGCGGTTACGAAAACATCTTTATTTAAGGAAGTAGCATTTGAAGAATTTGAGGTTGCTGTAGCACCCAAAGAATTTAATTTATTACGATGTTCATTTCTATGGGCTAATTCTTCTGGATCATCAGTTTTAATGAGCGATTCTCTTGGATTACCTTTATTTTTCAAATTGAAAGAAGGAGAAATGTCAACGTCTTCATTTTGATTACGAGATGGAGAAGAATTATTATTGAATAAATCCAATTTTCTCAATCTCATTGAATTTGATTTTTTCAAAGTTGACTTACGAGAAACAGAGGGGCTTTCTTCACCAAAATTATAAATGACATCATCATTGCTATCATTTTTAGATTGATCTCTCAAAGGAGAAGATGAAGATAAAGGTAAAGAATGACCCGATTCATTAGATTCAATCATAGATGCAGGAGGTTTACGACGAGGGGCGGTATTTGATTTTGATGTTTGATCAGCATCCAAATTTTCGTCATCTTTTTCTTCTTCGTTTTCTTCGACGACATTCATCAAAGAATCATTTGAGCTTTGTTGATGATTAGCTTGAGGGCCTTGAGGAGGGAACATACCTAATTGTTGTTGACCAGCAACGTAAGGATTCAGACCTGACGGTCTTTGGCCATAAGGCATGAATTGACCATTTGAAGTTGGACGAGATCCTAAAGGTTGTTGTTGAGGATAACCATTTTGCATCATTGGGCCATTTTGCATCATACCGTTTTGCATCATACCGTTTTGCATCATACCATTTTGCATCATTGGACCGTTTTGCATCATTGGACCATTTTGCATCATTGGATTTGGACCATTATTCAAAGACATGGCTCTTGGATTTGTGGGAGGGGGTCCATTAGTTAGCGACATGGTGCGAGGATTACCAGGCCCCATTGGCATGCCTTGAGGAGGCATCCCGCCGGATCTCAAAGACATTGCCCTAGGACCACCGGGCATCATTTGACCATTTTGCATTGGATGGAACCCATTAGTGGGAGGAGGACCCATACGGTTATTTAAGGACATGGCACGAGGACCAGGAGGAGGACCATTGGTTAAAGACATGGCCCGAGGACCACTGTTGACGCCGCCACCAGGACCAAACCCACCCAAAGACATGGTTCGTGGATCATTTGGCATCATTTGATTTGGAGAAAACTGTTGTTGTTGCATTGGATTCGACCCAGCAAGCGACATGGCTCGTGCGCCCGAAGCCAAGTTCATTTTCTTTTGATGATTCAATTGTTTTCTGTACTGGATGTTACTTACATTTTTTTGTCCCGTCATTCCACTAACTCCTGAACCACTTCCCAAAGTTGGAATAAAGGGAGTCGAATCAAGCGTTTTAGCCCCACTAATACCGTAAGGACCGCGATCTCTAATATGGGTGATGTCGTCAAACGACATATTGTTTGTAAGATCACCGATATCAACCCCGGCATTTTCATCAAAACCATCAGCACCACCACCTTTCCGTTTGAAAAATTTGTTCATGGTCGACTGAGAAGTCATGGAGGCTTTACGCGACCCAGGCGCTTGAGGTAAGCCGGCGTTGATCGGGCTCATCAAATCATAATTTGTGAGCTGTAGTTGCAGTTGCTGCTGCTGTTGAGCCTGTAATTGCTGGAATTGTTGATAAGTCATCTCTTGTTGAGGGTGAACTGCAAGCGGAGCTTGTTGTTGGTACGCTCCCGCTGGCGGCGCTTTGGCAGCGGTGCCCGACGTCCCACTAAGCACATCTATATCCTGTTCACCCATCAAGATCTGTTGTCTTATTCTGGCTTGTTCCGTAGAGGCAGTACCCGCGTCCATATTGAGATGATGTCAAGTCTATAAAAGCCAGTTGTGTTTTTGCTTCTTCAAATAAAAAAACAACGAAAAGTTTAAGCAATCCTGGAAACGAAAACCCACCGGAAAAGTTTGTACAAGAAACAAAGGAGCCAAACGAATGATAAGCGAAAGTATAGTAGCTAATGACTACTGATGATGATGGTGGATCTAAAGCTGTTCAAGGGGAGGCAATACAACAAGGAAAAAAAACAGAAATAAGCGCTCTTAATTCTTAATTGAAAAAAACCAAAAAAAAAAAAAAAACCGTAAAACACCCAAAAAATAGGACTATGCAATGGACTGAAAGAACGTTCCTTGCTAACGAGCTGATGGGTTGGAAAGAAAGGTAAAGAAAGTACGTGATGATGTGTCTGAAATGGTGTCTTCAGAATATACCTTTTTTTGAGTGTTTTTTTTCTGGCTTTTTTTTTTTGGGATCTTTTTTTTTTTGTTTTTGTATGGAGTTTTTTTGTATGGAGTTTTTTTTTTTTTTGTATGGAGTTTTTTTCGTTTTTTTAGTGTAAAGAAAAAACTCGCTGGCTGGTGTTTCACTTGAAATCGAACTTATTAAGTAGTTTGTGTTAAAGAACAGGTAATGGGTTATTGCTGTGGAAAGGGTTACTAGCGGGACACAGCTCGAGGATGATTGGCCTAGCGGAGGGACTTAAATATAGAACCGCCTAGAGAAGGGTTCAAGATAGAGTACATTTTAAGAGACAGGGTTTTACAGTTTTTTTTGCGGTTAGACGACAGAGTGTATTATCGTGTAGAAGTTTGAATGAAATACGGGTAATAATGAATATATACAATGGGAGGATTAATTCATTGAAAGCAGGAATTCATGATCCACAATGATTCCGACTATTTTATATCTTTTTTTGAAAAAGCCAATCCATTTATCTACCAACCCATGTTGTTTTTCATTTAAATCGTCGATGTACCAGGTATTTTCCTTATGGAAAGGGTTGACCCACCATTCGCCTCCGTTGGGAGATCCCGATTGTTTGCTCAAGTTTAGTTTATTTAGTGCTAGTAGTCTTGATACGTCTTTACCCACCAATTTGTGATAGGCTTTCCCAGGACCGTAACTCTTGGTGTTATTGCTGACATCGTAAATGAAGCCCTTGATTGCAACGTAGCATTCAGGCCGTATTATTCCATTATACTGCAGTAGTTGTAATCGAGTGAATATGGGGAGTTGACGCATGTTGAGTGCTTGATTGTAGACTTCAAACTCGTTGGCCACCGGCTTGTCCAGTGGTTCTGTCTGTTCGGCCGGTGCTTGTTCGGCCGCTGGCTGCTCTCCATGGGGATTGACCTCGTTGCCGGTCATCCCTTCATGGGGATTGAAGCTATCCGATGTCATCGTTAAAAGGAGTTGGAATTGTATGATTTGGTCTAATCGCACCGATTTTTCACCTTTAAAAGAACCAAAGAACAAACAAAAAAAAAAAAAAAAAAAAAAAAACTAGATGAATAAACCATAGTCCATAGGGTTAATCCAAGGAAGAATGTCTGACGAGACCGAAAAGTATCCCATAAGTATACAGAAGCTTTTTGCACCAAAGCCCCCTCTTTTGTACAAGCCTAGTGTTGACTATGCCCCGGAGACCCGTAAAACCATACCCATCACCCCGATATCGAAATTCAAATCGAATATTAAAGCGTATCTTGAAGAAATAAACCAAGTGGAGACTAGCCAGCGGGACGCCAGGTTTGACCAGCTTCAACGGAAAAAGGAAGCCAGTCGGAAAAGAAAAGAAACATTCGAAAGACAATTGGAAGAATGGCTCGATCCAGAATCTCTAAGAAACAACGATTATTATTCAAAAGACCCTTATAAAACCGTGTTCATTGCAAGACTAGACTACTCGTTATCGGAGCTAGACTTGTCGAAGAACTTCACCCATTTTGGATCGATCGATTCCATAAAGCTTGTTCGTGATAGGGAAACGGGCCAATCAAAAGGGTATGCATTCATCGTTTTCGAAAGAGAGTCCGACGCTGCAAATTGCGTTAAGGAATTATCCTACTCCGGCTTGAAAATGGGCAACAGAACCTCCTTGGTGGATATCGAAAGAGGCCGGGTCATAAGGTTTTGGAAACCTCGTAGATTGGCCGGGGGTCTTGGTGGTAGACATTATACAACCCCGAAATCCCTGCTTCTGGTTACTGCTTCCGCCGCCGCAAGTGGCCGTCGTACCAACCTCCCACTCAATCCGTACAACTCCTCTCCATCCTTTGAACTGGGCATGAAAAGACCCGCTCCTTCAAGACCTCCCGTTGATCCCAAAAGACCTAAATACAGACCTTCTCCCACTACGCCTGGTGCTGATTCTATCAAGGATAAATACGCAAAATACAGCAACGTTGCCAGTGCAAACAACCCCAGCAAGCCGTCGTCCTCCAGTCGCTCTATACGGTCCATCAGACTGCGCGATTAATATATAGCTCTAGTCGTCTCCTTCAATGTAGTTCTTCATCAGATGTAATCAATTGCTGCTAATCGTTTTGGGCGATGGACACTACCGCCGTTCCCTCACACGCAGAATGAAAAATAGGCAAAAAAAAGGTTGAAAGACACCTAATTCACGACTCATTAACAAGTTTGTTTGTCAGTTGTGTGTACTGATTGGATATTCAAGATTGTATCATGTCGGACTCGGCCTCTCATAAAAGAAAGTTGGAATTGGAAGAAGCTGCTGCTTCTGTGGAATCCAATGAACAAAAGAAGCTCAAAAATGAAGATTTACGCTCGAAAGTAGAAACCCTTGAAATTGAAAATAAAATTAAACAAAAAGAAAGCGAAAAAGCAGAAACTGAACCTTTGGAAAGTAAAGGTATAAGTAAAGAAGAAGAAAAGGAAGAAAAGGAAGAAAAGGAAGAAAAGGAAGATAAGAAGAGAAGAAGAGGACAAAAAGGAAGTAGAGAAAGCAAAGGAAAATAATGAAGGAAAAGAAGACAAAGACAGTGAAATAAATAAAGAAGATGAAACACCAAAACCAAAGGCCACCTTTGGTGGGACTTCTTTCAAAATAGACCCAACTAAAGCTAAACCTCTTTCGCAATTTGGCTCGAACTTCACATCGGATAACTCTAAAAAGACTCCTGTTTTCGGGTCTAACACTGGATTTGGTAACCACTCCATTGCTGATAAATTAAAAGAAAAACCTAATATTTTTGACCAAAAGAATAATGAATCCAAATCCACCGAATCAACTGGCTCATCAGGTTCGAGTTTTGGAAGCGCATTCGGTGCCAATTCGAAATTTAATAATGCATTTCAAAATTCATTAAAGAAAAAATCATTCTTGGATACAGATTCATCAACAGATCAGGAAACCAAAAAGGAAGAATCAAAATCCCCCAGTGCTGAAAAAAGCAAACTTGAGTCATCTGGTTCTTCAACCCCTCAACAATACAAACAAGTTGATTTAACTCCAGTTCCTGAAATTAAGACTGGTGAAGAAAATGAAAAATCTCTTTATAGTGTTACTGCTAAAATATTCGAACTTAATTTAACCAAAATATCCGAAGGATGGAAAGAACGTGGTTTGGGTCCTCTACATTTGAATGAATCTATCGACGATCCTTCTCAAGTGAGATTGGTGATGAGATCCCAAGGTTTATTAAGAGTGGTGTTGAATTTGAAGGTAACCCCAAGTTTAAATTTAATCAAGGGTTTGGAAGCAAGTCTATCACCAGGAAAGTTCATGAGAATTAATTCAATTTCTGATAAAGGATACCCAGTTCAATATTTACTCAAGTTCAATAACGAGAATATCCGTAATGAGTTGTTTGATAAGATTGAAGATTTAAAGAAAACAATAAAAATTTAGAAAATTTGAATTAATTTATTTGTACATTAGACATTGGTTACTTATAAAATGAATCCTTGAATATTCAGCTACGAGATATTTAAATATTGTAACACATATAAATAATTTATATACTTCATTTGTATCACTCACTTTTTAATAAATGCTATACTACAAATAGTTGATCCTTTAATTCCTCCAAATTGGAAACTTGGATATTGTATTTGATCCCATACTTCCAAGTTATTGGTTCCATTTTCAGTGATTACTTTGATCAATTCGGATTCGGTAAAATTACATGATGTAATTAATAAAATTGAATCTTTATGCATAATTCTTGATATTTGTCTTGAATAGATCTCCATTCCAATTTTACCATCATGTTCTTCAAGTGGTTCATTGTTTAGAGCAATCGCATCCAAAGTCCCTTTATCTAATAGAATATCATATTCTCCTTCATGTTTAGCTAAAAATTCGCTTTCTTTTTGTAATAAATCAACTTGGTCAAACTCGAAGCTAGCTTGTTCATACTTTGTTATTGCGATATCCGAAGCAAACTTGACCGAATCAGGTGAATAGTCAATACCTGTGTATTTCAAACTTATTTGGTCAGTTACTTCACAATCTTCGTCTATATCTTCATGCATTTGAAATAATAAGTGTCCATTACCAGTTCCTAAATCAATTATTTTAAGCTCTTCCTTCTCGAAAGGTAAAGAATTTTCATTCAAGTGATTGATCAAAAACTGAATCATTTTCAGCTCGGCATCTGAGTCGTCAAACCAGCATTCTCCGGTATCTGCTGGATTGTCATGAAAATTTTCAATCTCTCTTTTATAGAAATTGTTCCAACTGCTTGAATGTTAGTAATTACTCACTGAAATGGACGAGAGATATCATAACATACTATTCTTGAGTCCCTAATTTAGAAGAATTCAATCGTATGTCTTCTGTCATTATTCGTTATTGTTTTATGAGTGCTTAATGATTCAAAATCAAGTACTTTGACCGTCCAGATCTCTCATCTCATTGGAAAAAAAAAGGTTAGCTCTAGTTGATACTCAGTCGAAGTAAAAAAAAAAAATACGGACGCGTTGATAAACGTTGATTTTTCAATTTCATATTATTCATTAAAGGGAACAATTTGTACATTTAGTTAACCTCCACTGATCCAAAGATGTCTAATGAGGAACCAGAGAACGTGGAATTTATTGAAAGCCAGGAAACATCGCCTATTGATGAAAAAACACAGAAAAATTACAGCATTTGGAAGAAGAATGCCCCATTTTTATACGATTATGTCTTTACGAGTTCATTGATATGGCCTTCTACCACGGTTCAATTCCTTCCAGACTTAGAAAAACTGGTTTCCAATGCAGATACAAACTTTACACCAAAGAATAAGGATTCTGCCGAAAATGATCTCGTGTATCAAAGACTACTCATAGGGTCCTTCACTCTGGGAATGGGAATAGACACCGTTTCAATCTACCAGCTTCCTTATTATAGAAATTTGAATAAAAACTTAACTATAGACAAACTAAATTTCAATCCAAGGAAGGAAGAGTTCGAGTTAAACAATGTCTCAAAGCTTTCAGCCAACCAATTACAAAAAATCAATCATAAAGGTGACGTTAATAGGTTAAAATACATGCCTCAGAATCCCTGATGTTATTGCCAGTGCCAATAATTTAGGAGATTTAGTAATCTACGATCGACGAAGCACTCCAATGTTTTCAACTCCATCAACACTGATATAAACGAACCTCAACTACGTTTGGTGAATTCCAAAAATTCTGTTAGCGATATCTTTGCTCTAGATTGGAATAAACAGAAAGAAGGGGTAATAGTATCTGGTAATATGTCAGGAGACATTAATGTACATGATATCAAAAGGGACTTTATTTCAAAAGACTCAACCAAAATATCAACATGCTCGAATTATTCTAATAAAAACATCGGATAAACGATATAGAATGGGAACCCAATCATGATAGTTTATTTTACTGTGTGGATGACGAAGGATTTATAAAATTATATGATACTAGGCTAGATACGAATGAATCTAATGTAATATCGCATAATGAGTCACCGTATGGAATCAATAGTTTGAGTATAAATCCCAAAAATTCCAAGTGCATAGCTACTGCTAATGTTGAAGGAAAAACCAGTATTTGGGATATTCGGAATTTCGGCACTTATAAGAATGAACCACTTTATAGAATTCAAAGTCATCAGGATTCTATTACACAATTAAAATGGCATCCAAATTTCATAATGTTTTAGGATCATCTTCTACAGATCGTCTGGTTAAAATCTTCAATATTTCTAATATAAATGATGAAAACAGTGGGTTGTTTTTCACTCATAGTGGTCATATGTTAGGAGTGTATGATTTCGATTGGTCGTTGCATGATGAATGTATGATTGCCAGTGTTTCTGATGATAATTCATTTCACGTTTGGAAACCTTGCCAAAATATTGTACAAAATTTCAAATCTATATAGTTTACAATTAAGATTCCCCTATAGTTATAGGAAATTGTATATTTCTAATTCATGACTAACATATAAACGAAAACGAATAAATTTAATAGTTTTTATTAATTTTGATCAGTTAAAACTTTTCTTTTTGATTGTTGTTGTAGTTGAAATCATTTAAGCTTTAGCGAATAATTTTTCAACTTCAGCAACAGATTCAGCTAAAACTCTGTCTTGGAATTTAGGATTTTCAATTTCTTTGTTAACTTTTTCCAAAACAGATTTGATTAATTGTTGTTGTTCAATTTCTCTTTGTTGTTGTTCAAATCTAACCCAAGAGTCTAAGGTAGCTCTGGCTTCTTGAGCAACAGCAATTTGTTGTTTCAATTCAAAAGCTTTAGCTTCTAATTCAGCGGTTTCTCTAGAAACAGCAAATAATTGTTGAGTGGTAGAAACAACATCTTTTAATTGAGAAACTGATTCAATTCTGTCTTTAACTGCAGTAACGTGTTTAGTACGAGATTCGTTTAATAAATCGTTAACTTTTTTGATTTCACCATCGGCCCATTCAGTGTAAAGAGGAGCAACGAATTTGGCAGCTAAAGCAGAGAAAGCAGCAAAAGTAACAAGTAAGATGGTTTCATCATGGATAACCAAGATTTCGTTAGAGATACCGTAGATAGCAGCGGCAGTAGAAGTGGCTAAGAAACCAGTCTTAGATAAGTAGTTGTTACCTGGTAAGGCATCAATGATGGAATTGGCCTTTTGTTTTGGTTCAACAGGAGTTGATAAGTAACGTAAACCAATTCTAGATAATTATTTGTTAGTATTATGGTTTTCGAAAAAAAAAATTAGCACACCTTTATCAAATTCACCTCTTCATTCATTCTTGCAATTGAGCTAAGCAAATTCAATTCTTCGTACTTCTCTTAACTCTATTCCAACCCAAAAACTCAACTTCTTCATTTTTCAAGGTGTTTGCTAATCTCGATTGGCAATCATTGATAACATACGGAGCTGGACGAACAGCCATGGATAAGGCTGGACGAGAAGCAGCTTTGAAAGCAACTCTAGTAAGGGCAGACATTATACAGTTGTACCTATTATAGTTGTATAAATCAAAAGGACTGGTAAGGTGTTTTCTTTGAATTTTTTAACTAGCTTTTTCTTCCAGTGTGCTTTGCTCACTTTTTCCATCCTTCTTTTGTTAGTGTACGCACTCATTCTTTCCAGGATCGGACGAAATATGTAATTTTCATTGGCCATTTGCAGACTGCCTAATCGGGTAATGTACTGCGATTAGTGCGAGCATAGGTCAACTCGCCTCCGTACACCACTTGTTTTTTCAAATCTACAAAATTGAATAGCTAAAGACTATATTACAAAAGGTTATGTAGTTGATTGTTGGGCGTACTTCTTCCTTATTATTCTGTTGACTGCTTGGTCGGTCTTCAACTGCGCCCGTTTAAGATTATGTTCGATATCGGCTTCTAGATCTTTGGTATGCGATTGCTTAGCGGGTAAGCTGGCTGAAGGGTTTGAGTTGGAAACGGTTTCACGGTGTATACGCTCAAAGATTTCTTCTTGCACTCTTGCTGCCACAACTTCGACGGTTTCATCTTCTGATATCTTGAGCGATGGAGGTAGGTGACTGTTTTCGTGTGATCTTTCTTCGGCGTTGGCGATGGGCAGAATCATGGTTGGGGGTTCGGGATTCTCTTGCTTCTCCTCCGCTACATTGGATACAGCAGCCGGATCCAGCCCGGCCTTTCTCTTTTTCCTCAAGGCAGCCAAGCGTGCCTTTCTGTCCTCTGAACTTTCTTCCATCAAGCAGTGTTTATGGTTTGTTGGTATCAACTAGCACTCTTAGCTCTTCATTAAATGCATTCTTTTTTTTTCGTTAACAGGTTGGGCACGCGCACTACCCACCAAGTCCAAATAGTTGCAAAAAAGAAATGGGCGGGTAGAAGTTTTGATCTTTTTAACCGCCAACTATCTCTTTATACTCTTCTTAACCGTTCAGGCATGGGTGTTCTAGAAAGAATAGAGAAGCTCTTGGAAAACGAGCTGTCCGACGAAGGTATGTAAGTGTACGTTGATATTGAAGCAGAAACCTAACAACGGATAGAAACTGCAAACTACTACCAAACGATAGGAATACCGACAGGCCAATCTGTTGCAGGTCTTCATGATGTGGTATCAAGCGCAGACGACGGCTATAGTATTTACCGTGCTACACCAACACCGTTGGGTATAAACAAAGCATTGTTGTATTCTCCCGGCAGGAGGATACCGATCAAGTATTGCAATTTCTTCGAATTCACAATGGCCAAATAAAGAAAAGCAAGTCCCTGGGGCATCTCCCTATTTTAATGCTGGGCCCAAAGATGGAACCGGGTCAATTGAACAAGCCAAAACTAGTAGCGGCAAGGAAAAAGTTGGCTCCAGCAACGGCAAGATACAAGGAGGAGCCAAAGCTACAACTTTGGTTGAGTCTCCTTTAGCTGCCGCACATCTTCATCCTCCAGCAAAAGATGGGTTCACTTATAGTGCTACATCTCAGAAGAGGAGCATAAAAGATTCAACTCCCAAGATTCAGCTGAATCAAATACCAGTAACCATCTTACCCGAGAGATCAAGAAGCCTCTTCAGATTCACCCACTTCAACGAAATGCAGTCAAAGGTATTCAATGATATCCACTGTCTGAGTGATAATTGCGTTATCAGCTCGCCAACCGGATCAGGCAAAACTGTCTTATTTGAGTTGGCACTTTTGAGATCGCTTAGGGAAAATAATGAACACAAGATCCTATACTTAGCACCCACAAAAGCCTTATGCACCGAAAGATACAATGATTGGAAGAGCAGGATTGGTGGCTTGAACATCTCCATTGGTGCATTAACCGGGGATACCCCTTTGAATGAAGTCGAAAGAGTTAGAAATAGCGACATAATCATTTCAACACCAGAAAAATGGGACATGCTAAGCAGAAGGTGGTCAGACTATCAAAAATTATTCAATTTAGTCAAGCTTCTTTTAATCGACGAAGTTCATATATTAAAGGATTCGAGAGGGTCCGTTCTTGAAACACTAGTAACTAGGATGAAGAGATTGTGTAAAGGTATGAGAATAATTGCTTTATCTGCAACAATCTCAAATGTTGGGGATATCTCCAAATGGATTGCGTTGAATGATAATAATCAGAAACCAGCCAATAACTTCTCATTTGACGATTCGTACCGGGCTGTTAAATTGGATAAATTGGTTTTTGGTTACCAAAAAGATTCTGACAACATTTACTACTCTGATGTGTCTCTCAATTCAAAATTAGATGAGATTATATCTATTCACAGTCTTGGTAAGCCAATATTGATCTTCTGCCCTACTAGAAATTCTGCGATAAAGACTGCGAAATACCTAGGGCAAAAATCTACAACAACTTATTCAAATATCAGCCCTAAATATTAAGGAAAATGACCTCAAAAAATTAGTAAGTTCGGGTGTTGCATACCATCATGCCGGACTAACATATTCTGATAGACAAGAAGTTGAAGGTGGATTTTTATCAGGGAAACTAAAGATTATTTGTTCAACCTCGACTTTGGCTACAGGTATAAACTTACCAGCTTACCTAGTGATTATCAAAGGAACTAAATGTTGGAATAACGGAAGCTTCGAAGAATACTCAGAAATTGATTTACTTCAAATGATGGGAAGAGCTGGTAGACCTCAATTTGAAAACGAAGGAAAAGCCATTATATTGACTTCTAAAGAGCACAAGCTTAGGTACCAAAGACTTATTGATGGAACAGAGAAAGTTGAGAGCCATTTACATTTATCATTCATAGAAAATATGGCTGCAGAAGTAACCCTTGGAACAATTCAAAGTGAAGCAGATGCAATGAGTTGGCTCCGTTCAACATTTTTTTATGTTAGATTTATTGAAAATCCCACTTATTATCAAAATATATCAGGTGAAGAACTAGATCTTTCAAGAAGACTTTATAATTTCTGTATTTCGAATTTGAATGAACTTTTGAAAGAGAACATTATAGTCAATGATTCAACAAACAAATTTAAGCCTACTGCTTTTGGTTTGGCAATGTCCAGACATTATGTCCTGTTTTCAACTATGAAAGATATACTCTCCAGTGAGAAAAGAAAATCATTATCCCAAGTCTTGAACGTACTCAGTAAAGCAAAAGACATGTCCGACATAAGAATGAAGTCTCAAGAAATAAAACTATTCAAGGATGTTAATTCTTCCCCCTTGTTGAAATTTCCAATCAAGTCAAAGACTTTAGAAAATCAAGATAAGGTTCTGTTATTGATACAGTACGAGTTAGGAGGTTTAGAATTCCCTAGTTATACAGATGCATCAAAACTTTATTCTTCATTTCACAATGACCTTTTTCAGGTTTTTAGACAAGCAATCAGAATTGTTCGTTGTATGATCGACGTGTTTCGAGAACAAAAAGATTCAATTTCTCTTATCAATGCTATGAGCTTGAATCGGTCCATTATAGGAAAATGCTGGGAGAATTCTCCGATGGAGTTAAGGCAATTAGAAGGAATCGGCATAGCCAACGTAAGAAAGTTTGTTAACCATAACGTAAGCTCATTGAAAGATGCCCAAACCTTAACTTCTCAACAGATTGAATATTATCTTGGATGGAAAATTGGATCTGGCAACAAAGTAACAGCTGCTTTATCATCTCTTCCAAAAGTCTTGGTAAAATTGAACCCAGGAGCTTCAATAGTTAATGGTTCTAATACTTGTGTTCAGCTTTCCCTCAGTGTATCCCTTACTGTCTCAAATCCAAAAGCTTCCAGTTCCTGGAAACGACAGAGCGTCATGTTGAATATCATTACGGAACTTTCCAACGGGATTCTTGTTGACTTTAGGCGTATGCCAATATCCAAGTTCAGTCAGCTTCTACCAAAAGGCTTCAATCTTGTGATACCTATTACCCCTGAATGTAATAATATAAATGTTTATGTATGTGCCGAATCTATTGCTGGAACCGAAACAAAATATACAATCAAGGTTGCAGACTATGTTGATAAATGGAAGTTGAGCAGCCTAAAAACAGAAGAGCCAAATAAAAACACTGAAGTTTCAATTTCACCAAAACTTTATTCAGCAGAAAATGTTGAAACTTCGTCCGAAATGTCAGACATTGACCTTGATGAGGTATTCCGAGCTGTTGAACAAGACGTGGAAGCAAAAAGGATCGCCCGCACAAAAGTGGGTAAGAGTACTTTGGTTTTGCAGCCAAAGAAGGAAATATCAAAACCCGAATCTTCAACTCTTTCACTCGGAAATAGAAAACGGCAAAGATTGAAAAACGGTAATTACATGTGTGTTCATAGTTGTAAAGATCGCTCAAGATGCCGTCATTTGTGCTGCAAAGAAGGTATCCCCGAAAAGTTATGCAAAAGAGAATCCCGTAGTCTTTCCGAAGACCCAACCAATTTCAAATTTGATAAAGTTGTTGAAGAAGCCCTGGATGAAGATAGTATAATTGACAAGCCAATAATAGATATTATAAATGTCGGCGGTAGTTCATTACCTATAAGGAATACAGTTATGGGAAATGTACCCAATGATAAGGGTTCCAGTTCTCTTAAATGTTTATCGGTTTCAGACAAAAAAGAAGTTCAACCTGATTGTCAATCGGGCGTAATAAATAGAAAGCAAAATAAGAATTCAGACTTAATTATTATGTCAAAGAAAGAGTCAAAACCACGAAAGGTCTCATTGACACCGAAGAATAACATTTTAGACCTGGACACATTAGGAATGTTTGAAAGTTCCGACTCAGATCTAGAATCTTATCACCTAAATGCCACAAGGCTGAAAAAGATTAAGTTAGACAAAACATCGATAAAGAAATCTACCAAGAGGGTTTTCAGTATCGAATCAAACTCCGATTCCGGTGAGGTGGTGTCTGATACCACAGATAATCATCCAAAAAACGGTACCAAGATGCAAAGAAAAGGCTCTCAAGGCCAGCTTTCAATAGAAAATGAATCTCATCTTGATTTACTCGAACCCTATAATCTGTCATCGCTTTTGAGCCAACAGAAATCTTCAATGATGGAAACGAATTTGAAAAAGGCAGGCGAAAAGAAGGACCAGGAGGAGGAGGAGGTTCAAAACGTCGACACCGAAGAAAGCTTTCTCGAAGACTTTTTTGGATCCGACGTTATCTTCGAGTAACTTATCTTTTCATCTCTTTTCTTTGTCATTATGTTATACGTATATTTGATCTACCTACCTGTAAGTAATTAAAATAATTATGCGAGTGGGGAGCCTAAATACTTTTGGGCTATATCAACCAAGAAAGTATCAGGAATTCTCATATGAGCATCATCTATATTAAGGAACACCAATTTTTGATCTAAATCTAGCTTTTTCAATCCTATATAATCTCCTTTATATAAGTCAGTATCATCGTAAGGAATTGGCGCACCGTTACATGGGTTGATATCTTCAAACCATGCACTATTCTTTGGTACCACTGTTTGATCTTTCAAGAATGCAACTAAGACAAATTTATTGATATTAGACAAGTTTTCAACGTAGGAAGCATTGAATCACCAGCCTCATTATTCACATCTGCTAAGAAATGAGAATGGTCTAAATATTTTTGATACTCGTAAGGATCTCTAAAATATTGAGCAGGAATGACGGTGTTCTGAATGCTTTCGTGCCAAACTTGTTTTTTCAAAAAAGCATTTCTCCTTTTGCATATCCAATCCTTTTCATCTCTACATACTGGTAATTCCATAACCCCCATATGAGGAGAGCCAAAAGTGATAAAATTATGAACTTTTGCAGCAGAACATCTTTCGATCAACGCCCTAGTCAACACACCACCCTGAGAGAAACCAATCGCATCAAACCCATCCTCAATTGAGAGATGTTTGCAATCTGCTCGCATGCAAGGTCAACTTCATCGTTAGCGTCTCCGAATAAAGACTTGTTCTCGTCCCTGGAAGGATCCGAATCAATAGCTATTGAGTGAACAAAAACCCCCGGATACATTTCCTGGATAAGCTGTGTTACTCTGTTCATTCCAGATGAATTATAGTTGTCTCCCAACCCATGCCAGAGTACTACAGGCCGATACTTATTGGATTCTGCTCCCTTTGGAAGAGACTCGGTTGATTGTGGGGTAGACGACAATTTCAAGGTGGAAGGAGCCCAATTCTCACCAAACAAGGACGAAACAATCAATGCCGACAACACCGTAGCTCTGAAATCACCTAAGTACATCGTGGAAAGCTCTTTTATACCTGTGATTAAGATAAATGGTAGTATTGAATTAAGCGCCCCAAAACTTATCCCTTAGAAAACAAAAAAAAAAAAAAGAGCTGCCTAGTCACGTGAGCATACTTTCAATGAGCATCTCGAAAATTTATTGATCAAGTTGAAAATTTTACCAGACCAACAGATAAACACTCCGAGATAAGCTAGTATCCGTAAAGATGTCAGAAGGGAAAGTGTCGACTGGGTCTTCCAAATTCATTCTTGGAAGATCTGCTGAAAAAACTGGGAAGAAGTCAATCCAAGGGTTAGTCAATCATATCGCAAAGGAAAAGGGAAGCTCACACCATGAACCAATTTATATTGTGATAAATAGTAAAATATCCTATATTAAGAAGAAAGACTATACTCCAAGAGTGATACCGGTGACGCATAAACTCGACAAGTTGGAGAATAAATCGATTCTTCTCATCACCAAAGATCCATCCACACCTTACCGTAAAGCATTGACCGAGAAAGATTCACCCACTGAGGATGTTTTCAACCGAATCTATACTCTCACCAAAGTCAAACTGATAGCAGCCAATCCCAAGAATTGTGTGAGGTTGTATAAGGAGTACGATATCGTGGTGGCTGATCACCGGGTGCATAAGTTTTTACCAAACATATTGGGAGCTACCTTCTACGAAAAAAATCATAAAGTACCATTCATGGTGCAAATGGCAAGACCATCGGCAGATGCCAACTTGGTGAAAGGAAAGAAGTCTACAAAGTTGAAGGATGAAATTGTGATCCAAAATACGTTAGGAATCAGTTGAAATCAATCGTGGGGAATGTTTCATTCAACCCCCCTGCCAATGGAACTTGTGCCACAATTAAGGTCGGTTTCAGCGACTGGGATACCCGACACATCATGACCAATATCCACGACGTAGTTGACTACTTGACAAACGCTAAGTTTGCCCCAGTAGGTGGCCTTCTTCGATCTCTAGATAATATTATCAGTGCCCACCTCAAAACAAGCGAAAGTGCCAGTCTACCATTCATGGAAATCAAAGAAAATAAGGAGTCGGACAAAGAAGACTACAGTGACTTCGATTTTTGATTCTCTGCATTGTATACTCTATATAGTCATTTGTATTATCTTCAAGATTTTGTTGAAATAAAATCCTCATTGCATACTTTGTTGCAGCCATTTTTTCCCCTTTTTCGGGGAACCCTAGCGAAAAACCCGTCGTTGCCATTTCTACAACTTATACTATGCTTTACAACTTCACCCAGCCAGCTGCTTTAAGAACATTCTTCCAAGCTAATATAAGTGTCCGACTATTTCAAAGTTTTGAGCACAGCGTAGTTTTTTTTTGCTGCTTGTTATTTTTGTTCCTGATGGCTTCTATTGTAAGAGGAGGAAAAAAAATATCAAAAAAAAAAAGATTAGCAAATCCCGAACCGTTTGACGAGGGTTTTTCATCTTATTGACTGTTGAATATTCCAGCTAGATCAATCCTGTTAGGCTGACTTGCTGAGTTGATTGCAGGTTATTGTTGTTTGAGATCAACTACTTATTTGGGTTGTCTCTTATCGCACCTTTGCTTGTTTGCTTCTGTCTTTTGGCTTGAGTATTGTCAAGTTAGAAGAAGAAATTGGACTTTTCTTCTCTATTTAAGAATATGTCTGGGAATGAAGGAGGCATAAGCCTTCTTAGTCCTCAAACGAATCTCCCTTCCACCCCGAATGCAGCATACTCTACTCCTGGAGCTTCTGAGATCGATAGTTCTATTGCGAGTCCGACCCCTGAAGGTACACCATTTGGTAGAGCTAGTGGATTGACACCAGCTAGGATTCTCAATTCAATTCTTCATGATTTTCGTGATGATGAAATCGAGCAAGTGGAGCATTTCAAATATAAACAGGACTTGGATAGAAAATTAACCGTTACTTCAGTAATTGGTTTGGGTTTTACTCTTATGGGTGTTCCATTCGGACTATCATCAACTTTATGGATATCCTTGGTTGATGGTGCTAATGTTACCATTTTGTATGGTTGGATCTTGGTTGCATTTTTCTCTCTTTGCGTTGTCTTAAGTTTAAGTGAGATCATTTCTAAATACCCAACTGCAGGTGGAGTGTATCATTTTAGTGCTATACTAAGTAACGAAAAATATTCATCGGTAAGCTCTTGGTTCACTGGCTGGTTTCTTTTAATCGGGAATTGGACCTATGCCGTTAGTATCATGTTTGCCGGTTCTCAATTCATTTTATCAATTTTTGGTTTGAAAAATGTTTATTATAAAGAAGATATCTTTCTTGTGCTAGGAGTATACTTTATTATACTTACATTCTGCGGGTTTGTCAATTTCAGATTCTCCAAGTATTTGGAAAAAATCAATAAAATGTGTATCGTTTGGTCAATATATACCGTTTTAGCCATTGATTTCTTATTGATTTTTTTTGCTAAGAGAACCAATTCAGTTAAAGATATCTTGACAAATTTTGACAATACTCGTTCTGGCTGGCCTGATCCAATTGCGTTTATGGTTGGTCTTCAAAGTTCCTCCTTCACCATTTCGGGTTATGGAATGATATTTTCCATCACGGATGAAGTAAAGAATCCGGAAAGAAATATGCCAAAAGGTGCAATCAGCGCAGTGGTCATGGCTGGTATTTCTGGATTAATTTTTATAATCCCAATTCTTACCATTTTGCCCGAATTAACATTGTTATTGGATAAGACTCCCGAGATTATGCCAATTGACTTGGTTTTCAAATTATCTACCGAATCATACATTGTATCTTTTCTTTTAACGTTACTTTTAGTGGGGACTATTCTCTTCCAAGCTATTGGTGCTTTGACTGCAGCATCTAGAACAACTTATGCTTTTTCTCGTGATGGGGGATTACCATTCAAGTCATATTGGACCGAAGTTGATTCAATCGAGGAATACACATTACCCAAAAATGCTCTTTTTCTTTCGATGAGTGTCTGCGGAGTGTTATCATTACTATCACTTGTATCTGCTTCTGCTTTCAATGCCTTTTTAGGGTCTTCAGTAATTTCATTGAGTTTAGGCTAATGGTATCCCAATTTTATGTCTTATGTTGAATAAGCGTAATAAGATAAAAGGTGCTGCTTTCAGATTAAGAATTTTTGGCTGGATTGTTAATTCTTTATCTGTTTTATGGGTTATTCTACTGATTGTGGTTTTATGCTTACCACCGGTGATCAAGAATTTAAATTTGTTCACAATGAACTGGGCCTCAGCTGTTTTCATTGGGTTCATTGGATTTGCCTGCAGTCGGTTATAAAACATGGGGATTGAATAGCTTTCAAGGGCCTCAAATCGATACCGACTATTTTGAACTACATAACCTTGAATCTCAAGGAAGAGAAACTTTAATGTCAAATATTGATGATTTCGTCATTGGCAGCGAAGACGAAGATGCAGATGAGGACGATGAAAACACCAGAAAGAAAAAACCAGTAAATTTGAGTCCATATAAAGTGAACAGTACCAAATCAAACGCCCATAATGATACGAATCTAAATGAAAATAGTAATAACACTAATGACGACAATTCAAATGCCGAATCCAATGAAAGCGATCCCGAAACGCTATTCGACGCTAGTAATGCCGAAGCTACATATTCTTAAAAGACGATCTTCAATTCAAAGTACTTTCATAATCATAAAATTTTTAGTTATTCCTATCGTTTTTCTTTTTTTCATAGAGTTTTCTTAATAGAGTGGAAGTACTATAAATATTCCGATACATTTGACTATGCCTTCATTTCTTTTAATTCCATGTTTTGACTTCTTTCATAAAAAATTGCACTACGTTCAATAAATTGTATAATATTTTTATCAGAGATCTATGTAATGGTATCACTCGATGTTGTAGTTGTCTCATTTTGGGCTTTCGAATTCTTTGTGAAGGTTGGTACCAGCTGGTAGGGTCCGGGGCTGGTTTTTTAAAATTAGCACTGGTAATAGCTTGCGTCAATTGAGGTTGAGTAACTGTGAAGTGGACATTTGGGAAATGCTGTTTCCCGTCAGCATAACCACCCACCTTAGTGAACACCAATCTTTTCTTAGTAGTGAGCTCTGTTTTAGCGGTCCATCGTTTTGATAATGCTGAGCTTTGAGGAGGAGCTCGTCTTGAAGCGTATTTGACTGGTCCAATGGTTGCCTGGGCTTCATATGGCAAAGTATAATACTCTGTTTTCAACTTGATTGATGTCAGAGATTGTGACTTTTTTGCCATGGAAGATGGTTTCAGGGATACGGAGACCTAACGTCAGCTTTGGTTGTATCGACTTTGCCACCATTTTTGGAAACCACAAATCGATTAGTATAATGAATAGTCACCACCTTGTCGCCCTTAGCAATAACCTGAATAAAGAACACCCCTGAATCTTTGATTTCCAGATAAGGTTGCATTGAAAGTATAGTCATTTTTCCGGAGTGCTTTCGAAGAAATTTCGTCAGCCAATGTTTGAATCGGCTTTATCTTTTCATTGGGACCAGAGCAAAGGACCATGGAGTAATTATGAAGCTGGCTCAAGCGAGGATGGGTTCCAGACTCTAGCCAGGCCACCGATATTTGAGCAGATTCCGTTACTGGACATCCGAATCTCTGTTCCAGGAGAAGGGTCGTATAAAGAAACGTCTGCAAAAGCCGTCTTTAGCAAAAGGGACACGAGTAGCACAAGCCAACTCAATCCGTTCATTTTGCCAGCAAAACATATCCGCAGGCTCTACAACTCGTCCTCTTGAATGTCTTAAATAGCCAGTGCCAGTAAAGCAGATATTGGTATGCTATTGCTGCAACTCTGCAGAAACACCCATACACCCACTATTCTCCTGTATGTAAAAAATCAAAAAAATTTTCAGTCAGCGAAACGAACTAAACAAAAAAAAAAAAGAGTTGAATAAAGCAGTAATTTTTCATTAGCTTTCAAGAGTTATTTGCCACAACAGAAGAGTATACCATGTCCAACACATCAGCAGATCATACCAGAGATCCATGTCCTATAGTTATATTGAATGATTTCGGAGGGGCCTTTTCCATGGGTGTCATTGGTGGTTGCGTTTGGCACGGGATTAAAGGATTTCGTAATTCGCCATACGGAGAAAGATGGTATGGATCCATAAGTGCCATCAAGGCCAGAGCCCCAGTGGTTGGGGGGAACTTTGGTGTTTGGGGTGGGTTATTTTCCACCTTTGACTGTTCAGTCAAGGCCATTAGAAGAAGAGAAGATTCCTGGAATGCCATCATTGCCGGTTTTTTCACTGGGGGTGCTTTAGCCATCAGAGGTGGATGGAGACATACCAGAAACTCTGCCATTACCTGTGCATGTTTCTTGGGTATTTTCGAAGGGGTCGGTATGATGATGCAAAGATTCATGGCCCAACCCCAAATGGCCCCAGTCTACGCCGACGAAAACGGAACCCCAATGGCTGCCTAATCCCATTGTTTGAATATTACACCACGATTTATAAATGAACCTACTCCATTGAAAATTACTAACTTTTTTTCAAAAACCTACTCCATTGAAAATTACGAACTTTTTTTCTGACTTGAATTCTACAAGTATTCAACCCAAATCTTGTAAATATTACCAATCCCCCTCCTTCCCCCTTTCCCTTCTACTTCTCTTAATGTCATGTATAGAGCATTTTTCCCTTAGTTTTTCCTATAAAAACATGTTTTCAACCTTGTACTGTATTTTGCATCTGTAATAACCCCGGTGTACGGGTGGGTGGGTGGACCTGGACCCAGCGCGCCGGCCGTGCGAGCGTCGCCCGCCGCTGGCGCCCCATTCCTCCCGTCGACGGCGGCAAGAGTTGCAGCTGCCGGTCGACAGCTTTCCCGACTTGTCTGCCGGCCTGATTGTTCGACGGGGAAACCCTTGAAGTTTCCTTCCATTTCCGTAGGCACCCCAAGCCCACCGATCTGAGACATTCCCCTACCACCACTACCACCATTACAACAACCATTACAACAACCATTACAACAACCATTACAACAACCATTACAATAACTACCACTATTGTGAAAGCACAAAATTCTCCGACCAATTCTTCTTTGGTCATTTCATATTGTTCTTCTAGGCTTTCCTTCCCAGCTGATGTCTCTTTATGTCCTTTTATTGTGTCCAGAGTCGTCTTTTGTAATATTTTGCCAATTTTTTTTTTGTTTTGTTAGTGTTTTTGCCTTTTTTTTTTTCGTTTTGTTAGTGTTTTTTGCCTTTTTTTGACTTTTTTTTTTTTTTTTGCAAAAATTGGTGTTGAGTCAAAAGCTTTTGAGATTTTTGGTAGACACAATCCTTTTTATACAACTACCCTTCTTTTTATAAAGAGAAACCAACTTCTTTCCATCACTAATCCATCAATTAGCTTCATTTGTCTTGGTTGGATTTGGTTTACTTGGTTAATTAATCGTTTAGCTACATCGGAGGAAGGTCCGTGCATATTCAGCTCTTTTTAAGTTTTGGATTTTGTTCTTTTTGAAAGAGCGGTTAACTTTGTTGGAAGCAATCACAATAGTGGCTTCTATTTGTTATAGATCGTTGCATTGATCATATATATGTATATATCAGTCAAGATACATGTCGTCGTATAATTATAATATCAATAGACATAGTTCTGTTGGAGATAGCTGGCATTTACCTCCTCCGCAAGGATACGCTGACCAGCATCAACAACACCCACCACAACATGCTTCCCAGCATTCAGCAGCCAATCCAGGTTCAGCTGCAGCGGGCGCTGGTGCTCCCGGTGCAATTGCGGGCTTTCGAAACCCCTGGTACTCACCGACCCAGTCGTCAGGAAGTCTAATACCCCCTTCATCATCTAGTTCTGCTGGTTCGTCCAACTTATCCCAATCCCCCACTAAAAACTTGGCCGGTGGCCCTCCCACCATACCGCTCTTGCACCAACAGTCGAAAAGAATGTCTTTTGCTAATCAGCTTCCAACTACTTATGAGTACGATGATCAGCGTCAAGCCAATGTCGCGCCCCTTATTCATCCTCCCACCCGTGCTGATAATCCGTTCAATCAATACTATACTAATCAGGAGGTTACTTTGGGTGGGGCGGATCGTCGTATGTCCGCCGCCGTCGATACCTCTTATTATTCCGGTTATAATAATCCTTATATTGCTGGTGGGGCGGCGATTGGTGGTGTTGCTCCTGGATCCAATAATGCTTCTCAATTATATTTTCAACAACAACATCAGCAACAGCAACAACAACAACAACAGCAGTTGGGTAGTCCTGCCCTGGCAAGAAGATCTTCGGTCGCTCTTGGATCGAACTTCCACCATCAGCCCCAGTTTCTCCCTCCTCAGCTCCATCATTCCCCTCAATTCTTTAATTACTATAACTTACCTAGGCTTGGTAGATCACCTCTGATTGTCCAATACCAACAATACCAACAGTCTTTACAATCCCAACGATTAACTGGTCGTAGAAGACCCGCTCCAAAAGCTACCAAAGTTCAAAACAGATATAGTTTAAAACCAAAAGTTCATCAACAACCAAAGTATCGTCGTTGCTCAGTTAATTCGATCCATATTTCTCCAGTGAATGCATTATCAGTTTATCTTACTGAATCTTATAGCATATGCCAGCCGAAAAAATTTCAATATTCCAAATCAACTAATCCAAAGAGAGTTTTAACAAAACCTCTGGAACCAAAGTATAATAACGGTTATGATAACGTCGATAGTGATTATATCTTATACGTAAACGATATTTTAGGTACCGAGGAAGGTAGAAAATACATTGTATTAGATCTTTTAGGCTCAGGTACTTTTGGTCAAGTTGTTAAATGTCAAAATTTATCCAATCAATCAGTTGTTGCGGTTAAAGTTATCAAGTCTAAACCGGCTTATCTAAATCAATCATTAACAGAAGTAAGATTATTGGAATATCTTAACCAAAATAGTAATGGTAAAAATTTTATTAGCTTATTAGATACTTTTATGCATAAGGAGCATTTATGTCTTGTTTTTGAATTATTGGCTTCTAATTTATATGAACTAATTAAACAAAATCAATTCCATGGTTTAAATATGAAATTGGTAAAATTGCTTACTAAACAACTTTTGGAATCGGTGGCTCAATTGAAAAGTTTCCAAATGATTCATTGTGATCTAAAACCGGAAAATATCTTATTATGTCAACCCGATAAACCAGATATAAAAGTTATTGATTTTGGTTCTGCTTGTTTCACAAGACAAACGGTTTACTCTTATATTCAGTCAAGATTTTATAGATCTCCAGAAGTCATTCTTGGTTTACCTTATACTGAATCAATTGATATGTGGTCTCTTGGTTGTATAGTTGGTGAATTATTCCTTGGTTTACCAATGTTCCCCGGTATATCAGAATATAATCAAATTTGGAAAATTATTGATATGTTGGGTTACCCTCCTCGTCATATGATTGAAGTTGGTCGTAATTCTTTGAATTTTTTCAATAAGATCCCTTCATCTGATCCTGATGGTAAACCAACCTATAAAATTAAAACTCATGAAGAATATGTTCAATTTTTAGCTTCGAAAGGTAAAGAAGATAACATCAAGAAAGAACTGAAAAATACAAACTATTTCAAGCATCGCCTATTAAAAGATATTATCCTTAATTATAAATTACCTTCAAGAAAAATGACAAATACAATGATTGAACGTGAGCAAAATGATCGTTTATTATTAATTGACTTCTTAAATAAAGCTCTTAATTGGAATCCTTTAGAAAGAATGACTCCTCAAGAAGCTTTGAAACATCCCTTTATTTCGGACGTCCAAGCAAATTTTGCATCTTAATGACCTTGTTTCTTCATTACTTACATTATTATTCTATTTTTCTACGATTTCAATTCATTCCTATTCAAATTTAATTTTTAATTCTTCATGATATTACTTTTTTTTTTTGCCGTTTTTCTTTTAATTTTTTTTTTTTTTTTTTTTTTTTTTATCTTCACATTTCCCCTGTTCAGATTAACCTGGACCCTGTCTATTACATTAGCAAGACATGTCCTATTACTACTTAATATTATATCTTAAATTCAATAAAGAGTATATTTTGTAACTTTTATTCATTACCTAATATATTTAGTCGTGTGCGACCGGAAACCATATTTCTCAACGAACAAAACATGAAAAAAAGTTCAAGCTAAACAGAAAAACAACTTCCATTAGTGTATTCGATCTTTCAATCAACAGTTACTTCGTATAGAGACTACTCGATAATAACCAATTTAATACATAACAATTTGGTTGTTCTTGGGTTTCTGTTTTTCCCTGTTGTTTTGCTGTGTTTCTATTCCTTTGGCTTACTTTTTTCTTTTGTCCAAAACTGAAAATTTTATATATTTGCATAATCAATTACTTTAACTAATCATGAAAGTCAGTACCAGTGCCTTGGGGGTTAGAAGAAGAAAGCCTACCACTCAGAATATCGATGATGAAGAAAATGCCGCCACTTTAAAGTTGGGACCGGAGTTTCAACTCACGCAAATCACTAATAGCGGAGATGAAGAACAATTAATAGCATTAAACTTGTCGGAGGCAAGACTATTAATCAGAGCAGCTTTGAAAGAGCGTAAAAACAAATCAACAGTTGACAACTTCGACGATGAGGATGAAGAAAATGAAAAAGAAGATGAAATAGCTAATATGGAATTAGCAGGTCCAAATTCAAATGAAATAATGCATAAGACCCTTAATTTCTTATCGAATTTTGCTAGATTCAAGAATTCTTCCTCAACTGAAACCGTTGAAAAGTTATTAAATGATTTTAGCTATCAAGCCTCAGAGCCTTTACATCCTTTTGAGTTGGCTCAATTAGGTACTCTAGAATGTGAGGATGCAGAAGAAGCTAAGTCTTTAATCCCAAGTTTGTCTAACAAAGTTTCCGATGTCCAATTACAGACATTATTGACTGAATTAAGAAAATATCAAACTTTGTCATGAACTAATTATAATTTTTCTTTAAATTTCCATTTCATTTCTTTCATACTTATTTTTTAAAACATCTTTAAAGCAATAAAACTGTATTATACTTTCTCCATTGAAAGGGCTTCGTTATTATGGTTATTTGTAGTTTTATTTGGTACTCTGTCGTAGTTTTTCATTTCATGTTCTTCTATTTTTTATCTTTTAATTTTTCTGATTTTTTTTTTTTTTGCTCAGAAATGAAAAATTGAAAGACAAATAAAACTAGCCAACCGTCCTTATAACTCTTCGACTAAAGAAATAAAAATGGATGACGATGAACTATACGATGAGTTCGGAAATCTTATAGGTGATTCATTCGACTCGGACGCTGAATCCTCCAGTGATGAAAGAGAGTCAATTCATAATTCCAAAAGCGATGAGGAACGAGATGCTCAACACAATGAAGATGGCATGGAAGTAGATAGTTCTACAGCATTGGTGAAAACAGAACCAAGTCAAGTGTCACTCTCTTTGAAAAACACTTTCCAACCGGGAGTGGAAACTATAATAGCAAAACCATATGAAGAAGCAGCCGATGAACCAGTTCTTCAGCCAAAGATTAACAAGAAGATCAAGGTTGACTTTACAGATAATATGGACAATGTGCAATCTTTAGATGAAAAGCTACAGGCCTTACCTACATTGAACTATTCTCGTCAATACATGGTTGACACAATGAAACTTACGGAGAGAATCAGGAATGTTGCAATAGTTGGAAATTTGCACTCAGGTAAAACTACCTTTATTGATAACCTTGTTTTGGATACACATTCTCCTTCAATCCAACAGGGTGTTAATATGAAAACATTGAAGCCGTTACGCTTTATGGATAATCATAAATTAGAAATATCTCGAGGTATATCTATAAAAAGCTCGTCCATAACTTTGCTCTTACCTGATTCAAAAGACAAGTCGTATGTTTTGAATTTGATCGACTCCCCGGGACATCCTAATTTCTCAGATGAAGCTTCGGCTTCAATTCAAGCAGCAGATGGTATTCTTTTGGTAATTGACATTTTGGAAGGAATTACTCCGAGAGATAAAGAAATAGTATCAGAAGCATTGAGGAATGACATACCGATTACCGTCTTACTTAACAAGATTGATAGATTGATACTTGAACTTAGGTTACCTCCTTTAGATTCCTATCATAAAATTCAATACACTCTCGATGTTCTTAATTCTTTCATAGACGAAAATGAATATAGTGCAACATATTCATGGTCCAAGATAATTTCCCCCATCCACGATAATGTGATATTTGCATCATCGAATCAGCGATTCTCCTTCTCTATAAGCACATTCGCTCAGTTATACATCGAAAATCACTCCTTGGGCCATGTTGATAAGGAAACTTTCTCTAAACTTTTATGGGCCTCTTATTACAATCCAGAAACAAAAAAGTTTTCTAAAACGTCTGAGAGTGGGAACCTTCCAAGGTCGTTCGTTCATTTTATCCTCGAGCCAATATATAAGATATTCACTCATACTTTGACAACTGACACATCAGGTGAATATTTGTCTGATCTTTTATGGAATAATTTTGGGATTACGTTACCTAAAAGTCTGTTCAAACAAGACTCTCAGATACTACTACGTGAAGTACTTCTGAAAGTTTTCCAAGGATCAAAAGATTTTGTTGATGTCATGAAGAAGATTCCGTGTCCTGAAGAAGCTAAAAAGTATAAACTATCTAATTATACTAACGCTAGTAATGAACAGTTAGTGGCACATATAATAAACTTAACTGAATCGGCAGATGCTTCAAAATTCTACGCTTTTGTTAGAGTCTACCTGGGAACTCTTAAAGTAGGTTCCAAAGTTAAAGTTCTAGGTAGAGGCTTTGCAAATGACGATGAAGATTTTAAAGTTGAAATCATTGATGAAATTTATATTCCTGGAGGAAGGTATAAAGTGCCTGTTGAAGAAGTAGGACCTGGATCTATTGCAATAGTTGGCGGAATTGATGCGATAGTCACTAAAAGTGCTACAATTTGTGATTTGAGTCAAAAAGCTGAACATGCTGTTTTATTCAAGCCTTTAGACTATTCGGAAAAATCCGTCTTTAAAGTTTCTATTGAACCTGAAAATCCTTCTGAATTACCTAAACTTCTTGAAGGTCTCAGGAAAGTCAATAAAGCATACTTGAGTGTTGTGATAAAGGTGGAGGAAAGTGGTGAGCATATTTTACTAGCACCAGGTGAATTGTATTTAGACTGCGTTCTTCATGATTTGAGGGTGTTTTTCACTGATGACTTGGATATTAAAGTTAGTGATCCGGTAGCGAAGTTTAGTGAAACCTGTATTGACACATCTGTTACCAAAATTTCTGTAAAAGCACCTTCTAAAAAATATCAAATATCGGTTATTGCTGAGCCAATGGATACCAATGTTGGAAAAGCTATTGAATCAGGAAAACTTAATCTTTCGGACCCTATTAAAACTACCTCAAAGATTTTAAGGAAAGACTTTGGTTGGGATGCACTAGCTGCCAGGTCTGTTTGGAGCTTTGGGCCATTTGACAATAAGTACCCGAGCTTGTTTATGGATGATACTCTTGAGGGCGAAACTGATAAAGAGCTACTCTACTCTGTCAAAGACTTATTAAATACTGGTTTCAAACTTGGGATAAATGAAGGACCATTGTGTGACGAACCAATTCGAAATACCAAGTTTAAAATATTAGACGCCGTATTAAATGGTTCCGAAATAACTAAAGCTGGTAGTCATCTTATTCCCATGACTAGAAATGCAGTACATACGGGTATGCTTACTGCAACTCCTCGATTACTTGAACCTATTTACAGGGTAGATGCTACGTGTAAGCCGGTTGCACTTTCAGCCATTAAGAGACTATTGAGTAATAGAAGAGGTGATATTGTGAATAAGTCTGCCATCCCAGGGACACAATTGCTTCAAGTTGAAGGATATGTCCCAGTCGTAGATTCAATCGGTTTAGAGTCAGATATAAGGTTACATACTCAAGGTCAAGCGATGTGCTTTTTGACTTTTGAAAAGTGGGACCTAGTTCCTGGTGATCCTTTGGATAAGGACTGTTATCTTCCATCCTTGAAACCTGTTCCGAACGAATCGATTGCTCGTGACTTTGTTATGAAGACTAGAAGAAGAAAAGGTTTGAGTGGTGAACCTAATTTGCAAAAATACATCGATCCTGAGCTTTATGGAAAGCTTAAGGACGGTGGTTTAGTCAATTAAATTATTGTATTATTTCATTCTTTAAATTGTATATTATCATTAAATATAGAGTTTTCTTTTACTTTTTTCTGTATAATAATTTTGAATGTAAAGTTCTTTTCTACCTGAACAAAATTTATAGTCATTGTCAACCTTTTATTCATTCACTTAGCTAACTACATACCTATATACTCGTTTTTTGTTTTTTGTGGCTTTCATTAACATCCTCTTCGAATTCTATGCTACGTTTAGAGGATAACCTCAGCTCGCCCGGATTATTTAAATCTTCGATATCGTTGAATCCTTTGCCTGAGTTCACAGATTCCGCTAACTTATTAAACTTGGTTATAAATCTTCTTTGAGTAGATACTTCCAAAGTCATTCTAGGAGGTACTGAAGTATCATCTTTGGAATTCATCTTGAGTGACATGAATGCCTTAACAAAATCCCAAATTCCAATATCGCGTGAATATATGTTGTCTTCAGTTATGGATAAATTACCAAGCTCGGGGATGATTAGAATCAATTCCTCATTCTCTTCAAAATTATATAAATCCACTAAATCCTCATTATCTCTTAAAGAGCCAAAAAAATCATCAGTTGACTGTCCTAAAACTGATGAATCATCAAATAATGCAACGAGACCTTCTAAGTCTAATTTTGTAGGTTTGTAAAAAGGAATTAATAAATAGTCATCCCCCGATATGCGAATAAATATTGGCATAGGTATGTCGTCAAGGCTATTTTTATCTTTATTCTCTTCCATAGGTGGTGCAGTTGATTCTTCTATGGTTATTACATCATTTGAGATATCGAATTCATTGGTTTCATTATTCTTCGAATACGCAATATCATCATCTTGATTTCTTTTACTATTACCATCATTCTCTCGATCGTCAATCACACTGTTCTCATTGTCTAGCTTGTTTGTTAACCTATCCAATTGGTCCTTTTGGGACTCGTCCTCTTCTAAATTTGGTATTTCATCTTCGCTATTTAATTCATCCGAGCCGAATTCAGAACCTAAACCTTTCTTGAAATCAGTTTCCCCGATTTCTTCGAGATCGTCTTCTTCGTCATTTGCACTATTATCTTGGGGATTGGTTTGTTCAACTGTATCATCGTTTTTTGCCAACTCAAAGTCATCCTCGTGGTTTTCTAAAGTTAAACTAGAACTAAGTTTTATTGCTTGGACATCTAAATTAATGGACTTGGTGTGCTCATTATTGTTATTACCAATATTTTTATTACTTTCTTTACTATTTATATCACGGCCACTCTCTGTTGACTTTTCATCGTCGTCTTCATCGGTTAATTCTTCTAAATTAATGACTTCTTGATGACTGCCAGTATCATCTCCTAGATTATGGTTCTTAGTATCATAATTATTACTTACCTCCATCTCCTGATACTCTTCTCTTGGGTTTTCTTCATCGCTTGTTAGGTTGAGTATCTCTTGTTCCTTATCCCTTGTTTCTTTATTGTCTTCTTCACTAAATCTTTCATTATTGGACCCAGTCGCGGTTGGTTGACTATTTATCTCTATAACCTCTGAATCTTGGCTTGCAACACTATACATACTGGTGAATTGTCGATTGTCGCCTTGCAATTAACTCAAATATAAAAAGATTGAATATAATTTTTTTGCAAAGGAATTTCCTTGTGAGTTCATTTATCAGTTAAATCGTTTAAAAAAAAAAAAAACAAAAAGCCTGCACGCAACTATAAGCCCAGGTTCTTACACATATAAAGATTGAAAAATTAGTATATTTCTTTATTATTGATACAAAGTTATTAAACTAAATATTAGTGGGTTCGAAAAATGAATCAGAGAAAGAACAAAAATGTGGAAGATCTATTATGGAGAAAGACATCTACTGGTCAAAGTGATATACGAATAGTTTACAGTTTGATTCCAACCTCTTTCTTCTTGATCAATCAACTTAAGGAGCCCAAACTTTAAATGATTGGGGAGCTTCAAGAGATAATGGGATAGCATTATTATTTTTGTTCGTTTCGGTAGTTCCATTATTCTTGTTATTATCTGAGCCGTTTTCTGGAGTATTATTCGATTCATTAGTGTATAAGCCATGAGAAGTGGGTTTATAGAGTAAAGATTGAACTTCTTGTAAGATACCTGAGACATTTTCTAAGCCTGGTGAATTTGAATTCTGGATTAAGGAAACAGCATTGCTCAACTTTTTGGTGATATTTATGGTAGATTTAGCTAAAGCCAAACGATCGATAAATACTTCTTCTTGTTGACGAGCCAACTGCTTCTTTTCACGTTCATAGACTCTTTCCAATTCAGCAACTTTTTGAAGTTTAATATCAATTTTAGACAACTCGTTGTTGATGAGGGTCGATGTTAATCTATGCATTTCACGTTCTTCGTAATTTGCAAACAAATGACTTCTGGCACCGACAAGCCCAAAAGTAGCAGCACTCGAGTCTTTCAAAATATCAGGTTTTTCTTCTTGTTTTGAATCAGCTTGTGGCTTTTCTTGTTCTTCTTCTTGATCTTTTTCTTTTTCTTTTTCTTTTTCCGTTTCTAGCCTTTCTTCTTCCGGTTTATCATCGGATTTTCGCTGTTCATCGATTTCAATTTTATCATCTTCTGCCTTTGACTCATCTTGATTTTCCGGTTTGTCAACTTGGTTTATAGCATCACCATTTTCCTTTGGAGATGTAATATCCCTTTTATCTAACTCGACATTGGGTTTCTTATCGACATCAGCAGAAGTGTTGGAGTCTATTTTCACGCCATTAGAAGATCCCGCTTCTTTATTGTCATCATTTTCATTTGAATCAACCTTTGCTTTAGATTCAGCTTCGAGATTTTCGTCACCATAAATTTCTCTTATTTTTGAGAAGATTGAATCATCAATAACTTTTGAAGCAGCTTTTGTGGCAGCTTTGGCCACGTCAGAATCAACTATTTGAGTTAAAAAGGTCAAATTATTAATGACCGGATTATCAACTGCATTAACAGGAAAGTTTGATGCGAATTTCAAGATACCATAATCTTTTTCATTTAAATTACCAAAACCATCTTCAATTGGTAATTGTAAAAATTTTAGTATACATTCTTGAGGGGTTTTAGTACCGACATTTTTAGAAATTTTATACCAATCATTTGGATGTTGTTTAATTGAAAGAACCAATTTTTTCATTTCTTCATCGTTCCAACCATCATTTAAAATTTTTCTCTTTTTATTGAGGTGATCATCAGCATCATTATTATCGTCAATAGAATGGGTTAATTTTGATTTTTCTTGAGGAGGAGATTGTAAATGAGTACTTTGATTAGATTCTGGTTTAATTAAATTCTTTAATTTTGCTATATCAAAGTTATCCATTGAAGGTTTAAAAGTATCAAAAGGAAATAAACCTCTTGGAGTATCATATTGAACATGATAATCACCAGTATAAGGTAAGCCAACTGATGAACCATTTGGCAATTTTTCAATTGCATAACCAGGTTTTAATTGAGGATTAACTTGATAATTTATGAGGCCCCATTTATTTAAAAATCTATGAACTCTCATCAAAGTACCCACATCACCAACCAAATTACGACGACAAGAAGTCAAGGTCAAATATTCATTTGGATTTAATCTATAAGAATTGATCATAAAGTTACGATAATTTGCATAAATCTTTGGAGATTTTGATGGATGGTTAGTTGCAAAAAATTCAGGTAACGATTCACGTTCAATTTGATGAATTTTTTTCATATTAAACCAGCTTGAATAAGAAGGTATGATGATTGAATGCGTTTGTCTAATACGGGTTTTCTTTTTGGAATCTTCTTCTTCTTCAATTAATTTAGCATTTTCTTTTTCTTCTTTTTCCAAATTTTCTTGTTGTTTGGCAACTTCTTCTGCCGATAAGACATTTAATTCTGGCTCTTTTTTCAAAGGGGGTTGATCAACGTCTTGATTTTCAGTTGAGGTTTCAACAACTTTGGGTTCGATTTCTTTGACCTCTTTTGAATCCGCCATCTCGACGTCACCATTAGATTCGTTATTTTGTTGTATCAATTTTTCCAAATCTAATTCATCTTCACTCAAGTCATTGGAGTCACTTTTAGAATCAACGTCCATGTTGTCATCATTGACAAGGGTGGCCACGTCGTCGGTATCTTTATCATCTTTTGCTTCATTAACTTCAGCATTTTCCTCTTTTTCAATTTCTTCAGCCTTTTCCTCTTGTCCATTTTCTTCAGGTTTTTCCTCTTCCTTTTCTTCCTTTTCTTCCTTTTCTTCCTTTCTTCTTCATCTTCTTCTTCTTCTTCATCTTCCTTTTCTTCTTCACTTTCACCTTCCTCTTCTTCAACGTTTTTTTCAGCACTTTCTTTTACTTCTTCCATCTCTTCTTTATTTTCTTCTGCCCCTTCCCTTTCTTTTTCTTCAGTCTCTTCCTCTGCTTTCTCATCATCTTCATTTATATTTTCATTGGGTATATCTTCATTTGATATTAGAGTGTCATTTGACTTTGAGACTTCTTTATCGTGGTCGGACGTGGCCTCGGTATCAAGGTCAAGGTTTAATTGATTGATGGAATCATCTATCACCTGTTCCGGGTCTTTATCTATGCTCATTGTATGCTAATCTATAACTGAATTGAATAATAAAAAAAAAGTTAACAAATAAATAAACAACCAACCAAAATGATCAAGCAAATTTTGAGTATATCAAAACAAAACAAAAACAAATTAAAAGATTAGACGTTCTAGAGAATTGAAAGACCCACGCGTTAAGGTTAACTTAATAATCAATCAACAATTGAAAGATCAATTAGAATTTTCAACAGATGATTAATGGGGTATCTGCGTGTTTCTGTGTGTAGTTTTACTATTTTCGAAAAGCAGAATAGAAAGCCAAAAAAAAAAAAAAAAAATTTGGTAGTGGACTTTTTGTTAAAAGGGGCGTTCTTGCTTGTTTTTGGGTTTTCTCACTACTTTGAGGGAGGGCGAACCTGCACTTTTTTCGGGCGAACATGTACTTTCTCCAGCGAACCAGCAACGACAAAAGACCCAATTCCACCAGCGGCTATCCAGTATATAGTATACCCTATACCTATAATAACTGTAATTAACATATACTTATAACGACATATACTTATAACGACATATGCAATTAACATATAGCATAAGAACCTAGTATAAGAACATACACATATATATATCTATAACAATGTAAGTGTTGAGTGGGAAAGTTACCTGTATCATTCTCTTTTCAGATAGCACACATGATCTCATCAGTAATCGCAAAGACCAATTTGGGCCATTCTAAACAGCAACAACATTAAGATACACCAATGCCAGTACTACAAAGAAGAAAAGAAGAAGAAGAAGAAGAAGAAGAAGGAATTACAAATGACTTAATTTTAATCAAGAATATTTGAAAGAAACAAAAAAAGGATTCTCTATTTTTTTTTTTTTTTTATTTTTGTTAGTGCCTTATTTTTTTGTCTGTTTTGTCTTTTTTTTTTTTTTGTTTTGTTAGCATGCTTTAAGTTTAGTATATTTCAGATAAACGTTTAATCATACTTTGCTATACAACCTCCACTCTAACAACCAAAACAAAATAACAACAGAATCGGTTCAAGTATTGTCCTTTTAAGGAATAAATAGTACGCCGATTGCATATTGTCAATGTAATATTTTAAAAAAAAGTTGTATAGCCAAATAAGATTTTAAGAAAAATAGAAGAAATCACAGTCAGGGATTAGGCACTACTGATGGTATAAGGAGAAATCCCTTCATAATAGCAGACATGTATACTGGTAGGAACTAGGTCAATTGTAGAAATCAGAAGAGAAAAAGTGACACTTCTATGTTTTATCGTGCGTAAAGTCTAAATATATAGAGGGCTTTACGGAGGAGTTCATGTATTCATGACTCGCTATTATTTAATATTTGTTTATATCTTCTTACCCTGTTTGGCTAATGGCCTTTCTGTCAATGACGATACCACCTTTGAGAAGGCGTCAACATGTTGTCTACAATTAGCTTATCAATTTGACGTTATGATGCAACACAAGATGATATCAATATCATCGCCGAGCTGTCCTCAGACGGAATGAAAACCGCCTGTCCAATTGGGTGAAAGCGGTCACAGACTGTTAAACAGAGTTGAAACAGTTAGTTATCTTCTATTCCCACTGTAGTGTTACACCCTTCTTTGGTTGGCGCACGTCCCTGTCTCTAGCAGCCAATCGGTTGACTATTCCTTAACTTCAGCTTTTTAATATAAGAGTTGTGTATATTCGTTAAGATCATTGGTACTTTGGAAGAAAGTATCTCAAAGATGTAAAACTTCACTGTATACCGTTCATATCAAGTCAATTACTAAAATAATTATCATCTTCGTTTGGCTAACGCAATAGCTCATGTTTACCAAAAATAATGGCCTTCAATTACTTTGTAATAAGATCAACGCATTCATGTCTCGATAAATACATATGATTCAGTTTCATTATACTGTTTATAAAGGCCCAAATATATTTCACTGAAAGAACCACTGACGTGCTCATGCCGACGTGTCTATGTATACAGTTTGTAGAATAAGCTCAATTGCTGAAATGAAAAAGGTTCGTAAAAAAGGACTATTACTACGTCCGATTGTTTCATTATCGCACTTAATTGCCATTGTAATAGTCAAGTAGAGTTTAATCTTATTCAGTTTACTGTATTATTGCAAAACTATGCTTCAACAAACTCGTTCTATGATAAAGATCAAAGGTCGAGCTTACACTTGACATTACTACTTTTTTTACACTCCAGGTACGTTATTATCTTATATGATAAGCTTTGATGTTTGTGTATTATCATTGGTCCTGGTATTGTGGAGGTTATCAATTAGGCTGCTAATTAGTCGTTCGTATCCCCAAATTGGAAATCCAGGAAAACTCGGTCTTATTTGGAAGTTGCTGAGGTGCGTCACGTGTGGGTGACGAGGGCTTCTGCCCTGGCCATAACTAAACACTGGATGTACGGAGGTTCTTCTTTGCAGTGTGCAGAACGTTAAACAAAGCAAAAAAAAAAAAAAAAAAAAAAAAAGAAAGAATGAGCAGCGCACTGGAAAAATTTTCAAGTGAGAGACCTATACTCAATTTTTCAATCAATAATAAAAAATACCTTTTAAATTTTTCTTTTGAACCTCTATAACCATTAAGATATATCATCATTAAGAAAAATGGCTCGTTACGGTGTTACTTCTACCAACCCAGCTAAGTCTGCCTCTGCCCGTGGTTCTTACTTGAGAGTTTCTTTCAAAAACACTCGTGAAACTGCCCAAGCCGTTAATGGTTGGAACTTAGAAAAAGCTCAAAAATATTTGGATCAAGTTTTAGATCACCAAAGAGCTATTCCATTCCGTCGTTTTGCCGGTTCTATTGGTAGAACTGCTCAAGGTAAAGAATTTGGTGTCACCAAAGCTAGATGGCCAGCTAAATCCGTTAACTTTATCAAAGATTTATTACAAAACGCTCAATCTAATGCTGAAGTATGTATAAACAAACATAACAAACTTATTCTTTAAATTAAAAAGAATATTTACTAACCCATATAACAGGCTAAAGGTTTAGATGTCTCTAAATTAAAAATCTCTCACATTCAAGTTAACCAAGCTCCAAAACAAAGAAGAAGAACTTACAGAGCTCACGGTAGAATCAATGCCTACCAATCTTCTCCATCCCACATTGAAGTCATCTTAACTGAAGAAGATGAAGCTGTCGCTAAAGCCCCAGAAGATAAAAAAATCAGATTAAATTCTAGACAAAGAGGTAGATTAGCTGCTCAAAAAAGATTAACTTCTGCTTAAATGTAATAAATCCTTTTAACGTTTAATTGTGTACCTTATTATATATACTGTTGATATAATAAAAGTCTAATAAAAAATTAAAAATATAACCTGGACTGTAGAATGTAATTCAATGTATAGGTTAGAATATAATAATGGTGGTGCACGGGTGGAATTTCTAATGTCACGTGCAGTGGTACGGGTGTTCCGCCCGGCCTTCCAACCAACCAATTGAGCTCGAGTTAAAAAAGATTAAAAAAGCCATTGAAAAGTTGAGAGAAATTAACTAGTTATTACTTCTACCATTATCAATATATCATGGCAGGACCACATCCTCGTACTTACCTTGGCTGGTGGGGTCACTTAGGTTCCCCAAAACAAAAGTATGTCACTACTTATACCGTTTCTCCTTATGCTACCAGACCATTAAAGGGAGCTTTATATAACTCTGTTTTCAACGTTTTCAGAAGAGTTAAAAATCAAGCTTTATTTGTTATAATTCCTGGTGTTATTGTTTGGAACATCTGGGCCGTTGCTAGAGATTATAATGAATACTTGTATACTAAAGCTGGTAGAGAAGATTTAGAAAAAGCTAATGCTTAATCTATTTGCATGTTATTTATTTCTTATTTGAATAGTAAAATTATATATTAATAAAAAGATTATTAAAAGAGGTTATTGTAGATTAATCTATTTAGAACGTTTATAAACTTTACCCAAGAAAGAAGTTAAAACTTCTTTTTTGAAACCTCTTGATTCATCAACTTGATCAATTTTTTGTTTTAATTCACTAACAATTGATTCTTCATATTGATAATAATCTTTTTCAATTTCTAATTCTTTGAATAAATCTTTAACTCTTTGTTCGGATTCATCATCTTTTTTACCATAGTTTTCATCCAAAAGTTTACGTTGTGCTTGATTAACTTTATTTAATGCTTTATTAACAACCCAAGAACATTTATTATCTTTAATATCAGTACCAATCTTACCAATTTGTTCTGGGGTACCAAAACAGTCTAAGAAATCATCTTGAATTTGAAAATATTCTCCTAATGGAATTAAAATATCACGGGCTTGTTTTAAATCTTCTTCACTTGAAATACCAACCATAAACATTGATAATGCAACTGGTAAATAAAATGAATAATAAGCAGTCTTGAAAGTAACAATGAATGAATGTTTTTCTAAACTAAACTTATCTAAATCAACATGTTCTTCATCAGCAGTAACTAAATCTAATAATTGACCTAATTCGGTTTGGAAGGTAACTTCATGGAATAAATCTAATAAATCAACGTAATATTTATCTTGACGGAAATGCTTCTTTAATAAAATATAAATGGCTCCTTCTAACATGAATGAATCATTGATGGCAATATTTCCAACCCCTTCAACTAAATACCAACATGGTTGACCCCTTCTAGTTTTCGATGCATCCATCATATCGTCAGCAACTAAGAAATATGCTTGTAATAACTCAATACACCATCCTAAAAGTGCAGCTTTTTTATATTCTTCATCACCCAACTTATCTGAAGTAGTTCCCTTTAAAATGGCATAAGTATCAATTACTGATAACCCTCTATTCAATTTACCTCCTGGAGTATTATAATCTAAACTCTTAGTAAACCAATCAATGGCTTCTTGAGGCATCTTGTAATTGGTCAAGATTTCTTGCAATTCCTTGACCAATTGGTCAAATTCCTTGATGAATCTGTCTTTGGCGGCTTGTTTATCCATTGTAGTCTTTGAAGGTTATCAAAAAGAAGTAGTTGATCAAATTTCCTCGTATAGATCTGAAAAATTTGGTGAAATCTTCCTCGTACGCGCAAAAAGACCAACAGAGAAAAAAAAAAAAAAAAATTACTCGTTTACAGCCATTTTAATTTTTCATTTTTGCATTTAAAAAGTAATATACAAAGTCTTTATATAACGGTGTAGCCTAGTGTCTACGTCTACTTTTACCTGGTCTGTTAGACTTGGGTTTACCACCTTTTCTGTGGTTTGAAAACCCACTAACATCAGCAGAAGATTCAGCATCATTGGATCTTTTAAATCTCTTCATACCACCTCTACCGTATTTGGAATCTTTAGCTAATCTTTTAGAATTTGGTTTTCTTCTTTTATTGTCACCGCCGTCTTCACGAGTGGCTTCTTCTAATGCAATTTGGAATTCATCATCGTTATTTAATTCATTAGTACCTCTTTTCTTCTTTAATGATTTAATTTTTTCTAACGTTTCTCTCTTTTCTTTAGCTCTTTTTTGTAAAGTTTCATGTTGAACTTGTTTACCAAATTTCTTTAATTGTCTTTGTTTTTTAGCATCTTCCGAAGCCTTTTTGTTGGCAGCTTCACCTAATAATTTGTTCTTTAATTTATCCATATGTTCATCACTTTTAGCCATTTCCGCAAAGTAATCTAAAGGTCTTGAAAATGGAACTTTCAATTTTAATAAAGTGGCTCTGGATTGTTTGACCGCATCTAAACCTTGTTTATAAAATGCTAATTCTCTTTGAGTATCGTCATAAATATCTTTAATTTGAGATTCGACAGCTTCGTCGCTGACAACCGATTGATGTTCTTGGAAGGAGTGTTTGGACCAAGGCAACTCAATACGTGCTAATGATTCTTTCAATGCTGCTAAGTTATTTATGGTTAATTTGGTGTGAGGAACAACGTCAGCGTCTGAATCTATTTCGGCATCCGATAATGGAACATCTTCTTGTTCTTCTTCTTCTTCTTCTTCGTCTTCATCTTCATCTTCTTCTTCGTCATCATCATCTTCTTCTTCATCTGATCCGTTTATATCACTTTCACTTTCACTTGCAGCCAATTTTTCTAAATCGACTTCGGCATCTTCCTCTTCAGATTCATCACTTTCATCTTCTTTTTCAGTTTTTTCAATTTGTGATTGCAATTTCTTCAACTTTCTTTGTTCTTTTTTTGACAAAGCCAGACTCTCGTAATCAGCAGTCTTTGATTTCTTACTTTGAACTGGTTTTGGTTCTTCTACTTCATCTTCAGATTCTGATTCAGCTTCAGACTCGGACTCAGATTCTGGTTCTGGTTTTGGTTCTGATTTCTCCTTCTTTTCTGCCTTATTGCTGGCGTCGATGATTTGTTGATTCTTCAACTGCTTCTTTAAAGTACCTCTTCTAGCCATGTCTTGTGTTAACTACCAAACCCTGATAATAGTGGTAAACTTTTCAGATATAAAAAAAATCGATGCGATGCCTTCAAAAGAACGAAGGAAAAAAAAAAAAAAAATAAAGTGTGTCGGTACACGATCGTCTATTAAATATATACTGCAAAAAATGATGAAGGTCAATGACTGAAGGTATAATCGATTTCATTGAGGAATTTCTTGCCACTGCCATATCTCCACCATCTGGCCAAGCAACTGAAAGGCTCGGCGTCGATTGGGGTTGTCAAAACATCGTGGTCAAGACCTCTAGTTTTGCAAAAACATCTTTTTGAAGTTTTAACATCGATTGAAGTAGGACATGCTAGGTAAGGAACGTGATAATACCCGATATCTTCGAAATGATGGATGCGGTTTTTGTCCATTAGTAGATTGAGGCCTATTGAGTGAACTGGAGCGTCCCCCCAGCGTTCATAGAAGAAACCCCCAGCTTGGTCAAGATAATTAAAATAAGTATTATAAGCATCGCTTCTGAAGAAATTCAAATTACCAATTTCGAAATTTGACCAGAAATGACAAAGATTGTATTCCGAGTCGTTATCACTTATGTTAAAACCGTAGTTGATGTCGACCTCTTTTGTCGTTATGAAATCAAGTGAATTATTTGGGTGGATTAAGTCAGGATAATCTTTGGTGAAATTCTTAACCGTTTCCCAAAGAGTAGGTATAGTATTTTCGTATTCATGAATAGCGATTACAAACCCGTAATCTTTATTATTTTCTCTTAAGAACGTGAAAGGATCATATTGGAAATCACACATATACTCCACATCTGGTTCAATACGAAAGTAATAGTCATAATTATCCAAAATTTTTTGTTTATAGAAAAATCCAGAATTGAAATGACACATGTTACGATAGGATTTGGACCAGCCATAGATGATATCTTGAGATTTTTCTATATTTTGATTCAATTTCTCTTCGTCGATATGTGGTGGAGGAAGCCAGTCTTTTTCCGGTATTAATTCATAGTAAGTTTCGCCGCTGGCCATTAAACTTGTTCTTTCTTTAAACTCATCACTGAATGGAACTTCATTCAAGAAAACATACGGGTACTTATAATGTCTATTGAAGCGATCTTCTAAAGATCTCATTGATTGTAATGCGCCTTCTAGCTCGCTATTTCTAACTAACATCACCATGGTTGCATTTTCAGTACCAATTTGACTTTTATCTAGATGGGGGAACGGATTCATCAAGTATGAGTTCCCACTTAGCTTTTGGTGACCTGTCTTCATGGGATCATAATGATATTCTTGCTTAGAATCCGGTATCGACTTGCCATTTATTATGTGATTCAATTTCTCATTTCGGAAAACATATACTGCTTCTTGATTACTTCGAAAATGGGATACATAAAGATATACATAGGCAATTGCCAATACAAGTAACGTACTAAGTCTTTTGATCATAGCCATCTATGTATTATATAAAGAGAGAGAGGTACCTTATTTTAAGGTGTCTTCAACATTTTTTTTTCATCTGCGAAAAGTTCACCAGAAACCCTTCACTTAATACTTAGAGTCAGTCACTTAATACTTGGAGTCAGTTTGATCAATTTACTGGCAGGATACCACGACGAAGGGTTTTTCGTGGGCTTTGCGGTGTTTGGACTAGTGACAAACACCTGGGTTTGCGGTTGGGTGATGGTGTAGGCAACTGTAGGAGCGGTTTGGCCGACTTTAGTAAAAGTAGTCAAGGAAGTTTTGCTCAATGGGCTTTGCCATCTCTTGTTCGTGGTGGTTGTATCCACGGTGGGCATCATTGGCGCATACCGGACGGAGCCGGTCTGCTCAGCGTACGGGACTGTAAAGTACTCTGACATGCGGTTGTCCTTGGACGTGGCCCTGGAGGTGGTGGTGTCAGCAGCAGGCGGAGGGAGGTTTTGCCAGTGGGTATTGGTTGTATTCTTAGTCATATTGAGTAGCTGGAATCTCTGTGAATAGTGAATGGTGTAAGTTTCAAAATCACCAATGGTCGATACAACTTGAAAGAAATACCATCCGTTGCCGGTAGTATTCTGATCAAACTTGACGTGATAATTCCAATTTGGTTTTGCAGCAGAACCATTTTTTTCAATACTCGATAAGGTTATATTGGGAGCCAAAGTCTTAATGTTCCGCATGTCATTATTGGAACCTCCGAATAACGATATGGTGAAATGGGTGATCTTCGAAACGTGTGGCTGGAACCCGTCGTCGATCCACGAAATGTCAATTTCCACTTCTCCATTCTTGTTGGGATGGAAGCTTTGGCTCTTCACTGAGTGGAGTAGCGAGACATCGGCCAACCCTAACCTGATTATACTGAAAATTATTACAATTTTTATCAAAAATATCATTTTTAATAACCATTATTAACATTAGCTAGCTTTCCACTACCAGTGGTGGACTTATATACCAGCACCAAGGGTTCTCCGTCCAGCATGGAATTGCAGAAACTAGCATATAGAATTGTGCTGCAAAATATCAACCGAGAGGAAAAAAGGAAGTGCCAAATTCTCGTTACAAAGGACGATTAAAATCCGAGTAACACAAATCTCCCATAACGGTGAACAAGAAACCGATCTAATCAGTGCTGAGTATCTCAGCACAAATGGAGTTAAGTGTAGGCCAGTTTATCTAAAAAATCAGTCCCAATTGCATAGCTGTTTGTATTTAAGCATGCGTATTTCTACAAGTATTACTTTTCACCATAAGCACTCTTCAGCTTCAAGCCTTCATCTCCTGGCCAGCCTTCAGCTCCTAGCCACCAGCATTCTGCTAAATGTACATGCATTCTGCTAAGTATTCGCTGGGCCTGCCACAGTCCATATATGAAAAGACGGTTGATTGCAAAACAGCCAATGAACATGCAAAACCTGCACCCGTACATCACTTCCGGGGGTATTAGATCCCCCTCGGATATTGCACAGAAATCCGGTCGGTAAACGCACCCGTACACATATAAAAATGTACGGGTTCTTTTCGTCTCGTGAAACACCCGCACACCAGCTCCCCATAAAAATTATCCAATAGCATCCAATGAAAATTCATTACCAACACAAAGTTATCACAAATTGAGTTTTTTGGCTCTTTGCCTTTTTTTTTTCCTTTACAAAAAAAAGTATCCAGACAACACTCATCATTAGACTCCCTGCTATACTTGTTTAACAAGATGATGCTTCGTAACATTAGAGTGACTTCGGGTCATTTACAAAGACAGTTGCGTACTAGTCTAAACAAAAGCTATCCGGTTGTTCGTTCATTGGCAACTAGTGCTGATCCAGCTGCTAATCCAAATAGAGTTCATGGTGGATTGAAAGATCAAGATCGTATATTTCAAAACGTTTACGGACACTATGGACATGATTTAAAATCATCCATGAAGATGGGAGATTGGTATAAAACCAAAGAAATTATTTTGAAAGGTGATAAATGGATTATTGATGAAATGAAAAAATCCGGTTTAAGAGGTAGAGGTGGGGCTGGTTTCCCTTCAGGTCTCAAATGGTCTTTTATGAATCCTCCTGGATGGGAAAAGAACGTTGGTCCAAGATATTTGGTTGTTAATGCTGATGAAGGTGAACCCGGGTACTTGTAAAGATCGTGAAATCATTAGAAAAGATCCTCATAAATTAGTTGAAGGTTGTTTATTAGCTGGTCGTGGTATGAATGCCAGTGCTGCTTACATTTATATTAGAGGTGAATTTTATAATGAAGCCAATATTTTACAAGAAGCTATTAATGAAGCTTACGCTGCTGGTTTTTTAGGTAAAGATGCTTGTGGTTCGGGTTATCCTTTTGACGTTTATCTTCATCGTGGTATGGGTGCCTATATCTGTGGGGAAGAAACTGCTTTAATTGAATCTATCGAAGGTAAAGCTGGTAAACCAAGATTGAAGCCTCCTTTCCCTGCTGGTGTTGGTTTATTCGGTAGACCAACCTACCGTTGCCAATGTTGAAACTGTTTCAGTGGCTCCAACCATCTTAAGAAGAGGTGGTGATTGGTTTGCTTCTTTTGGTCGTGAAAGAAATGCTGGGGTTAAATTATTCTGTATTTCTGGTCATGTTAACGAACCTTGTACCGTTGAAGAAGAAATGTCTATCCCATTAAAAGAATTATTAGAAAAACATTGTGGTGGTGTTAAAGGTGGTTGGGATAACTTATTAGGGGTTATTCCAGGTGGTTGTTCTGTTCCTGTCATGCCAAAAGAAGTTTGTGATAATGTTTTAATGGATTATGACGCTTTAAGAGATGAAGGTTCTGGTTTAGGTACCGCTGCTGTTATTGTCATGAATAAACAAACCGATATGATTAGAGCCATTCCAAAGATTCTCTGCTTTCTATAAACATGAATCCTGTGGTCAATGTACTCCTTGTCGTGAAGGTACTACCTGGTTACAAAAAATGATGGATAGATTTGTTAAAGGTCAAGCTTCTGAAAAAGAAATTGATATGATCTTTGAATTAACCAAAGAAATCGAAGGTCATACCATTTGTGCCTTGGGTGATGCTGCCGCTTGGCCAGTTCAAGGTTTAATCAAATCTTTCAGACCTTTAATGGTTGAAAGAATTAACCAATATCATAATGAACATGAACCAGTCCAATATGGTGGTTGGGTTAAAGGTGGTAAAGTCAAAGAAGGTAAAGTCATCGACAATCCAATTCCTTCTGCCCATCATTAAACTTTGATTTCTCATTAGACTCCTCTTATATTTATTTGTATATCATCAACTGCATTTCTTACTATTTTTTATTTTTTCCAATCCTTTTTAACAAAAATCTTTGTTTGTATATTCTAGTTTTTCCATTTTCTTTTTTTAATAAATCTATTCGTTACAACTCGTTCTCTGTAGCCCATTCATTACAACTACTCTGTAGCCCATTCGTTGACTCAAATCGATCTTCTAACACTTAATCTTCATCTATGTACAGGTTTTCTGGCGATGCCTACAAAAAAAACTACGTGGAACAAAAAATACACCATAAGACTAGATAAGATACACTATTGCCATTTTTTCTCGACAGAACTGGTATCTCGCCTTCGATAGTGGAGTATCTTCTTTGAATTAATTCCTTTATCTTGTTGAAGGATATATAGACGTATACTGTGTATATCTCCTTAACAAATTTGGCTCCGCTTTGTCCATTGAAAAATTGTTTATCAGTGAGATCGAAAATTTTTTTAAAAAATCGGTCTTTTCATTAGAACTCTAGGTTTTGCTGAAATACCGGGATACTTTGAAGAAAAATGAAGTTTTCAGCCTTGTTGATATATTCAAGTTTGCTTTTGGCATCAACTAATGCATTATCGGATGTTGCAAATGGAGTAAATTCTAATGCTGATTTGAACTCTGGATCGGATACTGGAGTGTCACCGGACATCAATGCTGAAGTGAAGGAGGACTATTCCAAGCTGTCTTCCAAATTGAATGTTCATAAGCTTGAAAATGAAGATAACGATCCAACTCCGAGCCATGCCAAAAAGCCTTTGGACCCATATGCCAATCCTGAAGCAAAACAAGAAGAAGGAACGAAAGACATCGAAAGCTCATATGATTCATTCATCATGTCTGTTTCAATGATCATTGTTTCTGAAATCGGTGATAAAACATTCTTAATTGCTGCTTTAATGGCTATGAGAAATTCAAGATTCATTGTATTCTCTTCTGCATTTTCTTCATTAGCAGTCATGACGGTGTTATCGGGAGTTGTTGGACATGCATTACCAACTTTAATTTCTCAAAGATTAACTCAATTCCTTGCATCAGTCTTGTTCGTTGTATTTGGTATTAAATTATTAAATGAAGGTTTGTCGATGTCCAAGGATTTGGGTGTCGATGAAGAATTGGCTGAAGTTGAAGAAGAATTAGCTTCTAGCAATATCAATGAACAACTTAACGATATTGAATCGGGAAATCCTTCCGATTCGACTTTCAAACCCTAAACCAACTAATAGAAAATGGCATGAAGATATGCTTGACTCATTCCAAAATTTAGCATCTTTCGTATTATCACCAGTTTGGATTCAAGTTTTTGTAATGACCTTTTTGGGTGAATGGGGAGACAGATCCCAAATTGCAACTATTGCAATGGCAGCCGGATCGGATTACTGGATGGTTATCTTGGGTGCCATCATTGGTCATGGTTTCTGTACTGCTGCCTGCTTGTATTGGTGGTAAATTGTTAGCTAAAAGAATTTCAATGAGAAACGTTACCTTGGGTGGTGCTATTGCATTTTTCGTTTTCGCTATCTTATACTTTTATGATGCTTATAATAACACTGGTGCTACTGAATAATCACTTCTACGTGTCGGCCTTTCTTATATATAGAATTTTTTTTCTTTGTTTAAACTTTGCTGTTTAACTTTGCTACCTTTAATCTCTCAAAATGGTGTATATTATGCTTATTCTAATATTCCTTGATACATAAATTTTAATACTTGATTCGAATTTAATCCAGTTTTACCTCCGTCTGTAATCCTTCTTTCAATTTCATCTCTTTCATTTTGTAATTTTTGCTTCTCTTGTGTCTCTCGTTTCCCTTCTTCTGTTTTCAAGAAATCCAATTCCTCATCCAGGTGGAACCCGTAAAACTGAAATTCTTCTTTTAGCTCTTGTACTTTCGATGAACTCCATTTGGCAAATTCGTCATCTTTTGCTATGTCTATATTAAAGGCTTTCCACATCACTAATTGCTTTATCAATCCACTCATCTACCTCTGGTAATGGTTTCTTTCTCAATAAGGTGGTCACCAACCCCTCATGCTGGGCTGCTGGGAAGCTAGGCAATGGATAAACATTGGTGTTCTTCAATACATTTTCATTATTGTCTAAATTCGATGCAACAGACTGTAATTGGGTAATGAGAACTTGGAATTGATTTTGAATGTGGCTATAGCTGGGTAACTTCACTTGGTTTGGGTGCCTATTATGATGATTAATTTGATCGGATAATTTTCGAAGTGATAAATGTATTTGGTTTAATCGATTTCTAATTGATTCTAAGGAGTCTATTGGAATCTGCGTAGTATCAACATTAGTCGGTTGATTCTGGTTCAAACTATTGATAACAGGGGGCTGGTTTGGAGGCTGTAGTCTATTCATTATTCTTATAAGTCAGTTTACTGATGGAGTAGCTATTGAGGTTAACTTGAAAGAAAAACCTGAAAAAAAAAATATATAATATACTAAAAAATTGAAATTTGCGACTTCAGGTTAATACATCAGCTATCTTTACTATAATACTTCAGCAAATTTAGACCTAAGGGAAGAACATGATCAGAGGAAACTATAGTCTAGCGGCAGAGTTCAAAAAGAATGAACTGAAGCAACAGCATAAAATCCAACAACGCCAGAAGCGACAACATCAACTAACAAAGTTAAATTCTATAGATCCAATAAGACTATATAGGCAGATTGAACTGTTAGAGGCAAACCCTCAAAAAGATCAAAAGGACCATAAGAAATTGAAAACAACTAAAGTCAGATTGGGATTTCATAGTGAAAAACAAATTGCATACTTCTAAAATTGAACCATTTTTAAAGAAAATTGAATTAGACAAGGATGCTAGAATAAAGGCTGAAAAGAAGTTATGGGGAGCCAAGTCTGTTTACTTCAATCCTGAGTTAAACCCTCTAGGTAAAGTTCCAAATGCAGAGAATCTAACATATAAAGTTTTGACTACATTGAAAAACGATACCAAACCATTGAAGGCTCATTCATCGAAGAAATATGAAAGAGATCCCTTGATTGATACCTTGGGAGTGGTTTTGCCTCCAGGGGAGCCTCCAATGTTTTACAAAGAGGTCTTTAATACTAAGAGAGCTATTGGTACTCAGAAGAGACCGGTTGAAGATGACCAAGAACAGAATTCAAAGAAACTTCGACATGATGATTTCCATAATCAACTGTCAGATAGTGAGGATATTAATGACGACAATGAAGAATATTCTGCCAACAACGCATTGGCACCCGAAGAGGAAGCCTACTGGAATGCTAAATAGAATTAAGGTAACTTTTATATATATGTATATGTATATAACACGAGAAGAAAAGTATTTACAAGAGTAGTATGAAGAAGATATCTATACAAGCATAAAAATTATAAGGTTATGAAGACCTAAAGAGCTTAAGTACGATTAATGAATTGGAAAAATAAGGCATAATGAAAGGAAAGCACGAGAATCGAACAAATGGAAAATGTAAAAAAAAAATTAAATAAAATATAACCCCAATAAAATGAAAAACTGAATAAAACAAAAATATTTCGTAAAAAAATGACAATCATGATAATAACCTAACAACTATTTCCCAAGTACCAAACATGATGATAGAATTAGGAACTGTTCTCAATAAATGAGGTGTTAAACCACCGTACATACTCACTAATCCTTCTTCTTTAACCACTAATTTAAAGCATTGAATCAAGCCAGTATACTTGGGTTTACCTGTGGCTTCGAGTGGAGCCTGTCTTAAACGAGTTCTAACAACCTCGTGAGGATAGGTAATTAATGAGGCAACAAATTTTGCAGCACCTGCAGCACCCGATCTAGCAGACCATTCTAAGATATGATCTTTGGTTGTTTTTTTAGAAGGATCATTACCGTAAGTTTCAAAAGATTTTCTAGTTAACAAAAGATTTCATTTGTTCATATAAAACCCATTGTAAAGTAGATTCTATACCACCTAAATAAGATGCACTTAAACCTTTATATAAACTTCTGAAACCTTCATACTTCATAATGTGCTTGAAACAATCATAGGAATTCTTATAGTGTTTACCTTTCGATTTATCTAATTGTAATCTTGTTTTAATCAACCAAATTGGATTAGTTGCGGTTGAGGTGACAAACCCAGCACTCAAACCAGACGCTAAGTGAATCCAAGCTGCTTCATTTCCTCCATTGAAATTTGATGAAATTATTTCTTTGGTTGAACCGTACGTGAAAAAATTTATTGACCTAGCAGGGTATAACTCCAACTAGATTTGGCCCTAAACCTTTGAACAATGCTCTTACACCTTCATTGACATAAAGATTACGCAACACTGACCCAGTTTCCTTTAAGTGTTGTCCTGCTTTGACTATCGGGTTAGATGATTTGGGTGTTTGGTTATAAAGCGAGTGGTAGACATCTGATTGCAATCTTGTTTTCACAACGTCCAATGGGCAAGTGATAACGGCACCAACCATACCACCAAACCCCCCTGCAACAAAGTGGACCCAATTCTTCGTTTGACGTTGGCCTGCCGTTTGCACTGGTCCTAGTGGCTCTGGATTCCTATTAGTGGCAGACTTTTCATCTGAGGCAAGAAACGGGAAAGACGTTTCTGCATCTTTTTCTAAAATTTGGAGTCTGTAATTCGGATCCCTCTGATTAGACATTGCCAATTCTTCGGTATTTATTTCATACAAACCTTGTTTAGGTTGATGTCTTAAAAAGTATTCTTGGTTAATCGTAGAACTTCCTCATCTCGGTATTTTTTTTAAGTTTTTTTTTTTTTTTTTTTTTTTTTTTTTCAAAATCCTTGTTATGTACAGGATTTCGAGAATAGATTTTGCAAGCATTTCCATCCAATGAGCAAAGAACCCAACGTAATCGAAGCAGTTGTTACAAAATAGCAGAGATGCGGTAATGCAATGTAATTGAGATCGACTTCTTATAGCTTCTTGTTTTTTAACCTGAAGATTCGCTACTTGCAAGGTGTTTCTGTGTGAAAGGAGTAAATGTGCAAACTTATTTGCAGCCTTTTATACAGCCGAATATCAAGGCCAAGTCAAGACAAAAACAAAATAAACGAAGAAACAGGTTTCTTCTAACCTTTAAGTTTGGAAATTCAAAAATCTGAGAGTTGATAGAGGTTGCGTGGTCTTGAAGTCTAATTTCACAATTTTTTTGCATTTTTTACAATTAGTCTCAAATATATACCCTGATTTAACAATAAACGAAACAGTTGCTTGATTTATTTTTACATGTTTACAGTAGATTATATTATGAGGAAGTTTTCATAGTTATTCGTTAAAATATACTCATTAGTCATCATCAGAGGCATAGAAAACAAGCAAATATGCAAAAAAAGATAAACTATTGCAATGTTTATCATTTCTATTTAAGAGTTTTGATAAAATTATCAAGGTTATATTCATCTTCGTATTGAGACTCATCCCACAAGACTGCCAATTCACCGACTGCATCGGCAGCTTTACCAGTAAGGCCCCCAGCTACATCTTCAGGGAAGTTATTGTTACTTTCCTTAGATTCTTCATTTTCACCACCGTTGGCCTTAGCAGCATTTTCATCAACTTCGAATAAGTCTAGTAATTGGTTGGTGTCCATAGATGCCAATCCAGCATTCTGTTGATTAACAATGGTAGAGGCAATATTCATTTTGAACTTTTGCAAACCCATAATCTTATCTTCTAAAGTGTCCTTAGTAATTAATCTGTAGACATTAACAACTTTCTTTTGACCTAATCTATGTGCTCTATCCATTGCTTGCAAGTCATTCATAGGATTCCAGTCATGTTCGACGAAAATGACAGTATCTGCCCCGGTCAAATTAAGACCCAAACCACCAACTTTTGTGGTCAATAATAATACATCAATAGAAGGATCTTCATTGAACTTACGAACAATTGATTGTCTGTCTCTAGGATCTGTACTACCATCCAATCTCATATAAGTTACCGACGGTAAATTTTTCTTCAACAACTCATTTTCAACAATATCTAACATATCTTTCAATTGACAAAAAATTAAAGCTCTATGTTCTGAGATAACACCTTCTGATGTTACCAATTGCTGCTGTTGTTGCTGCTGTTTTTGTTTTTGAGAAAGTTTCAGTTTAGAACCAGAATAATCACTGTCTTGGGTACCAATTCCACATTCCAATAACAAGTTTTTCAATGATTTCAATTTAGGAGAGTGCTCGATACTCTTAATATCCGAATTATGAGTCGACAAATATTGACTTACCTCCGCATATTTAGGATGACTTGGAGAAAGAACCAATGCAGGATGATTACACAACTTTCTCATGTACTGTAAAGCCTGGAAAACATGAGTTTTGCTTTCTTTTGGTTCGTCTTCACCGGACTTAGATACTTCTTCTTGAACAGTCGACTTTTGTTTCTTGACAAAATCTTTATATAACGTTTTTTGTAAATCTGATAATTCACAATGGTAATCTTGTATAATTTTTGGTGGTAAATCAGATAACACGTCTTCCTTAAGACGACGTAACATAAACGGTAAAACTTGTTTATGTAATGATTCTAAGGCTAATGCACCAGCTTCCTGCTCCTTAGAAGAAGTTTTACTATTTCTACTAGCTGCAATTGGCTTGGCGAATTTTTCATGGAAGACTTTTTCAGTACCCAAGAATCCGGGCATCAAGAAATCAAAAAGAGACCACAATTCTAATACGTTATTCTGAATAGGAGTACCCGATAAGATCAACCTATGCTCTGAACGATATCTTTTGACGGATTTAGTGAGCTTGGAAGCGGCATTTTTGATGATATGACCTTCGTCCAAAACACAGTAATTATATTCATTAACTGAAATATATTCAACATCGTTACGAGCAACATCATACGAAGTGACAACAACATCTGCACCAGGAATTTCCGATCTTATGTTAGCTCTAACAGATGGACCACCAGCGTAGACCACAACCTTCATAAATGGAGCATACTGATTAATTTCTTGTTCCCAATGCCCAGTTAGAGACGGAGGACATATAATCAAAGAAGGTAATCTTCTGAATTCCACAGAATTAGTTTTAGCGAAATTTTCAGCTCTTATATGATGATCAGAGGAGACGATACAAATTGTTTGTAAAGTTTTTCCTAATCCCATATCATCGCATAGAATACCGTGCAAATGGTACTTGTTCAAGAACGCTAACCAGTTAACACCCTCTTGTTGATATTTACGCAATGTTGCTTTGATAGTAACAGGTAAATCAAAAGGCTTGATCTTAGTAGGGTCCATCATTTGTTGAATAAAATCTCTTTCACGATCTCTGCCTTCTAACAAATCCTTTGGCATATCTTCAGGATCTGGTATACCTGCTTCTAATGGAACCAATTTAATAATAGAAGCAAATGTGGTAGTTGCCAATATACGTACATCAGGATCGGAATCACTCATACGGCCTAGAACAGGAACGATTAAAAATACAACGTAGGGTAATATATCCGAACCCATAGCTGCAGATATATGATAAATAGTTTCAATTGCACCTTGTCTTTCCTTTATATCACCAGCATTATTTAACATAGGTAAAATTGATTTCACCAAAAATGTGAAAGCTTTTGTTGGTAATATTGAACAGATTGTAGCAAAGTATTTAGCAGTAGAATAGCGGAAAACTGAAAATTCAGATCTCAAGCCAGGCAATAACAATGGGAAACTTTCAATGATTTCAGGGTAGAGAGATTCGTCCAAATTGGGTAACAATGCCCTAGACACACCCAATGCATCGATAATGCTTTGACCCTTCAAGTCATCTTTCAAAACTTCATCAGTCGATGAGATTTCTAACAATTTCAATGGTTCCAACATAATACCTTTCAATTTTGGCACACTAGCGAATAAATTCTCTTTATAAATTTTTAAAACAGCCTCGAGACCGAGTAATGCACCATTACGCTTAATTCTTGCTTCATGAACAGCACGTTCATGAGCTGCAATATCCGCAGGATTTGTTTTAGCTTCTTCCTTTCTCAAAGAAAGAATATTATCTTTGAATTTGATATTATGATGGAATTCAGGAACTTCCGAGGTGTCAACACATAAAAATGCACATAAATTTTTAACAATCTTATCAGAAGCGTTATTTTTTCCAATTTCATTTAGTTCCTTGATCAAAAATGCAATAGAATTGGCGGATCTTTTTTGTAATAATTCAGTATTTTCGAGTTTTATACTATCCATCAAGGTTCTAATAATTGGATTCAACTTCTTCGGCACTCCAGATAAAGCCAACACAGCGGCTGCATGAACAGCCAAAATACTTGTAGTTCTATTTGACCTTGCATTCTTAGCTTCCTCAATGGCTAAAGTTATACGATGTTTTGCATCTTCCAATGCTGAATTTGCAGACATTCTGTAAGTTGCTGATAAACTTTTCATCAATTTAGGATAAGTTTCATTAATAATTTTTTCAGCAATTTCTAAACCAAAAGCACCTGGTCCTGCTTCTGCCTCCCCCTGCACTACAACAGGTAATTGAGGAATTTTGGTGGGTGGAACTTTTGCAGTTGTGATGAAAACGTCAAATAATTGCAAACATGAAGTTCTAACTGTTTTCAAAGTTGAAACTAGTTCTCTGTAATAAGGCAAAGAATTAGAATCAGTGTTGGATAAAACAGTCATCAAAGGATCACTGAACATATCCAAAGCTTTTTGAGGAATTGATAATGATCTTGATTTCAAGGCATTGGCATATTCTTCAATAATCATTGATGCAAATAAACGGGGAGTTGCATGAGGAACATTTAAATAATAAATTAACATTTCATAAATTTTAGTCAAAATGGTTTCATCAGTTATATAAGACAAAGCTGCACCATAAGTGCTAGCGGCTGAAGTTCTGGTACGGATAAAAACATCATATCCTAATAAAGTGATATCACCTTTAAACATTGGAGAATCAATATTAATTCTCATTTCATCGAGCATTGGAATTGCTGATGAAGCTTGAGTTGAAGTTGCTTCACTTGGAGATTTTCTTTTACGACCTCTTTTTTCCGATCCGTTACCATTTGTAGACTATTTGGTTCTTCAGGTTCAAGACTGTAATCATCCACAGGACTTGCATCCTTTCTAAAAGATTTACTTTGGTTATCCAAAGCACCAATGACATGACCCGAGGGCCTCATAATCAAATTGGTATTCATATGATAGTTATGTCTTGCAATACCTATAGGGGTCATCAATAATGTTAATAAAGGTTGAAAATGTTGACCGAAGTAATGTTCCATTGATAATAAGTTATCGTTTTCGTTGATTTGGGATAATAATTGATTGAAAACTTGTTTTGATAAATTTAAAACTTCAATATTTTGTTCTAATAATAAGTTTTGAAATAATAATCTCAAAGCTTTTTCATTAATCCAATTTTTGGTGGATTTATCATTAATAGATAAAAATTCAAAGATTGTTCTTAAAACTGCTTTTCTAACATTTGTTATTGAATGTCTTAAGAAAGGGAATAATCTAGGAACTAAACTTTCAAAAGATTGAGATGCATTTTCAGATGCCTCTAATTGCATAATTTCTATCACTTCTTTATGAGTGCATAATTTTGATAATAAATCCATAACTGAACCAATTGAAGCAGATAAGTCGTCTCTTAAATTTGTTAAACAATCCCAGATTACATTTAATAAAGAATGAATAACGTCCTTTTTTGCCTTAACGAATTCATGGGCAATTGGAGTTAAAGTTAGAGCAGCAACTGATTGAACATCATCATCACTTTCTTTCAAACCATGTAACACCATATTTACCACCACATCTAATAATTCCAGGTTTGATAGTAATACATCAGTGCGAACACTAACAAAATATCTTAAACCCAACATACCACCGTGTTTTGCTTCCCAGCATTTATTCATGTCAAACTTATCAGTATGTTCTTGTAAAACTAAATTATTCAAACAATAGAAAGTTTTCAAAACCACATTATCATCAAGATGAATCAAGAGAGCCGCTAGGGTTTGAGCAGCCAGTTCTCTTACTGGGGCAACGACAGTATCGGAAACGTAATCACCAAACCGATCTAATGCAAAAAGGGTACAAATTCTAACAGCCAAATCTTCTAAAGTAGAAGCATTATTGATATCATTTTCAAGTTTTGATTTATTCATTACTCTTCCCGCACCTTTACCATGTTTTTTAATTAATTCACGTAAACCTAAAGCAGAACCATGTCTGATTTCCCATTTTGAATCGAATAAATCAGCAAGTAATAATTCATAAACACCTTGAAATTGCCAAATTAAACCGGCAACTTTATTATGCTGGGATAATAAAGGTGATAATTCTGGAGCTTTATTTTCTAGAACCAATTTTTCACCACCTTGTTGAGAAGTTATATCGAATTGAGGAGTATTATTATTATGATTACCATTATTATTATTATTAGTTTGATCGTGATTATTTTCATTATTGGATATTGGAGTTTCACCATTTTCAACCATTTTTCTTGAAATTGAACTTTGAGATAAATCCACTGGTTTTATTTTATTAGCGTTTGATTTGGCATTAACTTTAGCTTTACGTTTTTGCATTGCTTTCAAACGAGCGCTCAGAGCGTTTGTTTTAGTATCAGGTTGAGGGCTTGACGAAGGAGGAGGAGAAGACTCATTAAAGGTGGAATCAGGTTCTTGTTTTATCGAAGGATTTTCTGAATTTTCTTCAGTTTTTATTATGGCTGAACCTCCTGTAGGTTTTGAATTTTGTAGTAAAATTTGGTTTGCTTCTTCTTGTTTGATTAAAAGGTTTTTCTTGTGGCGTTTCAATTTATTCATTAACGAATTATTATCTATATCAGTTATTTCATCATCTTTATTTGAAGTTTTTGGTTCATATTCATCACCCCCAGTTGCCAATAGTTTATTATTTGATTTTAAGATTTCGTATAAGTTCCAAGAGTTAAAATCAACCAAATTTGATAAGTTATCATGAATTTTTTTCAATTCCTCATCTTGTTCTTTCTTTATTTGTATATTGAAATCGTCAATTTCTTCCTTTTTAATATTAACTGACTGTTCGATATCTTTCATTTCGATATCTTCCAAATCGTGTTCTTTTTTAATTGCCTCATTAGAATTTGGATCCCAGATATCACTATGATTAACAATCCCCCCGAATGCTCTGGCGGCGGCAATTCTAGTTTCCCATTTTGGGGATTTCAAGTACGGATAAACCCTTCCTAGTAAGTTTATGGTTTCCTCAGGATGTCCTTTGGCCAAATCTGATAATTGATCCGCAGCAGTACTTCTTATAAAAGGAGTCGACCCAGTTTCTAAAAGTACAACCAATCTATCTAATCTAGACATTATATGACATGCAATAGTACAACTTTAATAATACAGCTTCTTGAAAGATACTAAGAAATATAAATAACAACTTGATTCTTTACAATATTCGGATAAAACATAGACAAACGTCAATTAAGTTAAAAAGTCTCTGGCGGCTATAGCTGTGAATTCTCTTTGATAATGTGCTTTCTCGCTTGGCTACTAACAAAAAGTAGTTCAATCTAGCAATTCCTATTCAATCAAGTACAATCCCACTCGCCCAGTCAATGTAGTTGGATCGCCTGGGTTGTTTGTATGGCTAAAAGTCTTTCTAAAACTTGATATAACCGCCGAAATTTTTTGAGGGCATTCAGATGTATTTATATTTTTTGATTGCAACTGTTTTTTTTCGCTCTCTTTTTTTTTTTCCTATTGTTCCTTTCCAAATTTTTTTTTTTTGTCTTTTTTTTTTTTGTTTTGTTAGTCAATTTTGAGATGTGATTTTTTTTTCTCTCTTTTTTTTTTTAGAAATCTTGAAATTCTATCGTTTTTCATTGGCTTTTTTGACTTGCTCCTCTGGGACTCGAGTTGATGGCTGTTGAAGTGGATAGAGTGGCGAACGCATCCCCAAGTAAAGTCGGGATGTGCTCAACCAGGGCCCCCCATTCACAATTGATACCGGGAGGTTCTTACGCTGATTGCAAAATGGGCTGGAAAAAAAATAATGGGAACAAAAGACCCGTGCACACACACCTACCAAAAAGTTCAGTGGCGTGTGCCTACCGTTAGCAAGAATGTCGTGCACGTGCACAAGTCGTGCCGACACCTCCCCCCCGAAAAAAAAAAGCCCGTGCCGCTACAGATGGAAAATTACTATTAGATTCGTTATAATTCATTATAGAATTTTAATACGTACGAGTATCAATTGGTTAGGCGAATTTTTTCTCTCTTTGGGCTCTAACGTCCTTCTTTTTAGCATCGATTTCGTCCTTGGAGGCGTTATAGTCGATGTTGGTATCTTGGTTCATTGGATTTTCAGGAGATTTTTGGAATTCTTTGAAGAGGATATTTTTAACTTGTTGTAATCTTAAACCAGGGTTTTCTTTTCTTAATTCTGGTAATCTTTTTTCTTCGTAAGCTGCAAATGCTGCTTTGACTCTTCTTTCTGGGTGTCTATCGATATCTTTTGATTGAACACCTCCATCTCTACCGGTTAAGGCCAATGCTTCCAATGCGGAATCCAACCCACTAGCACTCAATTCCGGAGTAGTCTTTATTCCAATCCAAAAAGGAATCAATTTTATTGGTTTTCTTATTAGCTTGTTTTGCAGCACCTCTACTCTTGGAGGGATTGGCAATCTCTTCAGCCTTTAACAATGCATCACGTTCTGCCTTCTTACGAGCAGCTTCCTCCTTTTTGAATTGAGCGTCTTCCTTCTTCTTGTTACCCTTTTTGGCTCCGTCTTCCCAAGTAGCTGCTTCTGCAGCCTCTGCTGCTGCTGCTTGGTCTTGTTTCTTTTTATTGGCATTGTCAGCTTTTCTAGCTTGACCGGCTGCTTTCTTGGAATTCTCTCCTCCCTTTTTAGCCATAGTGGTTGTTTTATATTACAAGTAGTTACTAGTTCGAAAACTTTTTTGTCGATACGTCTATACAATTTTTTTTTTTTTTCAATCCGATTAACGGCAATAAGGTAGTGCACTACCCCCAGTTCCGTTTAATTGCAAAAAAAAAATCTACCGTATACCTATACATTATAACTTTGGTTTGAAAACCATCCGTCCGCTAACTTGTCCTTTGCCCAACTTGTCCAAGTACTCGGGTAACTTCGACATATCTGCAAGAGTGGCAATTGGTTTGATTTTGCCCAAGGAGATCCACTGGAAAACCTCACTCAATTCTTGAGAATAACCTCCAAAAGAATAAATTAAATCAATTTCACGTCTTGCTAAATGGTAATGTTGGACCTTGACTCTGGCCTTACCTAAGCCAACCATCATAATCTTACCACCTTTAGCGGTAAAGTCGGAGCAAACTTTGTGAGAAGAATCATATCCACAAAAATCAAAACTAACATCAAAAGAGCTTTCCTCAATATTTGATTTATGTAAATCAGTATGGAATTCGTTAGCTCCAGATTCAATAGCAACTTTCGCAACCTCTTGTTTGATGTCGGTACCAACAACGTAACAACCAAATGATTTTAAGATTTGCACAGCATTCAATCCCAAACCACCCAAGCCAACAACCAACACTTTTGAGGTTGGTCCCAATAAATGTCTAACTTTGGAAATTGCGTGGAATGGAGTCAATACTGAATCGGTAGCCACTGCTGCAATCTCATAACTTACATTATCAGGAATTGGAACCAAACATCTTAAATTATCCACCAATAAATATTCCTGATACCCCCCATCAGTTGTAATCCCAAACCCCTGGGAACTCCCCGGTCCAACACATTGATTATCTTTCCCCTTACGACAATTCTTACAAATTCCGCATGCTCTGCTAATGAAGATTGCAAATCTGCCTCCAATTGGATACGTTTTAGTATCGATTTTAGATCCAACATTAACTAATTGTCCAGCAATTTCATGTCCCATAATGAATTCATCAGCAGTTCCTTGTTCTTGAGCGATCAATATATGATTATCACTTGAACACATTCCAGCAGCTTCAACTTTTAATAAAACCTGGTTATCTCCGGGCTGTTTCACTGGAATTGATTCATACTTAACAAGCTTTCTGTTACCACGTTGGAAACCATATCCGGTTTGAGTAGATGGGAGAGTCATGATCGATATATCAGAACGATGTCGAGGTTGTTTTCCATGAAAAAAACGTTTTTCTTTAATAACGGAAATATCTGATTTAAATACATTTTTTTTCTTCAAGGTGGAGAGAGTTTCAACCGGAGTTTTCTTAGCAGATCGCATTTTAACTAATACAAATTGAATTAAAACAAAAGACAAGTATATAACAATATATATACGGAAACGAACTAAATAGAATATTCATAGACGTAGAAACTTTTAAATAATAATAATAATAATTTTTTTTTTTTTTTTGATCTTTTAAGTAAATTTTGATGTCATGACCCCATTAAAGTTAATGTCAAATCTATCCATGATATTTGATAATCAGATAGAATTAAGATTGATAAATTATGCAATAATATATAGAAATAAATATAAGATGAGTTTTTTCGATCAACTAAGAAAACAAAAAAATCATGAATAAAGACTTAATTAATGAGGAATTTATTCAGATTTTTGCTTCTTAGTAGCTGGTTCTTCATCAATACCATCACCAACAACAGCAGGAACATCTGAATCATTAGTGAGTTGAGCTTTCAAAGCTGGAGTGGTTAAATCTTGATGGAAATCTCTAATTATGGAATCGACATCATCGATACTTAATTGTCTAACGTCACCAAGAACTTTAATTTTGGTAGTAACTTCTTTACATTGATCATCAGTTAAATTTAATTTCAATTGATCAACTCTTGATTTAATAGCATTCCAACCAGTTAATCTATTAGCGAAATGAATATATCTTGATAAACCGAAATCGTTTGGATTTAAAATTTCGTAAGTAGAAGGATTAGCCAAGATAGCTTTAGCATGAATACCGGCTTTGTGAGTGAAAGCACAGAACCCAGTAATTGGATTATTGAAAGGAATGTTAACTTGAACGGCATCAGCAACCAAATTTTCTAAATCCCTTAATTTATGTAATTTATATTTAGATAAAACATAATCACGATCAGCAGTAATCATTCTTGCCATCAAAGCACCCAAAGGAGTAATACCATTTCTTTCACCAATCCCCAAAACTGAAACATCAATTAATTTGGCACCGGCTTCTAAAGCAGTATAAGCATTGGCAATGGCACATCCAGTATCGTTATGGAAATGACATTCAATATCACAACTAACAACTGATCTCAAAGTTTTAACTAATTCATAAACTTGTCTTGGATTAGCACAACCAACAGTATCAGCAATACCAACACGATTAACCCCGATTTTACTAACGGTTTTGTAAATGTTTAATAAATCGACAATATCTGATCTAAAAGAATCTTCACTACTAAATCTAATTTCAATACCTTTAGATTTAACAAATTCAATAACTTCAATGGCCGATTGAGCAATATAATTCATATCTTTACCATGACTATATTGTCTCAAGAATTGAGAGGTTCCAATAACAACATCAACCCCGTCAACCCCGGTTTCAACTGCAACTCTAGCATCATCCATATGACATCTAATATGAGTTAAAATTTTGGATTTTAATCCTAATTTACAGATTGCTTCACAATCTTTTCTACTCTGTTCACTAGCAACTGGTGAAGTTAATTCAATATAGTCAACCCCAAAATCATCTAAAGCTTTAGCAATTTCAATTTTTTTTTCAGTAGTGAAAAATGCATTAGCAAATTGTTCACCTTCTCTTAAAGTCGATTCGATGACTTCGAATTTGGTAACGTTAGATAAAAAATCTGATGGATTTGGTCCGTATGGATTTTGTTGTGCCATTTTACTTGTTATTTAATTATTGCAAAAGGAAAGAAACTTTCAAACTCAATGGTATTTTCGTCTTCTTATATATTCGTGACAAACGTGAAAAATTTTTCAGAAATTTCGTTACTCTGAGTAATCTGTTATCTGACCTTTGTATGGGCCGGAGCAATCTATGCAGGAGTCCCTACTTTCTTTCGAAAAGCCGATTATCAATGACTCACTGCTCACTGCCAGTATAAGACCCTACCCTTCTGTCCTTAGGTTACTGCGGTGCTGCTGGATTGTCAGCTTGTACTGCCAACTACGCTGCCAACCGTGCTGCCAGCTACACCCCTACCGGCCACTGCTGCCCCTGCCAGGCCTGGGTGCTGGAGTGCTGAGTCTGGGGTAGGATTAGTCATTGGCCAATAGCCACATGGGATGTACGGATGCATGGCCCTGCTTGACAGACCGGCGCACCATGACTCATTGGTGCACGGGTGTAAGCCTAACTGTCCGCGCGTGCGCTTACCGTAGCTGCTCATATTATATGTACGGATGTTTTTGTCTAAGTTGCAGCTTATTAGTCATTTAAAGTATATACTAGTGTATTGGCTAGCTTACCAGTCACAAATCACAAACATTTATTAGAACATATAGAAGTAAAGAAAATATATTACACAAATTAAATCCTATTGGTAACCATTTTGACAAATCTGAAAATTTCCAGCTTCAATTTAACCAATTCGATATCTTTAATCAATAATTTACCATTTAATCTACCAACAATGGTTTTAACAACCCGATTAATTTCATTATTAGATAAGCCAGTAACTTGATTCCAGTTTTTGGAAACACGTTCTCTGATAAGAGTAAGCTTGAAACAACCAACAATTAACTTTTTTCAATTCAAAATCCATTTCATTATAATTAGCAAAATTATTAGATTGATTTAAATACCTCAATAAATAAATTATATCCATATAACGAAAGAGGTAAATGACTCCCTTCATGAAATTACTTATTGATAATTGTAAACGACTCACCAATATTAATAAAAATTTATCAAGAGGTAATTCATCCGATTTAATATTTCTAGGATTTTCAGGTGGGAATGAATTAACAATCTTTGTTGAAATATATTTAACAACAATGGTCATTAATTGTTTCTTTTCAAATTGGAATTGTGCCTTGGTTAATGATTCAATTTTTTTAATCGTTTTCACCAGTTTTTTCATCTTAGGCTTACTAATCGGCTCAGAAAAACTATTGGCTGGAGTAGTAGCTGCAGTTAACACCGGTGAACATTCATTATTCATCATTGGACTGCCAACAGCAGATTCTTCTCCATTCGCATTGGCTTGGGCCTCGACTTCATACTTCATGGATCTTTTAACTTCTTCAGCAGTATCTGATGGCTTGACACTAACCGACTTATCTTTGACTGATTCGGTTTTGGCCTTCAGTTTGCCCTCATCTTCGCTTAGATCATCATCGTCAGACATTAGCAATGGTACATCTTCGATTATATAATCGCTCAACTTGATTTCTTCTTCAGTAGATTGGGTATTGACCATGGCTGGCTTTAAATTAAAGTGCATAAACGTATTGGGATTGAAAGCTGATCTCGACGAGTCGGATGATGGAGCCAATCCATGGGTGCTTCCTTCAGAAGCCCCATAGAAATATTCATCATTAGACATTTTATTGGTATATTCAGGATTGGAATTAGGAAATGGTCCGTCGTAAGTTACCATTGCACTCAATAAAACAAAAACAAAACAAAGTAAAATAAAAAAAAGTATCCAGGTATTGGACTATTCTATTAGTCGGGGACCTGGCAAAGGGGAATTGAAAATAAAAGCAAAATGGGAAAGTTTAAGGAGGATCTGTTAACCAATGAATTTCAGATTTCAAATAGATTAATCAGATAGTAGTTAAATTTAAATAATATTTAATAAACGATAATAAACAACACAAGCCGACACTGGACAACAGTAACACGATATAGAGTCCCGTGGAATCTTAATAATACATTTTTGTTATTAATAACTTATATATAAAAAAAAAATAAAACTTGGAAAATTAAAAAATTATGATCTTGTCAGTGTTTATAAATGAATTTCATGAGTTATTGGACAAATATATGGTGCGTTATTCGATCAGTTGATGACGTTGAATAACTCTAAGGTCTTGGATGCTGTTCTGTGTTGAATATCTATGTTGAAGAACAACTGTTGTTTCCAAAATGTGTTTTTGATATCAATTTAATCCGCTTTTTTCCTATTAAAATTTTTTTATGACTCAATCATCTCCCGTTCCTGAGTGGATATGTGCTTTGGCACCCGTACACCGGGGATTGTCTTCGGAGAACAAAAGAAAAATGCCATTATGGAGCGAAAAATTTAGGGTATTCTAATTCAATTTCAAGACAAAGATTGATAATTCATAGCAAATTACTTGATTTTTCTTCTCAAGTTGCGTCCTAGGCAGTGGCCTTTTGTTTTTGAATAACGTCTGCGTGGAAAAACTGCAGCATTTAGGTGGTTGTTGGTGTATTATTGAAGTTTCAATTATTTAATATTTGAAATTGATCTAAAGATTACTTTATTGATCCATGACTGAACCTACCGAAGGAAACCCTGAATTACCCATGCGCATCTTGAAACCGGCTGCTAGAAGCTATAAAGATGCAATCAATGCATTGAATTCTTTGCAATCAAACTTTGCTTCAATTGAAGCGATGAAAAAATTGGGCCCCAATGTTAATAGAAATGAATTATCTATAAATGAAGTGCATGAATATATTAGAAGATTAGGGTACAAGACAAGAGACTTTGACAAATTGAACATAATCCACGTAACCGGTACTAAAGGTAAAGGATCAACTTGTGCATTTACCGAATCGATATTAAAACAGTATAAGTTTAATGCAAATGATCAAAACTCTAATATCAAGACAAATCCAATTAACAAATTGGGGTTATTTACATCTCCTCATTTGAAAACCGTAAGAGAAAGAATTAGAATCAATGGTAATCCAATTAATGAATCCAAATTTACTAAATATTTCTTTGAAGTTTGGGATAAATTATCCTCGACTACTTCTTCTCCTGACGAGTTTCCTAGTTTGCAACCTTGCGAGACAGTAAAGCCCATGTACTTTAAGTATTTGACTATTTTGTCCTTCCATGTTTTCTTATCAGAAGGGGTCGATACCGCCATTTATGAAGTAGGGGTTGGAGGAACTTACGATTCCACTAATATTGTACAAAATCCAACCGTCACTGGTATTTCCTCTTTAGGCATTGATCATACTTTCATGTTAGGTAATACCATCGATTCGATCACTTGGAATAAAACCGGGATTTTTAAGAAGAATTGTCCTGCAGTTGTAAGTAACCAGTTAGAATACCCTGAATCTTTAAAAATCATTGAACAAAGAGCTAAAGAAATTGGAGTTAGCTCTTTAGATGTTGTTGACGAAGATTTATTACCCTCCAGTATTAAGTTAGGTTTAGCTGGGAAATTTCAACGTCAAAATGCAAGCTTGGCTGCTAAATTGGCTTCAATTCATTTATCAAAGTTAGGTGTTCCTGAAAATGAATTACCTGATTTAGAAAGCACTGACGTTGATGTTTTACCGGATCGTTTTATTGAAGGTTTACAAAATGCTAATTGGGATGGTAGATGTCAAATAATTTCAAATAAACCTAATTTTGAAAATATCGATTGGTATATCGATGGTGCTCACACATTAGAGTCAATTCAAGTTTCATCATCCTGGTTTAAAGAATGTATGGATGATAAATTACAAAGTAAATTAAAAAAATCAGGTTCATCCAAAATAATTCCTGGCAGAAATGATTTGAAAATTTTATTGTTTAACCAACAAAGTAGAGAAAACACTAAAGAATTATTACTGAAATTATATGAAAATATTATCTTGAAAGGGGTTAAATTTGATCATGTCATCTTTACCACTAATGTTACTTGGTCTGATGGTAATTATAATAGTGATTTGGTCTCTTTGAATAATTCAAAAGAATTGGTTGATAAACTAACCGTTCAAAAAGATTTGGCCCAATCTTGGAGCGAATTAGATCAAGCAAATAATAGTGATTCAAGAAAACATATTTTCCCAAATATTGAAACCAGTGTTAATTTCATCAAAAGTTTAACCAATGATGTTTCTGATGTTAATGTATTTGTATGTGGATCATTACATTTGGTAGGTGGATTTCTTGTTGTGTTAGATAATGAAAGAGATTAACTTTCTATATTGCATAGCCTTTTTACCCTTTATTTATTAATTACTACGTGTTTAACTAATGTCTTTATTTCCTTATAATATGATTTATTAAATTAAAACTAAGCGTAAGAGATCAAGTGTAGAGAATATCTAATTACTATTGTTAGAAACAATTTCTTCTCTTGAAGTATTAACAATTTCATCAAGATTGTCTAAGGCAATTCTCCAATCAACTAAAGCTTGTCTAACGTATTCCCAATTTTTAACCAAATTTTCTTCATCACCGGCAATAATAAATCTTTTAACCTTAGTTAAATGGAAAGATTCATCCAATTGATTTAATTTACCTTCGATTAAACCTGATTTGATTGAAGTAATCAATAATTCTTCAAAATCTTGATTTGAAGTAACCAAATCACTTGGAATATCAGTATATTTGAAAACGTTTTTATTATTGTTATCATTTTCAATGAAAAATCTTGCTAATGATAAAATTTTTGATTTTATCAAGATATCTTCAGATGATTGATTTAATGCTGAAGGAACAGTTTTAATTATATCACCTTTAACATAGGATTGGAAAAAACTAACCAATTCATCATTTTTATTTGCAGCAATAGCTTTAGAAACATTATTATTAATTAAGAAAGAAACATCAGCAGTCTCAGATTTTAAAGCAAATTGGATCAATTCATATAATTCATTTAAATCAGGAGCATACTTGGAAGTAAATTCTTTAATTAACTGTAAAGATTTTAATGAGTGTAATTTATCTAAGGTAGTAAATTTCCAAAAAATTGATTTGATCTCAGATTCTGAAGCATTAGCATTTTTCAACCAGTTATCCAAATTTTTACCAATTGAATCTTGAATAAAAGTGAATTCAACGTTTGATTTTTCAACAACATTTAAAATACATTCAATTATAAAAATTCTAGTTGATGAAGTTTCCGGTAAAAAATTGAAAATAGTATTGAAAATTGATAATATAGTAGTATATTTAATGGCTTTTCTATCTCTGATTGATGGTTTTTCAGTTGGGGTCGATTCAATCAAGTTTTTAATGATAACACTATCTTTATGGAAAATTTGTTCATAAGAAGTAAATGGTTCTTCAAGTTGTGTTAAAAGATAAATGATTAAATTGTAAGTTGGTTCGAATTCTTTATCACTTAACTTGGTTAAGTTGGATGCAGACGATGACTCGGCAATTTTCTTACTTAATTCCTTCTTATTACTTATATCATCATTATTGAAAAAGGTCTTTAAACTTTCAGAAAAGTCGTAGGACTTATTGATACCATCAATTATTTGTCCATACTCCAAAACTGAGTCCTTAAATTCACTATCCACTACTATAACTGAAGCCATTTTTGTCTCGAGATATCTCAAACCTATATCCTCTTATTCTTCTATCCTATAATGGGCTTTAATAGTTATTGTTCACTTCGGTAGTGCTTCGAAATCAAAAGATAAAATTTTTCAGGTTGAGTTCATCAAGTTTTTTTTTTCTTTGACAACGTCCTGCACATTATAAAAGACCCGTACACAGTAAGTTGTTTTTTGCAGTATAACTTTTATTAGAATTACAAAATATACAAAATTTAATATACAATCACGACTCTTCATCTTCCTCTTCTTCGTTGATGTCATTAATGCCGGACTTGAATCTGGCGGGATGGTTAGAATGAGAAGGTTGGCCGAAACCGAAGCTCGTAGCATTAGAATTGAAGTTTCCGTGAGTCCACAAGGGGAATTTTTCATCAGCTTCAGTGTTGGTGGTACCATTGAATTTATCTTGCCAGTCGGAGTTGCTAGACGGCTTGAATGCTGCTGGGTTAGACGAGGAGATTTGGTTTTCATCGATTGTAGCACCGATATTCAAATTTTTCATTATATTTCTATTAGTTTTCAATTTATTAAATTTATTAGGTAGTGGTGGAGAATGGGATCTTCTAATTAAGGCACCACCAATAACGTTATTGTTTTTGCCATCACTATTATTGGCATTAATGCTGGAATTACTACTGTTATTATTACTCTTACCATTAAAGGAGTTAGAGAACGGATAGGGGAAATTTCTAGTAGCGACTTGTTTTGCTAATGAACTTTTTGATTTTGAGGATTTTGGAGATCCACTATTTGAATTATTTGGTGAAATAGATCTATTTATTCTTGATTTTGTTTGAGGAAATGGTGATTGATTAAGGTTTTTACTTCCACCATTAGAAATTCCATTTCTAGTTAATTCTGGAGAGCTTGATCTGGGTAATAAAGTTGAATCCAAATCATTTGAATTTCGAGGTAAGGGGATCATTGGAGTTGAATTTAAGAAAAACCCATTTGGAGCAGAGTTATTATTAGTGATCAGACTCTCTTCAGAAGAATTACTTGATACTTGAGATAAGGAAATTTTTTTACTATGCAGATTTGATTTACCATTTTGTAATTGCCCAGTAGCGGTAGTTGAAGTTGAAACGATTGAAATATCAGATGATAATTGTCTATTATAACTTGGTCGTTTTTTAATGTTTGCCTTATTATTATTTGTAATATTCATACTTGAAGTTGGGGTCATGCTAGCCGACAGTTGTCTTTGATGTTGAGCAAAATCATTTTGAGAAATATTAAGAGATGATTCATAGGCAGCTTCATCATCATCAAATTCTTCATCCATAGTATCGGTTTCATCCAAAATATCTAATTCCGATTCAGATAACATGGTTGAAAGCTGACTAAACTGACTTATTTGACTTGCTTGAGAAACAACTGAAGATGGTCTTGTTCTCATTTGTCTATTACCAGAAGAGATATAATAGCTTTCCAGATTAGGAGGAGATTGAATTTTAGGAGAGTCCGAAGAGTTTGATTGGAATTCCAATGCTGATGTATTATTTGTATTTGTATTAACCATTAAATCATTATCATTGATTGTATCGTTAAGATCGGGGGTTATATCATCTTTTATATCAATGGTAGTATCATGAGGAGAAGATTCAATAACGGTATTTTGATTCCCATTAACATTAGTTTCAATTATTGGGATCGGAGAACTAGGAGAATCATGCCCATTTTGTAATGAAGAGGATGAATCTTTATTTGGTTTTGTAAAAGTATCATCATCAAATAAATCATTTGAAGAAGAATTTTTATTTTCCGGTTTAATAATGCTTGGAGAAGAAAGTTTTTTTCTATTTTCTGAGCTATTGGGAGGAGAGTTTTTAGGTTTAATATTAATTTCTAAAGGTTCTTCATTATCATCAAAGCTTTCCATTGATTTTTTATTTTGAATTAAAGAATTTTTAGAATTATTTGAAGATTTTTCATTTAACGAAGGATTTAAGCTATAACTTGTAATTGGTAAATGATTTTGATCAATTGGTAAATTATTTTCACCATCGAAGTTATGAATAGTATTTCTTCTATTACGTTTCCAAAATTGAAGTTTATTTAGAATATTATTATTTTTAGTTCTTTTTTTCTTATTTTCACTAACTATTGAACTAAGAGCCGTTACATTTGACGGTCTTCTTTTTTCGTCATCATCTTGGTGGAAAGAAATGACCCTTTCATTGGAAGGTTCGATATTAATTTGAGGAGGATTATTTTCTGATTTCAAATCTTTATTTTGATAATTTGCAAAAGAGTTGGAGTTGATGATTGAAGCGGAAGCCGATCTTCTTCTTTTCTCTTTCAATTTTATTTGATCGTCGATTGACTGAGGAGAAGAAATCATATTTGAAGAAGGAGTATTTTGGTCATGATTTTTAGTTGAAGTTAAGCTCAAGGATGAAATGATTCTTTCTAACGGTTGATTATTATTTTGATCATTTAAGGATAAAGCACTTTTAACTTTTTTCCTTGATTTTTTCAATGATTTTTTAGCTTCATAATAACGTAATTTTTTCTCTTTTAAATAACGTTTTTTCTTTTTATTGAATTCTTGAGTTAAACATAAGTCATAAAAAGCGGTGATTGAATTAGTTTCATCGTTTAAAACCGATTGTTGTAAGAAGTCAATGTTGATATTTAATTTTTCCAATTTTTTCAATAAATGACGTTCAATTTTGGATTGGAAAGGAATTTTATTAGTATTATAATATTGATTAATTGAAATGATTGATTCGGAATCGTTATAAAGGGATGACCGTCTTGATTTTTCAATTGGTTGAATCACTGATAAGAAAGGGTGATTAATGATTTCATTCAAGGTTGGTCTTTTATAAGGATCTTTACACAAGATTTTTTTCAATAAATTGATTGCATCGGGAGGGATGATTTCTTTATAGACTGGGTCATCATGAATGATTTTATATTTTGTTTTCAAATCGTCATCTTCATCAAAGGGCATTTCTCCGTATAACATCGTGAATAAGATGATACCAAGAGACCAGATATCGATTGAAAACCCGGAATACTTTTCATTTTTCAATAACTCTGGAGCCATATAAACGGTGGTACCACAAATGGTTGATAAAAATTGTCTTTTCAAAGGATTAAACTCTCTAACAAATCCAAAATCGGTTAATTTAACAATTGTTTTCTGTTTATCGGCCAATAGTATATTTTCTAATTTCAAATCTCGATGACTTAGGTTAAGCGAATGAACGTATTTAATCCCATTTAAGATTTGGATGAAGAGTTTTTTAACCGTATCGATATTCAAGTGTCTTTGTTCATAAATGTAGTAGAAAAGTTCATTTCCCTGACAATATTCAAGGGCCAACCATAAATGATTTTCCGTTTTGATAATTTCATATAACTTGACGATATTTTTATGTTTTAGTTGACGATGGTAGTATATTTCTCTTACGATATTTGGATCATCGATCAAGCCACATTTTAAAACAACGTTAACGTTAAGAAGGATATGATTTGCTAAGTAGACTTTACCAAATGCTCCTTCACCAATTTCCTCAATGACTTTATAGTTGCCGATTTGATTGATGGAGGATGATGTTGTTTGGAGATAGAAGTCATTAAACTGGGCTGCCAATTGGGCCTTCAGGTTTTGATCATTTATTCGACTAATCCCGTTCATGCTTGGTCCTTGGAGTCAAGTTGAAGTTATTTCACTTTCGCGATTTTCTTCACTACATCACATTCATCACACATTCATCACTACATCACACATTCATCACATAACCTCACACATCTACACATACATCTACACATTCATCTACACATTCATCTACACATTCATCACATAACCTCACACATTCATCTACACATACATCTACATACCCCCATATGCCATATACATCACTCGATCTCACTTCACCTCCCATACTTCTACACTTCATTTTCTTGAACTATATCGAACTGTAATATCGAATATCGAACCGTATAATATAAACTATTTATATAACTATATATAACTATATATATAACTATATATATAACTATATATATAACTATATATATAACTATATATACACTATATATCCACACGAGTCAATCGGCACACCCGTGCACCGCCAACCCCATCCAGAGAGGTGGGTAAGAAGTAGGTAAGAAGTAGGTAGTTGTTGATGTCTTTCACTACACATTTACACTGTATTCACACGTCTTACCCATTTATTCACATACGTTGTACCATTTATGGAGCAGATACGAAGCACATTTCCGGACGTGCCCCCGTGCACCACCACTTACACCCATGCACCAGATATCTTTGCTAAGCCACGACCATCGACCGAAAAAGAAAAGAAGTCCGGCCAGCCGTGAGTTCCCCATACTAATCTCCAGATCAGATACAACGCATAGCCCTTGATAATAATTAATTAATTAATCAAATCAATATCAATCAATATCAATCAATTAAATCTATTAATTAATCAGTAATTAATGATGGTAAATAGTAAGTGGTCAAAAAAGGTAATGTAGGTTATTGCCGTTTTGCCAGTGGTCACACTGGTCACTCACACTACTGTCACTAACCCACTTTTGACTTGGATACAAGTATAGGTATATCAGTGTGTATCTATACTAGTGTGTATCAGTACATCAGGACAGACAGCACATAAGCAGGACGTACAGTAGGACATACAGACATCGGTGTCAATAGGGAATCCAGTCTTATCAGTGGCTGTTATCAAAGTATTTATTTACCACTTTGGTAGTTTTATTCCCAAAATTAACGGAGTGGAAAACTGATAACACAAACTTGGGAAAGTGACAAAATTTTCATCTTCACAAAAAAATTCCTTTTTGTACGGCCGGTCACGTGAACGTCCTTTTTCCTGTATGCGCCGTTTCTTTTTCTGCGTCCTCTGGGGAGAAAGCGCCGCCTTTGTTTAGCAGATACTGCTGGGATAACCCTTGTAGCTGGGTCACTGCAACTTAGCAGGATAAGGTTATTCTCGTAGGGAAGTGACAGAATTTCAAGCTGTCATTAGGTTCTATTGATTGGGAGAGCAAAGATATCATGCGCTCGCTTTCCAAAGTGCCTTACAAAGAAGTTCTTGTCTTAGAGTTATTTTTTTTGTTTTCTCACTTTCTTCGTTTCTTTGTTTCTTTCTTTTTTTTTTTTTTTTTTTTTTTTTTTTTTTTTCTAAGTTCTTTTTTTTTTTTTTTTTTCACATTGTATATAAACCCCGGTATATTCAGTTGAATTCATCTTTTGTTGCACGGTATTTGTAGGCCATGATGAAGTTTACTAAAGAAAAACAACCAGAGGTTGATCTAAATTCTAAGATCACCGAAAACTATGGGTTGGACGGCTCCAACTCGTTGAGCACGTCCAGTGAAGAACAGCCATCGAAGGAAGAAAACGTTGGCGACAAGCAGAAGAGTATTGATGTCCACCGTACGTTGGAATCCCGTCACATTCAGCTTATCAGTATTGGTGGTTCGATTGGGTCCGGGCTTTTCATTACGATTGGGACGTCGGGGTTGGTGAACTCGGGGCCCTTGGGGCTTTTGCTTGGTTATACTTTTTGGACCTGTGTGATTCTTTCGTTAACGGTTTCCACTGCAGAAATGGTTTGCTACTTGCCGGTGAGTTCTCCCTTTTTGACCATGGCCGGGAGAGTGGTTGATCCTGCGTTTGAGTGTGCTGCGTCGGTGAATTTCTGGTTTATGCAATCGATCTATATTCCTTTTGAAATCACCGCGGTCAACACCATGATTCACTACTGGAGAGACGACTACTCTCCCGCCATCACGGTGTGTATCCAGATTGTTATTTATATTGTTTTGAATGTGTTTGCCGTGAAGGCGTATGGGGAATCCGAATTCTGGTTATCCATTGGTAAATTGATGTTGTGTATTGCTTTGTTGTTTTTCACCTTGATCACCATGTGTGGAGGGAATCCTAAACACGATGCTTTTGGGTTCCGTTACTGGCACGCTAAAGGTGGCCCCATTGCTGAACAAATCACCACCGGGGGTATTGGCCGCTTGCACGGTTTCATGTACGGGTTGATTTCCGCTTGTTTCACCGTGGTTGGCCCCGAATACATGTCGATGGTTGCTGGTGAAGCCAGAAACCCTCGTAAAAACATGAAGACTGCTTTCAAAACCGTCTTGTATCGTTTGGCGCTTTTCTACATTGGTGGGGCTTTATCCGTATCGATCTTGATTGCCTATAACGATCCTACTTACTTAGAAAAAGCCGATTCCTCAAGTGGTGCTGGTTCTCCTTATGTGGTGGCTATGACTAATATGAATGTGAAGGTTTTCCCCCATATCGTTAATGCCATTATTGTTACTTCGGCCTTCTCTGCTGGTAACTCGTATACTTATTGTTCTTCTCGTGCCTTGTATGGTTTGGCCTTACGTGGTTTTGCTCCTAGATTCTTTAAATGGTGTACCAAAGGTGGTGTTCCAATCTACTGTGTTGCGGTCTCCATCTGTTTCGCCATGCTTTCGTTATTACAATTGAGTTCGGGTTCCGCCTCGGTCTTGACCTATTTGGTTAACTTGTGTACTGGTTCTCAAATCTTGAATTATGGGTTCATGTGTATTACCTACATTTGTTTCTACCGTGCTGTCAAGGCTCAAGGCTTGGATCGTCACACTTTCCCTTACCGCTCCTATTTACAACCTTATACCATTAGTTTTGCTACTTTTTTCATCTGGATTATGATTGGGTGTATTGGTTATAAATGCTTAATGCCTGGTAGATGGTCTGTTGACGAATTCTTATATAATTATGTCATGATCTTCGTTAGTGCTTTTGTCTTTATTGTTTGGAAACTCTGGAAAAAGACTAAATTTATTAAAGCCTCCGAAGCTGACTTATCCTCCGGTTTGGAAGATATCGAAGAACATGAATATAACTATTACGCCGAAATGGAAGCCAATGAAAAATCAGAAGGCAAATTCGCTAACATGATGAAATGGATCTTTTAGACGGTTTTTTTATTTTAGATTCTCTTATAAACCTCTCTTATATAAACTTCTTGCATTGTATTATAGTTTTCTTTTTATAAGTAAATTGTAATTTCAGTAAACTTGAAAATTTCAAATTTTTTTCAAATTTTTAAAAAAATAAATCCGTACATTTAACTTTTTGCAAAGCGATGATCTTATCACCATCTCCTTCTTCTCCCCAGCATGATACGATACTTGCGTAGACCGTGGACCGGTCCGTGTCTCGTAAGAAGGTTTTCGTACGATCACTTGTTGAAAACCACCCAGGCACAAGAGACCCCCAAGATCGCCCTTTCCCCAAACCAATCTTCAACTCAACAAGTTCTAGAAATCATTAAACTACCGCTATGGCAAGTTAATCAAAATTTAATGAATAGAACATTCAAATCATCCTTTGTTAACTTGAACGCTTTAAGCCCTAGAGGCGCTGACACCATGATTAAAACTTTTACTAGGGATTTAGTAAGTGAAATAACCTATTGCTTGAAAGTACTCGAATCATCCAATAACTCATCAAGAAAACAAATTAAAGATATTTCAATAGTTGATTTTATTAATCCAAAGTTGAAAAATATCGTTCAACTCATCTACCAGATTGAATTAAAGCTCATCCCTCAAACCGTTATTGATTACTATAATTATAAGACTAAACTGGATCTTATTTTCCAATTACTTACTAAACTTATCCATAAACATTACTTGGAACATGCATTACTCATTCAACTGGAAGAACTAAGTAATACCGATACCCCGGCCACCATTGATTTATCGAATCCGGCAGAATGGTTCCCAGAAGCTCGTAAAATGAAACGTAAACTTATAATGCACGTTGGTCCAACAAATAGTGGTAAAACTCATAATTCATTACAAAAATTTGCAAAAGCCAAATCAGGTTACTACGCCGGGCCTTTAAGATTACTAGCAAGAGAGATTTACGAAAGATTCCAGAATCAAGGTATAAAATGTAACTTAATCACCGGTGAAGAAGTTATTCCTTCTATAGATGAATTCGGTAAAGTCAGTGATTTATCTAGTGGGACTATTGAAATGATTCCGAATAATAAAAGAATGGAAATCTGTATTATTGATGAAATTCAAATGATTGCTGATCCAAATAGAGGAAGCGCTTGGACAAACGCCGTTTTAGGGGTGCAAGCAAAAGAAGTTCATATGTGTGGTGAAGAAAGTGCCGTTCCCTTGATTAAAAGATTAGCTTCAATCACTGGTGACGAATTAGAAATCAAACATTATAAAAGATTGGGTAAATTAACTGTCTTGATGAACCCATTGGTAATTTTAATAATTTAAAATCGGGTGATTGTGTTGTTGTTTTCAGTAAACGGAAAATCTTAGAATTGAAATGTTCAATTGAAAAACAGACTAAGTTTAAAGTTGGAGTAATCTATGGGGCTTTACCTCCAGAAATTAGGTCAAAGGAAGCCGCATCTTTCAATAATGAAGAATACGATATCTTAGTTGCTTCGGATGCAATTGGTATGGGCCTTAATTTAAAAATTAAAAGAATTGTCTTTTGGCAAACTCATAAATTTAATGGTAATGAAATGGAACCATTATCAGTCTCAGCAACAAAACAAATTGCTGGAAGGGCTGGTAGATATAGTGAAAAATTCGGTGAACTGGAAGGTTTTGTCACTGCTTTCCATCAAAGAGATTTAAATTTCATTCAAAAGACAATGTTAAGAACTCCTAGTCATATAAAAAAGGCCATAATTTGGCCAACTCAACAAATTTGGTTATACTATATTAGTAAATTTCCTAAAGGTACCTCGTTTTTCGATATTCTAAAACAGTTTGAACAAGAAACTATCCAAAAACAAAATTCTTATTATGAATTATCGGAATTGGATGAAAAATTTCAAATCTTACAACTTTTTTTAACAGATAACTTATACCAGAAAACCTTGATCTATGATCAGTTGGCTTTAAGTATAGCTCCCATCAACGCACTGATTGCTTCCGACCAATTCATCACTACGGCTTTCGAATACTTCAAAACAATCAGTAACTGTGAATCAAAATCCGTTCTTGATTTTAATTTTCTTCATACAAAACTCCTACAAAAGTCTCCCGGTCTCGTATCCAATGATGATAATTTTGTCAAGATCTTGAACGCTCTAGAAGAAAACCATAAACTAGTCTTGTTATTTCTCTGGCTAAGTCAAAGATGGCCTAATTTATTCGTTGATAAAGAGAGTGCTAGTGATATAAAAACCTTGATTGAAAAACGTATAAGCGAAGAATTGGTCAACATGCGTAAAATCTTGAATGCTCAACGTAAAACAAAAACCCACCCCTAGCCCACCGTATAGAATAGCTGTATAGACTCTTGTATATATTAACTTATTTTGCAATCATTGTAGTACCCCAAAATTCCAATAGTGCGATTCGCTTTGTTCGCTGAGCTCCCCCAAAAAAGGTTTGGGGAAAGTTGGGGGAAGGTTCAAATCAACAACTACTTCTTTCTTTTACTTTAGCTTCAATTGAATTCAGTTTAATCCAAGTTATAGGTAGGGACCTGAGAACGGATTGATCATGACCCTCGGAGATCCAGTATCGCAACCTCACGTCTTGGTGGTTGGAGGACCTGCCGGCACCGGTAAGTCCACCATAGCAGAATTGCTTTCCAAACATTTCCAATGTCCATTCACCGAAGGAGACTTATTACATAGTGCTGAAAACGTTGCTAAGATGTCTCGGGGTGAGCCACTTACTGATGACGATAGATGGGGGTGGTTAAAGAACTTGAGTGAAGTAAGCACTGCCAAAGCATTTGACCCGTCCAATACGAGCAACGTCAGCATTGTTTCTTGCTCAATGCTTAAGAAGGCGTATCGTGACTATATCAAGCAGGTTGCTAATGAATCTCAGCATAATGGCAAGATTGTTTTCCGTTTTATCTTCTTATACACTAGTTTTGAAGAACTATTGCAGAGAGTGGGCCAAAGACAAAACCATTACATGAAGTCCGATATGGTCAAATCTCAGTACGATATTATGGAAATTCCTCTGGGTGACGAACTCTTATCGGCCGGTGGTGAAGCACTTTCTGTCGATACCAGTGCTAAATCCCCCGATAGCATTTATAAAGAAATCATAGACAATCTCACTATGTAATTTATAGAAGATATTCCCCTTCAATACCCGTTTTCTTCGTTACATTTGTAAGTCTTTTGGTAGTTATTCAAATTTTGCAATCTAAATTGAGTTTTGGGTTTTTTCTCCTTTTTTCTCTTAATAATTTTTTGTCCAATTTTTCTTTTGTACAAGAGAAGAGTCTTTCACACTCTTATCAGACGCTTTATTGCCTATATAGAACCAAATTAAACGGTTCTTATTGATTGGAAAACACTTTGGAAAAGCACCCCTGGTGGGTCAAATAAGTCCCGGTTGTTGCCCTTTTGCTTTGAAGTTGGAATAAATTAAGATAGGAACCAAAGTACTGGAAGCAAACGAAAAGTCAGTAAAAGAATGACTCTATGGCCCAGGACTCCCCAGTTTAATGATGATGATTATCCGTATGTAAATCCATCGAAAGATCGCAAGGTTGCACTAATAACGGGTGGTAATAGTGGGATTGGATTCTTTACTGTTTTACATCTATATTTACATGGATATGTTGTATATATTGCTGGAAGAAGTAAATCAAGAGTATTGAAATCAATAAAAGAATTAAAAGAACAAGCAGATCGAATAAGATCGAAATATTCCGGATCTTTAATAAATGAACGATTTTTAGGGGAACTTTATTTCTTAGAAATCGATTTATTAAATTTAAATAGCGTATTGGTGGGAGCAGAAAATTTTGCTAATTTAGAGAAAAGATTAGATATTCTAATTAATAATGCAGGAGTAATGGCATTACCATTTTCAATGACTCAAGACGGATTTGAAATACAATTACAAACTAATTATATTGCACCATTTGTTTTAACAACAAAATTGTTACCAATATTAGAAAGAACTGCTGAGCTCAATACTAATAAAGTACCTCCAAGAATATTATATTTAAGTTCAATTGGTCATAAATTTGCATTTAGATATTTTAATATGAATTCCACTTTTAATTATAAACCAAATATAATTTTCACTTGGTTTAGATACGGTTTAGCTAAAACTGCAGGAATACATTTTATGAAGATGTTAGCATTAAGAAATCCAAAAATCTTATCCATGGCGGTACATCCAGGTTTTGTAATGAATACTAACTTATTTTCCTATTGGACAAGCCTACCAATAATCGGAATCATGTTTTGGTGCTTATTCCAAATTTTTGGGTTTTTCTTTGGCGTTTCAAATGAAATTGGCTCGTATGCTTCGGTTAAATGCTGTTTGGATCAGAATCTATCAATTGAAAAATCAAATGGTAAGTATTTTGCTACTAACGGTGTTGAAGCTGAACCTTCGTGTGTTGCAAAAAATATGGATTACGCTGCTAGAACTTGGATATGGACTATTCATCAATTAAGTGAACGTAATATTAATATACCTAATTGATATTATACCAAAAATTAAAAATAAAAAAAAAAAAAAAAATGAAACAGAAAAATCATCTATATAATGTCTATACTATCATTAATCATTAATCATTAATTACCAGTTATCATTTCCAATTCCCTTTTCGTAAAGGTTTCTAGCTAATGGATTAGTAGCCAACAATTTTTTAAATTCTTCCACTTCGTTTTGAAGTTCCTCTTCACCATCTTCGTCTGATCTATATTCTGTGGAAGTATCGGTTTGATAGTCACTATCGTCGTTGTAATCTTTCAAAGTTGATATAGATCTTTTCTTGTTGTCGGCCCTAAACTTTTTCAAATCATCATCTGAGAGTCCCATTGAGTGTTTGGCGTGGTATTCCAAAAAATCGTCTAAGTCGAACTCGTCCTCTTCGTTGGTCTCATTGTCTGTCTCGCTGACTCCGTCACTATCTTCATCGTCACTGACAGGAACATCAATCCCTTCAAATCCAGATTCTTTTTGGAAAAAACTCTTGATTTTCTCATCAACATTTTCATCGGGTTGCTTTGAAGTAAATAAGTCCGATAATGAATTTATTACTGTATCCATATTTTGATCAGACTCTTTTATATTAACATCAACTTTCTTATCTAAAATACCACATCCGATTAAAAATTCCTGTAAATCATCTCTTGCTAAAGCACTTGTACTATTAGACACCTCCATATCAACGTCTTCATCAACACAATTCTTAAACCCTATACTCAAGACATCTCCAATAAACTCGCATTTATCCTTAGACTGACTTCTCTCCATGAGAGCATTCAATATGAAATCCAAGTCCTTGTGCATTGCAATTGGTATTGTCTCACGATCAGATGATGCATTCTTATTGACCGAAAGGTTATTTTTGAAAAAATAGTATATTGATTGGCCAATTAAATACGGCTGTTTGTTAAAAATACTGATTAACTCACTTGGCAAGCTAACTTGAACATCTAAGATTTGATCCATATAAAGCTTTTGTAGGCTTGAGTTACTCTCAAGATCTTTAACAAAATCCCGAGTCCAATCCTTGAGTACCGTATACTTATTCAGCCTCAACAATCTAATTGCATCTTTCAAGAGCAATCCTTCATTTGGCTCTTCATCGATCACTAATGCAGCCCCATTGCTTACCCAAACACGATTCAAGCTATTATCGGGATTAATCCACTCAGGTACTTGATTGAAATTTATCACGAAAAGTACATCGGTATCTTCCAAATCCCATAACCTTAGATAACAACCGTTGATTTTCTTTGATAAGTTCCACATCCAGTATATCATCAACAATTGCTCGTTGTTGTTACCACCATGGCTCAAGTATCCATGGATATAATCAACGTTTTCCCAATTGTATCTCTTCCATTCGGGTGGTTGATTAAACCATGGATACCTTTGGATTAATGGATCTAGGTAATGTCTCAAGTATTCAACAATCTCATTGATTTGGCCATTGGTGTCGACGATGGTAAACGTAAGCGTTTGCAAATCAAACTCCCCTAGAAGATCCTGGGCAGTGTATCGACTCCATATATAAGACATACTAAAGTTGTCTCTAGTAACGTTAAGTTTGGCGATGAAGTGAAAAATAAGATGAGGTACACCAAAAAGAGAAAAAAAAAAAAATGTCAAAAAAACCGAGGAAGTTGCAAATTCTACAAATTCTACCGAATAATCAAAGGGATGAATGGATTAAGGATATAAATCTAGAGACATAAGTATATCTAAATAGGGGAGAGAGGGGATTATAATTTTGAATCGCTTTCGATTCTTTCGATAACAATGGAGGAGGCACCACCACCACCGTTACAAACACCAGCAACCCCGATTTTACCACCTTCTTGGGATAAGATATTCAATAAGGTGACGACGATTCTAGCACCAGAACAACCTAAAGGATGACCCATGGCGACAGCACCACCGTAGGCGTTAACTTTTTCCTTTGGTAAGTTACAGATTTTAGTGTTAGCTAAACCAACAACTGAGAAAGCTTCATTTAATTCATAGAAATCAACATCATCGTAAGATAAGTTAGCGTGTTTCAAAGCTTTTGGAATTGCTAAGGAAGGAGCGATAGTGAAATCAATTGGGGCTCTAGCGGCTTCACCCCAACCATTAATTTTAGCCAAAGGTTTTAATCCTAATTCTTTTAATTTTGATTCGGAGACTAATATAACTGCAGCACCACCATCATTTAATTTTGAAGCGTTTGGAGCGGTAACAGTACCGTTTTCTTTTTGGAAAACGGTTCTAGCGCTTTTAACTCTTGATTCATCGAATTTTTTAATTTCTTCATCAGCTTTAACGATAGTGTCTGGTTTACCTCTGAAACCCTTGATAGTGATTGGACTAATTTCATGATCGAATTTACCAGAGTCTAAAGCAGTGTTTGCTTTGGTATAAGATTCTATAGCGAAATTGTCTTGGTCTTCTCTAGTGATACCATGATCTTTAGCACATTTTTCGGCGGCAACACCCATTAATTTTTGATCATAAACATCTAATAACCCATCTTTTTGAACACCATCGATCATGGCAGAATCCCCGTATCTAGCACCAGATCTAGCGGCTGGCAAGTAGTAAGGAACATTGGACATGGATTCAGCACCACCAGCAACAACAATATCAGCAGTACCAGTTAAAATGGTTTGAGCACCTAAGATGATTGATTTTAAACCAGAGGCACAAACTTTATTAACAGTAGTAGCAACAATGGATTCTGGTAAACCTGCTTTCAAAGCAACTTGTCTAGCAGGAGCTTGACCCAAATTGGCTTGTAAAACACCACCAAAGTAAATTTCTTCAACTTGATCTGGTTTAATTTGTGGAACTTTTTCTAAAGCTGATTTAACAGCATGAGAACCCAAATCAGAGTAAGTTAAAGAGGAAAGAGCTCCTTGGAATGAACCAATTGGGGTTCTGGCAGTACTAACAATGTAAACAGATGGCATTTTAAGTATAATTTGTTAATAAAAAATGAAAAAAGAAAAAGAGAAGTAGGAAAATGTTGATATTTATGTGTTATACGAGAAGCTCAACAGTTTGTCGGTCGTTTAGAAAACAAAAAAAAAAAAACTACTGAAAAACTGCAAGACTGTTTTACAGGTTTATTGATTTTTGACTTAGTTATTGACTTAGTATTGACTTAGTTATTGGCTTGACTATTAAATAGGTAATATGAATGGTTTGATAAGAAGAAGTTTGATTTCAAGAGCAGGAATTCCAGGATTTGGGGTTGGAAGAGTTGGCATAGGACTTGGAATTAGAAGGATCCATGATCAGCCCAAGTTTCAAACCCAAGAAGTATCTAAAAGAGTAGTTATTGGGAATGCAATACTTCGTAGGATACCCAAGTTTCTACAGCCATTTAGTCGTCGATTTTTGAATGCACCAGTGACCCATATAACGTCGTTTATAATATTGCACGAGTTAACTGCGATTATTCCATTAATTGGAATATGGTGGGTATTTCATAATTATCACGATATGATCCCTAATTGGGATTTCACTAGTTATGGGATAGATCAAGTGACTAGGATAATTGATAAATCGTTGAAAAGTTGGGATTTCCAAGATTATTCAATTAATGAAAAGGCCAATTTTATAATGGAAGGAGCATACTCATATATAATAGTTAAGACCTTAGCGCCAATAAGAATAATGATTAGTTTAAGTATGATGCCGTTTTTCTCCAAATGGATAATTGAGCCAGTTAAGAAACGATTTGAAAAAAAGAAGAAGGAGCCGGAGAATAAATTAGGAGAATCTACAGTTAAAAAAATCAATAAACCAAGATTATAGTATATATATATATTTACATAGATTAATCTAAAGTAACTTTTAATTCATCCAGATTTAAGGGAATAAAAGAATTTATATCGTTAATATCATTAAATCTTGACCATTTTAAATGATTCATTGCAAACGCAGGTATTAATTTTGAATTTAATTGAGGCATAACTGATAATTCCCGATCGTCAAAATCAAATAATTCTGGTAAATTACGGATATCTGGTTGATTAGAGTATAATTGGTAATTAGCATTATTGGAATGGTTTGAATCGGATGAGTAATATTGTTGACTAAATAATTTTCTATAATTAGGTAATTTTGTATTTGAATTTCTCAACTCATCAAAATATTCATCACTCAAGGCCTCAATACAACTTATACGATCAATTGGACTATATTGTAAAATTTTAATCAAGAATTGAATACAATCATTTGACATCTTCTTAAAAATTTTTGTTAATGGAATTGGTTTAATTTGGGGGAATTTATGTTCCATGTAATTTGGATTCATATTTTTAATTTGTTCCTTTGAAGGAGTACCTAAAATTTTAATAATTTCAACCAATTGATCAATTCCCAGTTCACCAGGGAATAATGGTTGACCTAAAATCAATTCAGCCATAACACAACCAGCACTCCAAACATCAATTTTGGTAGTATAATTAGTTGCCCCAAATATTAATTCTGGTGCTCGGTAATATCTTGAACAAATATAAGCAACGTTTGGTTCATTTGGATTTAAAATCTTAGCACTACCAAAATCACATAATTTCAATTCCCCGGTTTCTGAATTAATTAATAAATTCTGGGGTTTAATATCTCGATGACAAATTCCTTGAGAGTGGATATAATTAAGGGCCCTTAACATTTGATAAGTGTATAATTTAACTTCTAATTGCGGCATTGATAATCTCTTCAGAACATAATAATGACTAGCTTTATATAAAGTTTCTGGAACAAATTCTAATATTAAATTAAGATACAATTCTTGTTTATCATTATTAGTATAAAAATAATACTTCAAATCAACTATATTACGATGATGAATTAATTTCATAATTTGTAATTCACGATTTTTAAATCGTTTATCCTGTAACACTCTTTTAATAGCAGCAATCTCATTACTTGGTAATATTTGTGTTTGGAAAACAACCCCAAATGAACCATGTCCCACCATTTGGGATTGGGTATATTGAATTTGTTGCAATTGGCCAGTATGGCCGTTATTAACATTTTCAGTAATCACTTCTATTTTAGACATGTTAGTATATGCAAATTAATACAGAACAAGAAATCAACCAATCAACCAATCTAATGTGTTTTAATAGACCATTCACTATTCAATAGAACTTTCACTATTTAATAGACCACACCCTATTAAAGCTAAACTTTCAATAAATGTATGATCAAATTAAATCAGTGGGGTGAGTTGGTTGGAGTTGTTTTTAATTCAGTGAGCGGTCGTGTGGGGAGACTCAAAAAAACAAATGACAAAAAAACAAAGAACAAAACAAAAAAAAAAATTAAACAAAATTAAAAAAAAAAAAAAAAAAAATTAAAAAAAAAAAAGGTAGTGTGGGGCGGCCCATTTCCTGAGCGAAAAATTCCTGATTACGTAATGGGGCATTTTCAGGGTGCGCATCTTTTCCCCGCCTTTTCGGAGTGCACCCCGCATGCTGCACGCGTTCCCCGCCATTTTCTTTTTTGTTTTTGTTCTGTTTTTTTGTTCGTATTGTTCCGGATGATGTCATCACATGAATCAAATAAGAATACATACCTAATTGTTCGCTTAAACGTCGTTCATTGAATTTAAACTTCCACTTATTACTTCTTTTATTCGTCATGTTTGATTTAGTGGCATCGTAACTATAACTAGTTTGGTTTCGGGCTAGTCTCAAGCTTTCTTCGCTGGAAGATCGGTATCGTTCGTAAACGGAGGGCATTGTAAGTTGGTTGGTGAAGAGTCCGTGGGGTTCTCTTTTTCTGCGGCGTCTAACCTCTTTGCGTTCATGTCTGTGTTCTTTGAGTTCCTCTCTTCGTTCATGGCGATCTTCTCTGCGGTCTTCTCTTCGTTCCCGTCTGTCTTCTCTGCGGTCCCTGCGGTCCTCTCTCCGTTCTTCCCTGCGGTCCTTGCGGTCCTCTCTTCGTTCTTCCCTGCGTTCCCTGCGTTCTTCTCTTCGGTCTTTTCTTTGATCTTTGTCTGGCTGTTCATACCTTTTCAACTCTCCGGTTTCGATATCTAACTCAGTAATGAGCGCTTTTCTGGTTCCTGGGTTTTTCCATCCCTCGATATGTTCATTGGCTTTACTGTAGATGGGTTTATCGATAATCAACTCTTTGATGGTCGGAGTGCTTATACCCTGATTATGAATGAATTGGGGGTAATACTTGTGTATTTCGTAATTTTTCTCCAACTCTTCATAATTCAACTTCTTTATTAGTTCTCCGTTACTAGGATGATCTAGTTCGTTTTTATTATTGGACTTTGTTATATTCAACTTATTCAATCCGCTGATCAATATACTCATTTTTGTTGGGTCCACCAGCTTTCAAGTGGGTGTTAACTTGTAGGTGGTACTTGGTGGTTTTAAACGCTGGAAAAAAAAAAGTGTATTTTATATATTCAAAAGAATTACCCTTTTCTCTACTTACTCTATTAATCTGACTTTTTTTTTTTTTCTATGTGAATAACGGCCCCTCCTCTGTGTGGGTGCTCTCTTTTCTTTTTTTCTTTTAGTACCTGTCACTTCGAGAGATTACCTTTTTTTGGGCTTATCATCGCTTAGGTAATCGCCCTGCCGCCGCTTACTTAATCATCAGTTCAAGGTCCGTGCACCGGGGTCGTATACCATCATCTTGTCAAACAGGTCTAGCACGCCGGGGTTGGTACACCGGGGCAAGAGCAGGCTGGTTGGCTGGCGCGGGAAGAGGTCGAATTCAAATTTGTTGAAATGGTACTTGTCGGAAGCCATCTGCGGCCAGTATAATCGGGGATCGCTGCAAGGATGGGTGATGACTGGAGTTCCGAATTTCTTGAAAATCAAGCTTATCAAGTAGATATCGTTGACCTGGGGGTCGTTTGGTTCAAGAACATTGTCTCCGTGGATGGAGTACATTTTGCTGATCAAGACTCCCATTGACCAAAGGTCAATGGCAAAACCGTAGTCCGTCACCCCGAATATAAGTTCGGGTGCTTTATAACAACCGGTACTTACATCGAGGATCTTGTTATTGGGGGGTTCTTCATTGTCAACAGTAGTATCGTAACTTATTCCAAAATCTGCAATGATCGGGTTGTCATTTTTGAAAAAAATATTCAGAGGTTTGATATCCCGATGGATAATTCCTTGCCCGTGGAGGAAAGACAATCCCTCGATTAGTTTGAGCACGATGGCGTCGGCAAGATCAATTGGCATATTGTTCTTCTTAACCACTTGATGATCGCCGGGATCGTTTAGGTTGAATTTGGTTCGTTTGGTCTGGTACTTTTCCATCAATTGGGTCAAGTCGCCTTGCTCGTAGTACTCGGTCACTATAATCATATCATCGTATTGCTGGTGGTGGGTTATATACTTTAGAAAAGAGTCATTATTTAGTTTTTGTAGTATTCGTATCTCGTTTTTGATGCTATGGGGCGGTTTGACAAAATCAACATCGATGATTTTCAATGCAACAACTTGGCTGGTGTGCGAGTCCACGCTTCGCTGGATGATACTGTTCTGGCCGGTGTTGACCGTGTGTCTATCAGTGTATCGATTGAGTGTATCCATTTATTGATCCATAAGTGTATCCATGCATCATGGGTGGCTCGTTTTCTCTTTTTGATAGGAAAAGTTTCGGTCGGTGCACCCGTGCATCAGCGTTGTCTTTTCCTTTGATTAGTATCATTAAAATTTAATCTCTTATTACCAAACAATTGGGAATTGAAATTTGATTTTTGATTTTGCATTTGGTTCATCGCGTTAGGGTTGTTGTTGACCAATTTGCCGTTGGATAGAATATCGTTATCGTCAGTGTAAATTCGGCGGTTTGGATACTTAACTGATAATCCTTCAAAAGCATTAGAGTTTACTTTTGGTAGTTCTAAGAAAAAAGGATGAACCAAGGCGTCATCGGCGGTGGATCTGATCAATGGATCGTATTCTAATAACGACTTAAGTAAAGAAAGACACTGTTTGTTCTTACCACCAATTAGATTATACCAATTTAACAAATTATTAGGATAAACGGTAGAATTTGAACTAAGGAAAACTTGCTGAAATGAAGAGTATTCTGGATAATTACATAACGCGGGCCAATTATTGATATTTGGAGTACCTAAGATCTCGATGATTTTTTGTAACTGATTTTTTTGGAAAGGAATTGATTTTTTGTTATTGAGATCTAATTTTGCTTCTTCTCCTTTAAAAATTGGTCTCAACAGTAATAATTCTGCTAATATACATCCAACGGCCCATAAATCAATTGCTGGTGAATAATGTCTGGTGCCTAATAGTAACTCGGGTGCTCTATACCAAATTGTCACCACAACTTTATCTCCAGTGTATAAACTTTGTAGATTATTATTAAATTTTCTAGCTAATCCTAAATCTCCAATTTTAACAACCCCATTACTTGAAACCATTATGTTTGCTGGTTTCAAATCTCGATGGAATATCCAATTCTTATGTAAAAAGGTAACTCCATTTAAAACTTGCCAAGTTAATGATTTAATTGTTGAGTCGGGTATTGGATTAATTTCGGGATGAGAATGGAAATGGATAATTTGTAATAAATCATGTTCGAAAAATTCAAATATCATATAAATTGATTTGTTTTCTAAAATTATATCGATCAACTTGGTTATGTTTTTATGGTTCAATTCTCTACAAATTGACATTTCTCTAATTGCTGATTGGGATATTCCAGTATAATGAATTATTTCATTATTTGGGTATATTGATTTATTCAGATGATTATCACTTTTAAATTTCTTAATTGCAAATAATGTCGGATTATTATTTTGTTCGTTTTTATTGGATAATTCATTAATTTTAGAATCCATTATCTTATTAACTTCTTCATCATTAATATCTTTTAAATTTTTAATTGGTTTGGTTTTACCGTCATCACCACCATCAATTTCAATAACTTCTTTATCTCTACTGGTTAGCTCTGTTTTGGATTTAGCTTTATAAACCTTACCATAAGTTCCAGCGGCAATATATCCAATAATCAGATATTTTGATAAAACTGATTCTCTAGTTAAATCTTTACGATGCTTATAGGGAGCGATCGTCAAGATTGAATTTGATGCCATTAAAGCTGGTTGTGGGACTTGGTTGGACCGTTCTGCCTGATTCACATAAACCTTATTGTTATCTAAAACACCAACCATATTCAACGGATGGAGATGATTCGGCTTTAAAAAGATTTGAATTTGGCTCTCATAGAATAGTTGGATATATCTCGATTTTGCAATCCGTACATCTGGTGATTGGATGTTCTACTATGAAAAATAACAAAACCAATAGTCATATTATTAAAACCATATATAAAATTTATAGAGAGATATATAAAGAATTATTTACCGTAAACTCTATCATCAGTCTTACCTTCCAATTTACCTCTAATTTCTTCCATTTGTCTAGTTTGTTCTTTCCAAATTTTTGCTTCTTCTTGTTTTTGAGTATTTCTAGCAAATAAGGAATCATCAGGTCTTCTATAAGAACTACCTAATCTATCCCATAAAGTAGTAAATTGACCATAATTATAATTGAAGTATAAATGATGAACAGTGTGACAAGCAGTACCATTAACAAAAGGATCATTTGACAAATATTGACCATCATGAATCATAACAGTCCAAAAATTAACAAAAGTAAATAAGAAAAGATAACTTACTTTATGTAATTTGAAAAATAATGGGAAAAGATGATAAGGTAAAGATTGAGCCCAACCATCAACTGGATGGAAAGCATGGGATGCAAAAGGAGTACAAACAATCCATTTGTGATGAGGTTTATGTAACTTTTTATAAACTGATGGCCAGTGTAACCAACGATGAATGAAATAAATTCCACAATCAGTAAATAAAATAAACATTGGGAATTGATAAATTATTGCTTTCCAGCCTCCGTTTGATGCAACATCAAAATATAATCTTGAAAATCCTCTTAATTCTAATAAGAAGAATGGTAATGTTAATAAAACCATGGTTGGAATGGCAGTTGTTGCTCTATGAATTTCTAATGACATTTGATTTTTCAAATATCTTGGATGATTGAAAATATTCTTATCAAATACAGTTAAATATGAAATAGAAGCAACGGCAAAATATAATATCCATCCAAATAATGCAGTTAATAAAAATGTCGATAATGATACTCTGAATATATTCGATCTTGATAAAATTGATTCATCGGTGTATTCAGTAAAGTTTAAAAATTTTGGTACTAACCCATAAATTTCGTCTTTATCTTGATAATTATCAATCATATTCCAAATATATTGAAGTGGTAATGGAACCGACAACGATACTGACTTATAAATCCCATTATCTAAAGTATTAGTTGAGTTCATTCCATTTCCTCCTTGTAAAAACCCATTGGAAGTTTGAAATTTACTTAATTTAGCGGCCAATGGTCCTGCTCTTGGTAATACCTTAGCATAAACCTTATCCAAAAAAAAGGTATCACACACCTCTAAAACGATATCCATACTGGGAAGCTGATGATCTATGGGGAGACTGGTGTTCTATAGCGAAGGACTGATCTAAAAGACTAAGAAGTATACTTATATAACTTGGATACTCTGCTTATTATCCTCGTATAGAATCGTGCTACTCACTAATAAAAAAGAAAAAAAAATTTTGACACCAAACGAAAATACCGGATATTTGCCTAAACGAAGTAAACGAGCTATACGACGATGAGCCTCCGGGGCGTGTCCCGCTGCCAAAACCGAAGTTCGCACTTTTTGCGCAGTGCTCGGGACAAAATCAGACAAGTACATCGGAAGATCAACTATGATTAGCTGATTATAAATGGGGTTAGATGGGCCAATTGTAGTAGTTTATAGTTTAATATTATGAAGAGATGGGTGGGGTGGGGGATGCAAATAAACGAGTAGAGAAGCTATGTACAGAACAAAGTTTTATATGGCAATAAATAAATAAATAGACACTGACACCGTATCAGGTGAGAGTGGTTATGACAATTGATGACAATTGTAGCGAGAATGATTCGAGAAATGAATATAGAATCGTTAATTGGTCGTTAAAGAATATATGAGATGATTTAATTGATTGCAACTTTGATCAGATCATCATGGGTAGGATTAGGATGGTGTTGATCTTCGATAATTGCCGGTTCACTAGATGCAACTGAAGGAACTGGAGATGGAGGTTGATTGATTTTTTCAAAATTGATTGCATTTAAAATTTCTTTACCACCTTTACTAATTAATAAATCACCTAAATTAATACCAGCTTGTTCAGCATCATTTTTATTATTAATTTTCGTAATAAGTTCATCTTCAACGCTTTGAGTACCATCGGGACTAACAACCAACCCTTTAAATATTAATTCATTTGTTTCTTGATTGAAATTAGTATGTACACCAATTGGTACTGAACAACCTCCTTCTAAATGTCTCATTAATGAACGTTCTGCAAGACAACAATAAGTAGTTGGTAAATCTTCAATTGATCTTAATATTTCCTTCATTAAGTAATCGTCTTTTCTAATTTCCACTCCTAATGCTCCTTGACCAACGGCATAATACATATCTGGAGCTTGTAAACTACAAGTGATTCGATTTCCTAAACCAACTCTTTGCAAACCAGCACTTGCTAAGATCAAACATTCAAATGGAGAATTTTCAGAGTCTAATTTGGATATTCTTGTTTGTAAATTCCCCCGAACACTTTCAAATTTTAATTTTGGATAGTTTTTCAATAATTGTGACGATCTACGTACTGATGATGTTCCCACAACACTTCCATCAGGTAAATCTTTTAATGTCTTATATGAAGATCCCTTTTTCATAACTAAAGCATCGGTGGGATCTTGACGGTCTAATATACATCCTAATTCAAATTCATCCGGTAAATTGGTTGGCATATCTTTTAACGAATGAACAATCAAATCAAGTTGGGGGTATTCTTCAATCTGTTCAAGTAACAATATCTCCAATTCTTTGGTCCATAACGCTTTCCCTCCAAATGAATATAATGGTTTACTTTGAACTTTATCTCCTAATGTACTTAAAGCTAATATGGAACATGATAAATGCGGATATTTCCCAATAATATAATCCCGGACAATTTCAGATTGTCTCACCGCTAACTGTGATTTTCTTCCTCCGATCTGAATATGGTTGTTTGGAATGTTTGGTGAGGAGGTGGTGGTCATGATAGGTGTTGAATCTGGTGTCAAAAGAAACTGTTGTCTATGAGGCATCGAGTACTAAAAATTTTTCAATCAAAAAACAGTAACCGAAAGAAAGAGAGAAAAAAAAAAAAGGTCCAAAAAAAAAATTATCAGAGCCAAAATATATATTGAGGATAAATCACTACTGATAAAGAATAAATAAACAACCTGGGATCCTCAAAGATATATAAATGTCGAACAAAAAAAAACAAAAAAGAATCAGGAGGAAGTAACAATAAAAAAATAAAAAATTAATAAGCTCTAGTATCTTGTGAATGATAATGCAAACTTTGTCATTTGATGGAATTAACAAAATCACAGACTCCGTACCTCTAAACTCAGCAAATCAAACTCCGCACAAATAATCACTGGCGATTCGCATTTTTTGCCTTGGAAAAGTTAAATCAAGCACAATTTACCATTTTGGGTAAAGATCCGTGCAACTGGCCGAGGATCGGACGGTTTAACTGCAACCAGTGGAATTAGCTGCAAATGTAATCCGTCTGCAAGTCTAGACACTCTAGATTTCATAATCAGAGTCTTGGTCAGAGTTATTTAGATAAACCAGATCGTGGTCAAATCGATCGTTGACTAGATTGTTCATGGTATCTTGTAGATCATCTAATTTTTTCATTAATTCATCGTTTTTCGCCGATTCCAGATTATTGGAGGTTACTTTATGTAGTTTGGTGGGGTATTTCTTGTTTAATATTTCATCGATGAACGTCGAGTCAGTTGATGCACTTCGGATGCCTAGAGTGGATATCGATTGGACTGGAAGAAGCTTCTTCTTGAAAGTAGCGTTACTGAATCTTCTGCTTCTCACTTCTTCGTAATCCTCCTTATCGAAGAATTGGAAAGTTTTAACTTGTTCTTTTCTCTTAGAGAAAAAAGAATTTAATAATTCATAAACGAATATTTGAATCACAATGGGGAATTTCAATAATTTCAATAAGAAATTTTCATTTAACTGACTCCATTTTAAGTATATGATTAGATTAATAGTTTTGAAATATTCAAATTCTTCCTTATTACTTTGGTTTATTTTAACAAAAATGTTCCCCAATACAATTGCCAATATAGTATTGATAATGAATTGGATCAAGAATAAGTAACTCATTTGAACAACTTTGCCCATATCAGTATAGTTATCCCAATTGGTCCAAATGGCCGGAGTGAAACCAAAAAATACTTTCAACATATCAAAGGCAATTTCATAATTGCTTTTGTTAATGGTTAAACTGATAAAGCAAATGAAAAACCCAAATATCAAGGATAAAAAAAGTATAAACATTCCAATCATATTCCATAACATTTTCTTGAATGAAAGTATGATCATATGGAAAAATTCATAATTATTAAAGATTGATAGAATCCGAGGAAACAAGATTATTGATAATATACTGAAATAATCCTGATACTGAATGTCACTAACTTTCAATATAAAACATACGTCAATCATTAATAATATAACCATATCGACGTACGTCCATAGGATTTTTTTAAGGAAAATGTATTCGATATGATAAAATTTTATAGCCATTTCAATATTGAAACTTAGTCCAAGGATCCAAAACATTATCTCGGCATACTTGTTTTGTCCATTCATGAATATCAAGTATAAAACAGTTAATCCAATATATTTCATATTTATAATTATCGATTGATATTTTGGAACCTTATTAGATCGGCTTATCATCTTGCCAATCGATACTCTTTCATACTGGTGGTCAACCACATTATCAATCAATAAACCGTTTTCTTCATTCTCATTCTTATATTGCTTAATAACAAGATTCCCCTTATAAAACTTATCAAGTATATGTACTATAATTGGTTGCGATAAGAATTTCTTCAGTTTTGATAATATCGTTAACTCGATAACGTTCAATGGTGTTCCCTTCACTGGAGTGTTGATGAATAGCATATTGGTTCTATCAACCGATCTGTACTCTCTTAACATCCTGATTGCCAATATCTCACTCAAATTGGCTTTGGTCATCAATAAATCGTACTTCATCAAATCATTTTCAGATTGTATCATATATTCATACCTTACCAACAATAAAACATATATCATGTATATGTTATTCACTGGTAATAACTTCTCCACTATTGATTTAACCAATGTAGAATATATCTCAGGGGTTTTCAATTGTTCATACTTCAAACTAATGTTCACCTTATCAAGGTGTTTTTTGATCTGAAAATATAAACTTTTGAATTCACCTATTCGATTTCCCTCCTTACTGGTACTATAGGTTCTGGCTCTAAACATCCTTGTAGATCCTAACTTCAAAAATTGGGTGATCTGGATTGTATCCTTCTTTTAGCAACACCAAAGCGCTAACAAAACAAAAAAAAAAAGGAGGTTTTGAAGATAAACAAACCGTCCAAAATAGGAAAGTTTGATTTGGCAGTCATTAATACTACCAACCGAATACTAACTTCGTAGTATAAGCTGCGTTGATGGATCTTGACAATTGACTTGTTTGTATATGAGATCTGAATTAAAAATTACCGGGCTTGTAAGTTTTTTCAAATTTTGAAAATTTTTTACATAAATCAATATACATCTTGAATAAATTACATTAAATCATCTATCTATTATCTTACTTAACTGCATTACTTATAAAGTTAAATGCCTTATTCCCATTTTCTTGACCAAGAAGTTCATGAAAGGCCTCTAGTGGCAACTGAACCAAGTCTTCAATACTCCTTACTTTTTGAATTACATTATAATAATTGACATTATTGATACCGGGGATATTCTGTAAAAGGTCAATGGCATCATCATTATACATTGGTGGTCCGCCATCATTGCTCTTAATCTGTGAATCAACTCCCTTCGATATGGCACTGGCAATATCTGGTTCCTCTTGATTGGACTTCAATTCCAAGAATATTTGTGCGGTTTCGTATGACGATGATGACCATATGATTTTAAGTTTAGGAAACGCAATTAGCAACATTATGATCTTGGATTGTATATCTTGCCCTACGAGCTTAGCAGCTATTGGATTCGTAGGAGCCAGTTTATTTCGATTAGTCTCGGAAAAGGGTTCAAATGAAAATGAGTGATTGGCATCAAATTCAATCAATAAAGTAGGCATTTCATAATGTCTGAACATCTGCTCACACTGAGTGTATAATCTCCCACTCTTGAAACTTGATATTAAATCAGGAATCGCCTTTCTTTCGATACATATCTTGGGTGAGACAATATAATCACCTACTGTAATCATACATGGAACAACTTTGATACCAACTCTATAAAGCAAATTTGGTAATGCTGACCTAAATTCTCTTACATCAACAACCACTTGCAATTCATCATCATCACTTCTGAACCTTGCTCCTCCTGCTATCCTAGTATTAACAGCTTGTTTCTTTTGTAATTGAAATTTCCAATTATCAACTTCGGTTGCAAAATTCTTACTCAATGATGCTTTCTCTCTAATTAATTTGGTGAAAGCTTCCTTTTCTTTTCTAATATTTAATAAATGACTTTGTTCTTCAACTGAAGTCCCATAATACATGAAGTAAGTTCTTGCTGGTGTATCCCTATTAATGGCTTGATACATCTCAACTCTTCTTATAAATGACAAACTTGGTTCATACATTATAATATAAGCGGGGGATATTTCCTGCAATAATGCATCATTAATAGCTTCATCGTATGATTCAACAATAATCTGGTCAAATATATCAATGTGCTCGAATATGAAGTTCGGGGTGCTTCTATACTGACTTTTATCTTGAATCTCCTGTACATCCTCATCCCCAACAACAAATCCACCACCTTCATCTTAACAAAAAGCCCATCAACTTCTTGAATTTCATCATTTTTACCAATACTTTCGAATATTTTTTCGTCATCCTCAATATCAAAGTCACCTTCATCGTCGCTTTGTCCAACTTCATTCTCAAGGTTTTCTATAATTTCATCATCGAGATCTACTGGCTCAGAATTCTTCTCTTGGACCGATCCAGAATAAAGTCTTTGGACGTTTGCAACACTGGAAGCCCCTCGAGTTCTCCTTCTTTTGCTCAATGGTGTTCCTCTACCACGAGTAAACGTCTTAGACATTTGCAATTCTTCATTATTTGTCCCTTCTGTATCTCCCGCCGCACCAGTTTCATCTTGTTTATCCATATCAGCTTTGATTCTCCTTGTTGCATATATGGTCTCTCTCCAAGCTCTATAATCTCTCAACTTCGAAACCATATATTTCTTTGCACTAAACCTTTTTTTACCAGTCATACTGTTTTCTTCCTTTTTCAACTTCGGTATTAAATTACTTATTTGTTTAGCAGTTCTAGTGTTGGAACACATAATAAGAACAGGACCATCGGTTCTTGGATTGTTATTGTGCGATTTTTCATACATGATGTCATCAAGAAGTAGTCCTAGTTGATCCCATTTGGGCTGCTCTTCTAAAACATAGTTACGGATATAGTAGTTCAATTGATCCTCTTTCACTTCATCAAGATCATTAACCTCAATACCCGCAGATTGTATTGTATCTTTTGACTTTGAAACTTTAGTTTCCCGGAATGCTCTGTCCCTTGCACGAGATATAACGGTATCGGCTTCTGGAACTCCTAGCCAAGGTTGCAGGTTTGCTGTAGTTGTCATTCCTACTGCTTCAGACTTTGCTTGAACATTAACTAGACTTTGTACAGTTTGATAATACGTCAACGAATCAACAACCAATAAATCACTAAGTAAATCCTTCAAAGTTGCTAAATCATATACTAATTGTTTTGAAGTCCATGTAATTCTATGCCATTGTGAATCTAACGAAATCCTTATTCTGGGGACAAAATCGATATCATGGATATTCTCCATATCCCAATATTCAGTAGCTAATGATGGATTATGCCTTTTCAACTCTTGTAAACAGGACTGTATACATGCCAATAAAGCGGATTGTATTTTCCTCATGTTCGTAGATAATTGCACATTGATTTCTGTAACATAACGACTTCTGTCTGCTTCGAGCTTTTGTTGTCTTGAGTGTTTACCCTTATACGTTAAGGAAGAAGAAACTTCAACATGAAAACGAGGCCATAAGAATACATTTGACAATCTTAAGTATTTAAGATTAGTAGCTAAAGGAGTAAAGCCCGTAAATGCTTCGGGTTTATCAGATATAGCTTTGACAAACCCCCAGTCATTTGTATCACGGTATAAGTTCACAATAAAAGATTCATTAGATGTTTCCTTTATTCGTTCAGCATGTAAAATGAAAAGCCCAGTAATATCATGAGGTGATAAAATACCCGATAACAAGTCCACTACCAAAACTCTAGAAGTTACAGAGACAATTCCTCCGCAATCGTAAGTTCGCCTACGCTTATCGGCACTAGTAATATCACCACCAATAATTGTAAGAGGTGATCGATCCAGGTCAGTCAATTCGCCATATTCATCGCTCAGTCTAGCACCTTCGTTTTCAGGTGATGAACGATTAATAGATGTTGTATTTGCCCAATGGAGTTCAGTTAAGATATCGCTTAACTTAATGTTTTCTTCTTCTTTAGCATTCACCAAGAGTACCAAGCTTCTTTTACTTTCCTGCCTGTCTCCAGTCACAAGAGATATAGAAGGGGAACTCAACGCGTATAGTAGATTGGCTGCTATTATCTCCCAGCCTAACCCTCTTCCCAACACAAGTAAACCATCTTTAGATAACATATCTTCCACAACTTCTTGCTGAAACAGCAATGGCAATAGGCATCCAACTTCTTTAGACTCATAGATAGGCGTGATATCTGGAGGATCTTCGAAAACCACTGGAATTGATGGTCGAGTAGGGTCTTGTTCCTCGTTCGCTTCTTCCTTTAAACTAGGTGTTTGACTTTGTTGCAAAATAACATCGTTGATGCCTTCATCAACATAAGTCTCGTTGTCATCGTCATCATTGACGAACAAGGACATTATAGTAGCATGAACTGATTCTCGACTCTCTTAGCAAGATAAAGAGATGGATTTTCGCTTCTAAAGTTGATTTTTTTTTATTGCGCAACCAGATCTTCAACTTATTTCATAAAACTCAGTTAGAATTGGATCAACTCCGTCTAAGGTTAATGGGAAAAGATGAATAGTCTAGCAACGGCAACAAGGAATCAGTTCATATCTCAGCATTTTGCAAATATACCTGAAACCCAGACACAAGTTCCAATACTTTTTTATGTTATACACATCCATAATATCAGTAAATCGCGTCTAAATCAGCTAGATCAATGGAAAGAATATGAAGATCCTAATAGTGTATCAGTGGATAGAGTCAGTAAATCTAAAGGGAAATCTAAAAGAGGCTCGAATAAGGTTATTACTCTGGTAGAGATGGATAGTGAAAATGGCACTACAAACCTTAATGCTAATACTGGGTGGTCATCGAATGATGTTTATAAGTTAGTTTTGAAAGATAACTTTGACAACTACTGCTATGCTTATGAATATGATGACAAGCTATCCTTTATAAGAACAAATAATAACTCGGAAATCCCACTTTCGATTTCGTTAGGAGGTAGATTGATTGTGAATAAGGGGACTACCATAATGAATGGTATGCTTATGTTGAAGAATATAAATTGTCAATATTTGGGAATTGATGAACGTGATACGCGTTTATTTCAAACATTGAATAGCAATTTGGTTGGAAAGTACATTTCTGTTTTAAAAAATGAGCTAAAGCTACCTGAAAAGACTTAAGATATTATTTCATGGGCTGATATTGAATGAGTTGCTATATAAGAGAAAAGTATATACAATAAGAGGCTTCAAATAAATTAAAGTCTTGATTTTGAGGATAGTTATTCATTACCGAGCAAGGCATCCCATAAACCAGATTCATTTTTGAAATCATGATGAATTAAACTGACTAAATAATAATCGTTATAGACATTATTTAATATTTCGAAAGATTTGGTTGTTTTCTTATAGCATCTAGCCCATTCCAACCAAAGTAAAAATGCTTCTTCATTCCAAGCTTTGAATGATTCGTAATCTATAATTGTTGGTTGTAAAACTTCTTTCAGAGGGAAAACACCCCAAGTGATAGCACTTTTACTATTATGGGAATTAGGTCCAATAGATAAATTTGAAGTAATTTTGTTTTGACAATCACCAAGATAATATGTAACGACTTTTGAGTCAAACCAAGACTTCATGCGAGGATATATTATATCATTCCAATCTTTTTTGGGGACGAATAATTCAACAAAAGGTTTTTGATATATGACACCATTCGAAGGACCCCAACCAAAAATTTTATCGGATGATTTGCAGCCATCAACAGCTGGTTGAGAGGCTAGAGAGAACCAACCTTTATTATTTAATTCAAATAATTCTTCTTGAATTAAGGCGGTTTCAGGACTAAGCTCAGTATCTACCCAGGGTAATAAATCAATTTTATTCGATAAATAGTCAATAAAGACTCTTATAATATCTTTAGTAGATTCAGGAGAACCCCAAGTATTTTCAATTTCTTTGGTTGAATGAAGTTTTAAAGTTGGACCATAACCATCAATCTCACCATAAGCAGGAGAATTTGAATCACCAAATCTACCATTTGGAAATTCATCCCAAGTAGCATCTTTACCTAAAGCACCTTTACCGATACTTATATCAACCAAAGTTTTCTTATCGTCTAATAATGCTTTACCAATTAGACTTTTTTGACCATTTAAGACATCTTGTTTTGAAGTTGAGGGTTCGTTTTCATTAACGATTGAAGATTTTCTTCTGTTCATTCTAACTTGGTTAGCATCCAAATCGTCATCAGAATCTGAAGCAATGGCGTCATCATTATTATCAACTGATTCATGAAGATCCATTATCGGTAATAAAACATTTGATTTATTAATGATTGATGCGACAGCTTTTTCTAAATTCAAACAATAAAAGTGATAACCCCTTATACGATTATCAGTGTGATTATCAATGTTAGTAATTATATCATCAATGATATCAATACCTAAAGACTTAACTTTATCATCATCAACACTTGCATCATGTAATTTAGTTGCAATTTCATCAGGAACAGAGGCATGAGAAAGTTTTGTTGATCTCGTGAAAACTTTATACGTAGTGATTGGCATTAAACCAGGAATCAAAATTATATTTGAAAGTTGAGGATATGATCTTAAAACTTTTTCGTAGTTTAAAAATTTATCAACATCAAAGAATAATTGAGTGATGATAAAATCAGCACCTGCTTCAATTTTTTCTATCAAGTAAGGAATATCTTTTTCAATACTTTGTTGTGAATTATCAGAACCGTCAACATGACCTTCAGGATAACCTGCTACCCCAATACAAAAATAGTCACCATACTGTTGTTTTATATATCTTACCAAGTCAACAGCATTATTGAAATCACAATTAGGAGTCCAGTATTCTTCAGTTCTTGGAGGATCACCTCTTAATGCTAAAATATTTCTTATCCCATTTGATTTGGCCTTTGATAAAGCATCATCAATGATTTCTTTATTAGTATTTGTACAAGTCAAATGTAAAACAGTGGTGAGACCCAATTCTTTTTGACAAGTAGCAGCTAAATCCAATGACTTTTCACTAGTTGAACCACCAGCACCCCAGGTAACTGTAATAAATAAGGGATTCAAAGCCAGCATACGACTTAACCTAGCCAATAAGTTACGGAACCCTGCATCCGTCTTTGGAGGGAAAAACTCGAAAGATATGAATCTTTCATTACTCTTCAAAGAAAGAATTTTTTCCTTGACACTCGGCATTATGAATAGAAAGTAAGTATATCAATTAAGAGGGATAATCGCTGAATATAAAGACTTTTTGCAGAGTCAAGATTTCAATTTGTTGAGAATCTTTCAAAAGGTTTGACTTCCCTCTCTCTTTTTTTTTTTTAGTGTAATTGCTAAAAACCAATGATCCGAATGCCTATTTAGAATATGTATTTACAACTTAAATCTATATAAAGAGGAATGAAAGAGGCAAGCCTCTTTTTCAATTAGACAGCACTATATTCACCTCTGCTACCACCGGTGAATTTATCTATAATTTCTTTGATAAAAGTAGGTAAACCTTTTAATAAATCGATGAAATTTTCCAAAACTTCTTTTAAAGCCGATTGGAAATCAATTGCATTACCTTTATTGTATTGATACCAAGCCCCACCAATGATATAGATACTTGAGAATAAAACCATAAAGATAAAGATCCAAGTAAACCACCCCCAAGATTCTCCATTATCTTGATCATTACCGTTTGAAGGTTTCTTTGGATTTTTTGACTTTTTAGTATTACAAGCAGCTTTTGATTTAACCGAAATTTGTAATTTTTCACCATTCCACTTATCGACATTGAAAACATCCAAATTCTTATCGTCTTTAGAAGGACAAACGAATTTCAAATCGGCATCAACTAAAACATCACCCCAACTAGCACCTTTATACAGAATAGTGACAGCACCCCCCTCATTTTTAGTCGGTGGAGTGATTTTATAGGATTTAGACAACCCGTTATTGAAACCAATTATTTCCGATACAATTGTCTTTTTATCATCATTAAATTGAAGTTTATTCACACCACAGATATCCGAATTTTTAGGACAATGTTCAATCTCGTCGGTATTAACACATACTCCAATATTCCAAGTGAAAACACTGGTGGATGGTGGGGTGTTTTTATTGATTGTAACCGAATGAACTCCTTTTATACTTTCGAAATCAAACGATGATAATTCCGATACCGAACAATCAAATGCTCTAACTGCCCTCAAAAACCAAACTAATAATAGAAGAATAAACTTAATCATCCTTGCCCTTGAATAAGAAAAAAACAATATACTAAGTTGTGCCTCCAGGGAGCTTGTTGTTCTTTATGAATTGATATAAAGACGACGTTAATCTAATCACAAAAGCTCAATTAATCAGAACCTTTTGAATGTCATTTTTTAATCGATAGTATAGTTTTTTTGTCCTTTGCCGCGATAACCTGTAAAAGTCCACCTTGGAAGAAGAGCAGCTTTACAGATTAACGGCACGTGCACACAACATGTAAATTTTGGCTTTCACAGGTTATACACACGTGACCAAACACCCGCACACCAGGTTATTCCTTCGCTTGCACTTCCCCTCCCACTTCCGAGCCCACCCGTACCGCATCCCCTCAGCCGGTTTTCTCCTCAGGATAAAAATACAAAACTGAAAATGAGTCGCTTTTCCCAAATTTCCGAGGTACAAAACTCTCTTGAACTGAGTCACTTTGACGCATAATAAATTTTTTTTTAAACATGTGACTCTTCGGTGAAGGGATCCAATAAATAGATCTGGTAATAACTGAAAAGTTTTACTCATTTAAGATAGAGGTTATTTACTTGATTATTTATATCATGGTTAAGGTTACTGTTTGTGGTGCTGCTGGTGGTATTGGACAACCACTTTCGTTATTATTAAAGTTGAATCAAAACGTTGATGAATTAGCATTATTTGATATTGTTAATGCCAATGGGGTTGCTGCTGATTTATCTCATATTTGTAGTCCAGCTAAAGTAACTGGCCATCAACCTGCTAATAAGGAAGATAAACTGGCTATTACATCTGCTTTGACCAATAGTGATTTAGTTATTATACCTGCTGGTGTTCCAAGAAAACCGGGGATGACTAGAGCTGATTTATTTAATATTAACGCTTCGATTATTAGAGATTTGATTGCCAACGTTGGTAAGACTTGTCCAAACGCAGCTATTTTGATCATTTCAAATCCAGTCAATGCTACTGTTCCAATTGCAGCTGAAGTTTTGAAAAAATTGGGTGTTTTCAATCCAAAAAAATTATTTGGGGTTACTACTTTAGATTCCGTTAGAGCAGAAACTTTCCTTGGTGAATTAATCAATGAACCTCCAAAATCGTTAAAGGGTAAGATTTCCGTTATTGGTGGTCATTCCGGTGATACCATTGTTCCATTAATCAATGTCAACTCGACCATTTCTGCAAAAAGCTCAAAAATCACTCCGGCTCAATATAAAGAGTTCGTCCATCGTGTTCAATTCGGTGGGGATGAAGTTGTCAAAGCTAAGAATGGAGCCGGTTCCGCCACTTTATCAATGGCCTATGCCGGCTATCGCTTTGCTGAATCAGTCTTAGATTCTTTGGCTGGTGGTAAAACTAATACTTCGGTCGTTCCGGAAACTTCGTATGTCTATTTACCAGGATTACCAAATGGTGAAGAGTTATCTAAAAAATCATTAAATGGCGCTACTTATTTCTCAGTCCCTGTTATTTTAGAAAAAGGTGAAATTAAATCATTCATTAATCCTTTCGATTCTCTCACCATCACTGAAAATGAAAAACAATTGGTTTCTGTCGCTTTAAATGGGTTGGAAAAATCAATTGCTCAAGGTACTAACTTTGTTAAAGGTTCTAAAATATAGTTTTCTCTCATCATCTGTTTATATTAGTTAATTGTTCTTTAGGTTAATGCATGTGTTTATATAATAGTTTCAAAATTTTTGCAATCATTAAATCCACGCCCGTACATTCCACTCCACCGCATGCCAAGGGTATAACTATCTCATTACGCGTTTGCAAGTTGATAACTTCCTACTTACAAATGAACTGATGTTATAGACTGTAACTGATATTATGTCAGTTAAAAATCTTAATGTCGATTTGGCTGCATTAACCACTGACCCGCTATCCAAATCCGCCTTTACTATCAAAGATTTGATCGATTTAAATGATCCAAAGCTATCTCATAAACTGAACCTATCAGTAATTGGGTTTATAGATTTAAATGCCTTTTTCGCTCAATGTGAGCAAATTCGTCTTGGTTTAGACGATGATGCTCCGGTAGTTTGTGCCCAATGGCAATCATTGATCGCAGTATCTTATCCAGCAAGAAAATTTGGTATAAATCGAATGGATACTATTCAGTCAGCTAAAAAAAAATGTCCAAAGTTAATCATAGCTCATGCTGCTGCTTTCAAAAAGGGTGAAGACCATTGGCTGTACGTGAAAGGTCTCCCGGATCAAACTGTTTATAAGGTTTCTTTAGATCCTTATAGACGTGAATCTCGAAAAATTATAAAAATTTTGAAAGAAGGTTGTGATATGGTTGAAAAAGCAAGTGTCGATGAAAGTTATATGGATTTTGGAAGATTGGTTTATCTGAAAATACTTTCTTTTTTCCCCTTTCTTCAAGATTTAGTAAGAGAGCATAATCCTGATACTTATTTACCTTCTATCCCGAAAACTTTACCGGAATCTCTATATTGGGTTGGTGATATCTACAAAACCCCTGAAGAAGATGCTTGGTTCTCGGAATCTCAGGCTGGAGCTGAACCAAAGCCTCTAATTAATGATTGGGATGATATATGTCTGGTTATCGGATCGCAAATCCTATATGATTTAAGGAATCGTGTCTTCAAGGATCTTGGTTATACAACATCTGGTGGATTAGCTCGTAATAAAAGACTAGCCAAATTGGCTGGTGGGTTTATTAAACCGGATATGCAAACTATTGTTCGAAATAAACTGATTCATAGATTTTTAAACAATTTTGAACTTATCGATATAACTGGAATGGGTGGTAAAACTGGTGACGTTATCTTATCAAAATTTGATGTTCCGGGAGATATCAATTCAATTAAATTTTTACGAGAACATTTCCTGTTAGATCAATTAAAACAAGAATTACCAAATGACTACCCATTAGCAGAAAGAGTGTTTAACTTGGTAAGGGGTAATTATATTGAAGAGTTAGTATTACGAACATCAGTCAAATCCATGATGTCAAGAAAGAATTTCCTCGTTAATGCTTTTGTTGATAACATATATGACACTTGCGACTGGTTGAAAGTGTTTGTGGGAGATTTATATAGCAGACTAATCGAATTAGATGACGAGAATCTAAACTTATCCATGCTGCAGCTTGATTCCGACCGTGAAAAAGGCTCAATCATGAGACCGAAAACGATTAGCATTCAATTAACTACATCTTCTTATACAAAACTTTCAAAACAAACTCCAATACCAGTATCAAGATCTCTCGAGAAGCTAAGAGTGTCAATGACAAACTTGACTTTCAGATTACTAGTTGAGTTATTGGAAAATTCAAATGTTCCTTCCTTGAACAATGGTAAGAGACCAAGGTTACTCAAGGTCACCGATTCGATGGACGTTTTGAAAAATTACAAGATTATGCCATTGGCTAATTTATCAGTGGTTATATCCAATTTTGTCAAGACCACCGATTCAAATCTAATTGACTCGTATCTTGGTAACCCCAATAACAAAGGTTTGTTAGCTAAGCAAGACATTGAAAAAATGTTTAGTGAAGTTAACACTGAACAACCTAAACAAGATTTACCTGCTCCAATTGAAAAGAAAAGTAAGAAGCCGGACCAAGCATACGTTAAAAAGTTATTTGAGGATTTTCAAATCAGTGAAAACGAAAGAAAGGAAGAACAGGCTCAAATTTTGAAATCCAAATCAGCTTCTCCAGCTCCTCAATTCAAAGAAGACAAAGAATACATCAAAAAGTTATTTGATGAATTTGAGTCCAGTAATGCACCAGTGGACCCACCCAGAACTGCACCTAAATTCAAACCTAAAGTAGATTCAAAGCCGCCAGACTCCAATTATAACGTCTTGAATACTCTACGATCGTCCTCAAGCCTGTCGACTTCAGAGGAGTCAAACAAAAGCTTACTCGAGAGCCTTATTCGAACCAGATACTGTGACAAATGCCATGTCCCAGTTGAAGATGTATTTGAACATGTGGACCTCCATTATGCTATGGAACTCTCCGAAAAATTAAATGGGACATCAAACCAAAACGAAATAAATCCTAAACCAGAAAGTAGTAAAAGAACAAGCCATCAAAATAAACAAGAAAATCCAAAAAAGAAAAAACTCGACAAAGGCCAAACAAAGCTACCCTTCTAACTTATATTTATTCTCTATAGATAACGCTGTAATATACTAATGATTTAAACCGTAATACATTTTTTTAGCAGTAATAAAGCGTCCTCACCGAATTTTTTTTGTTCGGTGACCGAGGAAAAGTTAGAAATGCAATCTACATACTTGACCTCTTCACTGCCCTTAACATAACGAAGCGTAGGTACTTTTATAATAGGCAAGCATCATGTCGAAAGTGAATGATAAGGCATTGCCCTTTGCTGACGCAGCTACGATAGGTATGTTTCAATTAGATTTGAATAATCAATTTTTTTTTGTGGGGGAGAGAACCAATACTAACAATTTTCATTAGTAAGAGCTAATCAAAAGGATAGTTACTTTGAATCGTTATTTCGATCTCAATTCCAGGACGTTTTACATATATTGAAGGGCCAAAGATTCATCAACACGTATGGGAATGAAATAACTGTGGGTGCCAAAGCTATATACCTTATACTAACTACATTACTTGGAGCCAGAACTTTGGGTGAAGAATACGTTGATTTAATATATGTAAATAGGTCAGGAAAAAGATTCCCCAGAATCTTACCCAAGCTTGGATTTATATTTTCTTATGCAATCTTACCGTACTTGATCAACAGACTAGTCAAATACTATAAGCCCAAACAAGAGGAAGAAGACCAAAATAAAAGCTCCAAGAAACAAGTAATACTTCAGTATCTTTCATCATATGATAAGGTTTTAGATACTTTGATGAACTTGCATATTGCTATTTTTTACTTTCAAGGTGAGTTTTACTCATTGTCCAAACGTATATTTGGTTTGAGGTATGTCTTTGGTCATAACAAGGATCCCAGGAAATTACAGAAAACTGGTAATTACTCGTTTTTAGGGGCTATTATATTACTACAGTTTGTATTTGAGTCTCTTGTCAAATTCAAAACTTATCAAGACAGTCTTAAAAAATCAGATACCAGTGAAGAGGACGAAGAATCGAAGCCATCCAGAATTAAATCCATTAAACAATTAGAAACATACAATGAATCGTTCACTGAAGATATTAAACTAAGTGAACGGGTAAATTTCGACCTTTCAGACCCAAAGCAACTACCTTACATCCCTGAAGCTTCCAGATCGTGTATGTTATGTTTATCACCAATGACCAATCCTTCTGCTGCCAATTGTGGCCATATGTTCTGCTGGGTCTGCATTGTTGATTGGATCCGTGAACACCCCGAGTGCCCCTTATGTAGACTGCAATGTCTCGAACAGAATCTCCTCCCTCTCCGCTAATGCCATCTGTATAGTTCAATCCATAGTAATGATATATCAACCGTTAGCTACTTTGTTAAGGTGTATGGATGTTTGTACCCAACGTTAAAGGTAAAAAAAAAAAAAAAAGAAAAAAGTGAAAAAAATCTCAACATGAAATAATCCGTGGCCTAAAACAACAAAGTAACTTGGCTTGATCTAGATTTAAGCTGTTCAACAATTAGACTGTTCAACGGGTAAACTGTTCAGTAATTCATTAAGGGGGAAATAGGAAGAGGATCCTTCAAACTCTGCTTCGGTTCGATCTATATTCTGTCCAAAAAGGTTTTTTTTTTCCTGCTCGAGGAGCATCATAAACATACCATCATGAGTTCGAACAGTGGGTTCAACTTACCCTATTCAACTGATAATCTGGATGATTTAGAGAAAACACACGCCGGCTCAACTAATGACGGCTATTCCAAGACATTCAAACCAAACAAACACCAACCAATACTCACTAGAATCAATAATAGTATAAACGCTCTTTTTGGATCTATTCAATCATTTTCATTGAAATATAAAAAAATACTGATTTTCTTAGTAACTTTTATATGCTTGTCACTTTTCACATCGGTACCTTTTGTTCCACATTTCAGAACTGGTAGTCCCAAAGTTGTTATTATATTAGCTGCAAATGAAGGTGGTGGTGTTCTTAAGTGGAAAGGACCTCAAGAGTGGTCAGTGGAAAGATCTTCAATCGCTAATAAGAAACAATATGCCAAAACTCACGGATACGGTTTAACCATCAAAGATATGACTATAAAGAAGAGATACTCCCACGAATGGAGAGAATCTTGGGAAAAAGTAGATATTATGAAACAAACAATGAGACAATTTCCAAATACTGAATGGTTTTGGTGGTTGGATTTACATACTTATATCATGGAACCCCAAATATCATTAGAAAAACATTTCTTAAACGATTTAGAAAATGCTACTTATAGATCCCCCGAAACATTTAATCCGCTTGGTCTTCCTGTTGACATTCCTTACCTCAATTATGACAACCCAATTGATATGGTCATTACTCAAGACTGTGGGGGGTTCAACTTGGGCTCGTTCTTAATGAGAAGATCTTCTTGGTCTGATATGCTTCTTGATATTTGGTGGGATCCTGCAATGTACGAACAAATGCATATGCAATGGGAACATAAAGAACAAGATGCTTTGGAAACTTTATACTCCTCCCAACCATGGATCCGAGAAAGGATCGGGTTCTTACCTTTAAGAACCATCAACTCATTCCCTCCTGGTGCCTGTTCCGATAAAGCTGATGATCCCCAATATTTCTTCCAAAATAATGACTTTGTGGTCAATATGGCAGGGTGTGAATGGGGCAGAGATTGCTGGGGTGAAATGGAGAACTACAAAGCTCTTTCAAAGAAACTTCATAAAAGATGGTGGCATTTATGGTAATCATTAATGGTTATTGTAATTTATTTTTCACAAACCATCCTTCCTTTCTTTTCTTGTTTTTCTTTTTCTTTTTGTTTCACCTTTCACCGAAAACTTTCTACCCACCCATTCTCTCCTGTTATTAGTACGTGTATAGAGCCTTTTTCAAGCATCAACCAACCAATTCACATTTATCATTAGAATTTGTAGTATTCTTCTACTACTTTAGACCAAGTAGTGCAGTAACCGTTATGACAATTTTTTTTTTTGGTTCGTTCCTGTCTGGAGAAAGGAAAAACTATAAACTCGAAAAAAACCCAAAAAAATAGTAAATAACACTGAAGGGAACGCTAAGCGCTCGAAAACTTAATTGATATACCCACCGCCGAAGTCGTCTTTCAAGTGCCTAGAGATCGTTGAAGCCATGTCCAACTTTTGGTTTAATGATGGAAACCAGAGCAGTGGTATTCCAAAAGAAGATGCGTTCTTGAATAATATTTTTGACCAGGCCGCTCAGTCAAATAATCAATCCAATCAACAAGTACCGCATAATAATCAATCAATGGATACGGAAATGCTTTCAAACCCTCAGCAGACTCCCAACCAACAAGGCTTTCCTTCCCAGCAACAACCGCCTTCAGCACAACAACAGCAGCAGAAAAGCTTAGATAAGTCGAAACAAGAACAACTTCTTCAGATGAGACAACAAATAATGCAACAACAAATGCTTCATGCCAAACAACAGAAACAACAACAGGAACAACAGCAGTTTTCTCCAAGCAACATCCCCATGTCAGCATCACCTCAGCCATCTAATGCGCCGACTCCTCAACAAATGATGAATATGAATCAAGGTGGAAGAGGTCAAGGCAATTCTCAAGTAAACCTGGTGTATGCTCCTAGTCCGGTAAATAATATGAACTCTCCTGGTATGGTGTCATCAACCACTCCTCAATATAGTCATCTGGCTGGAACTCCTCAAATCCCACAAAATTTATCGAGACCCCAACTGCAACCATCAAATCCTCAACAAAACCCGAAACCAATGCAAGGTCCAGCTCAACACCAGGCCCAGCAAGCACAACAGCAACTAGTCAGTAAGCTCAGTCCACAACAATTACAGCAGCTCCAATACGAATTGTTCATAGCTACCCTCAATGACTTTATGAATAGTCGTAATACACCAATAACTCAACAACCGATTGTTAATGGTAAAAAAGTTAACCTTTTACTTTTACATTTGTTATCTCAAAAACTTGGTGGGGGTCAACAGTTAATGAAAGCCCTTCAAAACATACAACCTCAACAAGGTAATTCTTGGACTGCCATTTGTCAAAGATTAGGTTTTTTCGAAGGTATAAATGTACAACAAGATTTCAACTCGAGAATTCAAATCGAAAAGGAAACTGCAAATGTCTATATGCAATACGTGCTTCCTTATGAGCAATATGGTCAAACTCCAAATGGTGCAAGAGACTTACAAACGAAAAGAATGATGTATCAAAAGAAAATATTTCTAAAACTTCAACAGCTGCAATTGCAACAGCAACAACAGCAACAACAACAACAACAGCCACAGCAGCAACAAAATGCTCCTAATCAACTACAACAGCAAATGCAAAATCCACCATCAAGACATATATCTCAAAGCAATATGTCACCTCCAGCCAACATCAACTCACCCGGAATAAACAATGTCCCTACACCAGGTGCTGGGATGATACACCAGAGCCCAATTCCAAGCTCAGCTCCTACTCCCCAACAAAGAAAGCTTTCTCATGTTAGTAATCCATCGGCTCACAATTCACCTGCTGTCTCACAGTCGCCGTACATGGCTCAACAAACAATTTCAAGAAGCGGAAGTGTAGTTCAACAACATACTCCTCAACAACATTCCCAACCACCACCTCAAAATCAAACTCAGCAAACCATGCAAAAACCTACGAAGCCTAAACCACAAAGAACACCAAATGACCAAGCTTCCGAATCGCCTCAACTCGATAAACCAGATAAGGAACTAGAATTCAATATTATAAAAAACTATGTACCTCTCCGTAAGTTGGTGGAGACTCATGATGGGTTTGATATCAAAGCCTTATCAAGTTTAGCCAGTGAAATTGAATTAACCAAACCAGTTTATTTATTTGCTCCTGAATTGGGTTCGATCAATGTGCATGCTTTAACCATGGCGTTGAAAAATTATACTGTTCCAAATAGTGGCGAAATAATGAGTGCATTAAATACATTGTTAGTGACTACTTCTGACTCCAGTTTCTCTTTCAAAGTTACGGACTGTCTTGAACTTCTAGATTCATTGGCTCTGCTTGGTTTAAAAGTCTTAGATCATATTATTGGCAAAAAGTCTAAACATGCTTCTGTTTATGAAGACGCTAGTAAATTAAGTGAAAATAATCCTATTGATGATGTATTTAAAAAATATACTGGGAATCAGCAAATGTTTGGTGAAGATGTTACATATGTTGTGGATTCGTTATCAGCTGAAGTTATTGAGGATGAAGACTCAGACTTAGATTTGGATGAAGTTTTCTCTTATGAAGAAGAAAATGATACCCCAATGTCGAATATCGAGGAAGAGCCAAAGTTAGAAAAGTTCGGTATTACAGATTATAATACTACAATACTTAAATTCAAAGAAGAGAATAAATATCATTTCAGCAAACTTCAAACCAAGAGTGCTGTTGATGAGCAAGTAATGTTAGTTGACCAATTAATAACTATTACCATGATTTTGAGAAATCTTTCATTTGCAGAGGATAGCAAAGCTGTTATGGCCAACGATTCATTATTCAAAGATTTATTATTTACATGTGTTAAGTACATTGCCAGTTATCCTGATAAATTTAAATTCTATAGGAAAAGGTTATGTATCTTAAAAGATTGTTTATTAATGTTAGATAATATTGCATTTTTGATGGAATTGAGGACTTTAGAAGAAGCATTCTTATCATTCATTTTAATTAGTGCATTTGGACCCAAGTTAGATGAAAATGAAAAGGAAGAATCTGGATTTAAAATTCCTTATGCTAATTTAGATATGTTTTCTTATTTACCATTTGGTATTGATGCATTTACTAAATTATTGGTACGTGAACCTAGAAATAAAACATTAATGCAAGCAGTTCTTAGTGGTAGTTTAGCAGCATCATCATCAAACAGTTTCCCATCAGTCATTTCAATCAATATTAGCGCTCAAGATCAACAAGAAACCAAAAAATTAATGGATGCTTATTTCGGTGATGATAATTCTACAAAAGAAGCTAAACTTTTAACTAGATCATTTAAATTATTAATGAGTGTGATACCATTTGATTCTAACAGTTTTGAATTTGCCAAATTCACTTTCATAAGAGCTCCAACTTTATCCCAAGCATTATTTGGTGTTAAATTATTAATCGATTTAATTCCTTATGATGAAAATTCCCCATTGAATGATGTTTTAGTTGAATGGTTACTTGCCAATAAAGATATTTTACTTTCAAACTTTGCCAGAATTTCACTTTCTTTAGTTACTGAAGCTTCAAAATATGGTCTTCATTCTAACGAAAGTAAAATCTTGTCTTTAGTAATTTTGAAAGCTCTAATTGTTGTTAATTCCTTAGTTGGTAATGCCTTATTGTATTATAGAAATACCCCATCGTCTCCTTTGAAAGATGAGCTTTCCAAATTAACCGATGCTTATAGGGTATTGCCCGACGAAACATCGACCTTGGATAGTTTTATCGCCCCAAACGTCGACGTGGATGTCAGTCAAGAACTTTTACGTTTACTCAGATTGTTAAAATCTTTTTAATACAAGCCTATTCACTTCTTAGTTTCGAATAAACTGAAACAAAAAACAAATTGAAAGAAAAAATAAAAAAGAGAGAAAAACGTCAATATATGAATATTTTTTTTTTTGTATAATTACATTTAATATAGATATAAACTATTGTAACAAGGCTCATTGAAGATACAACTTTAGAAAAAGGTTAAAAAATCCATACTTTACCTATTAAGCACATCTCCTCATGTTATCTAAAGTACAAGTTGCTTTGCAAAATCACTAGTTTTACTTACTTGAGTAACTCTATATTCCGGGATTCTTTAGAATTTCTCAAAATTCCGTTGACCGATACTTATGCTCCCCGTTAATACTAACGTCAGTTACGTAAACAAACAGATGTCCGGTATAACAATAAGGGAGAATTTTAACCAATCAGTAGATTTATATCGATAATCAAGTAGTATAAAGGCTTAAACGAAAAGGGCTGCAAAGGGATAGTAGTTCCTAAATAGAGTAGGTTTATCATTATCTTGAGGGTTGTGCTCAAAACAAAATATTTTGCGATAAGAATTTTGCAGATAATGCTAGCTGGGGAGTATATATATATGTAAGTAGGTAGAATAAAAAGTGGACTTGGTGGAGATGGCCTTCAACTACAATTGCAATGGCTACTGCTGCTCCAGTTAAAGCTACTCCAAGTGCACCACCAGCAGATGACAACACCACTGGTGGGAAGTTACTTCCAGGTGAACATACTCTTCCAGCTAGTTGGTGGACTTCAGAGAAGATATTCGAATTAGAGAAAAGAGCTATATTCAATAAATCATGGTTATTTTGTACTCATGCTTCACGTTTTACCAAAGCTGGGGATTATTATGCTTTTAATGTTGTTGGTATACCATTTTTCATCATCAAATCCAAGGTTGATGGAGAATTAAAGGCATTTCATAATGTTTGTCGTCACCGTGCTTACCCTGTTGTTAGAAAAGAAAAGGGATCGTCGATTGTTTTAGGATGTAAATACCATGGATGGTCTTATAACAGTGATGGTAAATTAACAAAAGCTCCTCATTTCGATAATGTTGAAGGCTTCAAGAAGGAAGAAAATTCCTTATTCCTATTAAGACTCATGTCACATCTCATGGATTAGTCTTTGTTAACTTTAATAATGATACATCAGAAAATTTCATCCCATTTGATAAATGGTTTGAAGGAATCACTCAAGAATTCGACGAATTTGATTTTTCAGATTATGAATACCATATGTCTTATGAGCTTGATGGTCAATTCAATTGGAAAACCTTGATGGATGGTTATCAAGAATGCTATCATTGTCCAACTGCTCATCCTGGATTGAACTCTGCTTTCCGTATGGAGACATATAAAGTTGCTGGTAAAACTAGATACTGTCGTCATTATGCTGAAATCATTAGAAATGAGCCAGAAGCCGAGCAAGAAAAAGAACCAGAACCAGATTCGTCTTCCTGGTTTGGTTTTGGGCAAAAAACCAGTTAAACAAGAACAACCAAAGCAAAAGAAGAAAGAGAACGTCGGTGGTGAATTCGATGGATTATGGGTTTATACCTGGCCAAGTAACGGAATCAACTGTTACTCTCCAGCTTGGTACTCAATTAGAGTATTACCCATTACGGCTACCCATACCATCTTACAATACGATATCTACACCAAAAAGGGCTTGGATGAAAATACAAAGAAAGAATTTGTAGACTTTTTACAAATGGTTGAAATCGAAGATTTCAACTTATGCCAATTAACTCAAAAGAATTTAAACCAAGGTGTATATACGTCTGGTTTTTTGCACCCAACAAAAGAATCCGGTGTCTTATACTACCAAGGCTTGGTTCGTGACATGGTTAAGGAACACTATGCTTTGGAAACCGCCAAAGGTGGCCCAATCAATCCAGCCTTTCGTAGGTAAAACTTCTTCCAATAAAGACGTTGAAGAATTACAAGAAATCTGCAACCAATTGGAGTGTCAAGGCTCCAGCCCTGAAACTTCACTTGATTGGTGATTTTCTCCTTTATATCAAAGATATGTTTAAATCTATGTTTGCGTGTTCTACTCCTATTGTAATTATCCATATGCCTATAGATATATGCTTATATATATACTTGTATATATATATATAATCTTATGATCTTATTTGCAGCCTTACCCTCGGCACATGCCGATTCTCATTAAAACCCCCCGCCAAAAAATGACTGGGGATTTCGCTAACAAAACAAAAAAAAAAAAAGCCGAAAAATGAGGAAAAAAAGTGAATCATTTGAATTTTGATCAATTTGTTAGTCAGCGGCTACTTCTCTTCTTGAAGATTATCAAAGAACATAGGAGTCTTCTAGTAATACACAGAGCTAGCCAGTTGCAAGATGTCATTTGTCGGTGGAGGAGCCGAGTGCTCGGTTAATGGGAATGCAGTTTCCCAGTTCAATAAACATACTCAACAAGATAGATCATTGCAGAGGCAAACAGCCAATCAGCCAGGTTTTTTACCAGGAAATCAGGGATTCAAGAATGAAAATATGATGAATCAAAGAGATAGACAGAATTTGGAACAGTTTATGAATAACAGTGGAGCCAACCAGTCAAGTTTCCAATTCCAGCCGATGAGACACGAATTGAATATGATCCAACAGAATAACCATCAAATGCCGATGAATAATCAGCAAAGCTCATGGACAAACGAGTTCCAAACTCATACTCCGTCGCCAGTTACCAAACACAGTACTCCTAACATTGTTGGAAAAACCGCGCTGCCTATCAACTCCCAATGGGCTAGTGAGTTCAGTACACAATCAATGGAACAAAATCAGGCTATGCATAATCCTCAAAGTTATAATCAGAATCCAAGTATGCGTATCGGTGGTTACCGTCCTATGATGGGGATGTCTATGATGAATGGAGGGATGATGAACCAAATGAATCAACAACACCAACAACCCCAAGCTGATGTACAAACTAATCAAGAACTGCAAGTTGATTGGGATAATCAATTCAAAGAAATTGAAGAATTGACTAATAAAGTTGAAGAACCCGAAGCCAAGGAAAAAGAAGAAGAACCAGAAATTGTTATCGATGATAAGTATCAAGCTACATTTCAGGAAGTTTGGGATAGTTTAAATAGTGATGAAATTGAAAATGATTTCATCTCTCAACAATATGAAGATTTTAAAGAAACTCAAAGAGAAATGTTACCAGCAGACTTATCACAATGGGAAAGAGATTTCGCTAAATATGCATCAACAAGAGCTCATTTTGGTGAATATCAATTTGAAAACAAATCAAATAATCAATTTTTAGATTTACCAAAAGAAAATGATCCTTATGAAATAGGTTTACAATTGATGGAAAATGGTGCAAAATTATCAGAAGCTGCCTTAGCTTTTGAAGCTGCTATACAACGTAACCAAAACCATATTGATGCTTGGTTAAAATTAGGTGAAGTTCAAACTCAAAATGAAAAAGAAATTGCGGGTATTTCTGCTTTAGAAAAATGCCTAGAATTACATCCAGAGAATTCAGAAGCTTTAATGACTCTAGCCATTTCCTATATTAATGAAGGTTATGATAATGCTGCTTTTGCTACTTTAGAAAGATGGATTTCAACAAAATATCCTCAAATTTCTGAAAGAGCTCGTCAACAAGAATCTTCAATTAATGATGAAGATCGTTATACCTTAAATAAAAGAGTTACTGATTTATTCATAAAAGCCGCTCAACTTTCTCCTGATAAAGCAAATATGGATCCTGATGTTCAAATGGGATTAGGGGTTTTGTTTTATGCTAACGAAGACTTTGATAAAACAATCGATTGTTTCAAAGCTGCTTTATCAATTAAACCAGATGATCCTGTTTTATGGAACAGATTGGGTGCTTCCCTTGCTAACTCAAGCCGTTCAGAAGAAGCAGTTAACGCTTATTTTAAAGCTTTGGAATTAAAACCAACTTTTGTTAGAGCAAGATACAATTTAGGTGTATCTTGTATCAATATTGGCTGCTACAAAGAAGCTGCTGAACATTTATTAAGTGGTTTGGCAATGCACCAAGTTGAAGGTCACGAAGAGCCTACTCTCAATAACAACCAATCTTCTTCTTTGATGGAAACCTTGAAAAGAGCTTTCATCGCTTTGGATAGAAGAGACTTGATCGAATTTGTCAAACCCGGAATGGATCTAAACCAATTCCGTGGTGAATTTAATTTTTAGTTCTACTTTCTACTGATTGTACATATGCTTCTTACTAATAAACGATATCAACGATTAGTCATACTGCTAACTTGTGTAATATGTTGGCTCATATTTGCAACTTATCATTATCGAATCAATGTAATTCTTTATCACCTGACTTTGCGAAACTGAGTCTTTGTAGAATGAGTCAAACTAGAAAAAAATTTTTTGATAAGTCAAATACTGTATAAAATGCTTCATGAAAAAAGCGAAAAATCGAAAAAAAACCAGTTTTAAAGGCTTGACTCCGACCATTTTTAATTCGATCTGATCTGAAACAGTCAGTAAAACATAATGACTTTCCCTGTATTGCCGGTGATCTCTTCACCTGCTGATAAAGCTGAGATTGAAAAGTTTAGTGTTGTTGGTAAGATTTTACTTCCAGTTGACTCATTCAAAATTTCGAAACACTTTATCAATCAATTTCCCCACTCTATCGATGTTGACGTTGATGCTAGCCAATCTGATATTAATGTTGATCAAGCTGTGGAGTTATTGAACCATGGTATAAAAAAACTCCTCATTAAAGAGAGCCAAGTTGAAGATTTTATAGAATCTGCTGGCTTACCAAGTTATAGATTTATTGTTAGAACATCGACATCACCAACTGATAAGTTATTGGCCACCAAAGCAGCTTTTGCAGTAGATTCAGAAATCTCCCAAGATACTTATAAACAATTGAGTTCTAGTGGTAATAGGGAAATTTATTACATTGGATCTTCAATTACTCAAGACTTGGCCAATAAACTTGCTGCATTAGGTATAGTCCCGATCATTGAATCATCAAACTTATCTACTAAGGCCTCTGAAAGTGGAAAGATTTCAATTTCTTCACTTTTCACTTCTACCTTGACAACCGACCGTCCAGATGGTCTTTTCACTACTTTAATCACTACACCTGCTCCTGCTTATACTGCTTTAGGGGTTGTATATTCTTCTATCGATTCAATCCATGCTGCAATTGCTGAAGGTGAAGGTGTTTATCAATCTCGTAAACGCCGTGATGAATTATGGTATAAAGGTAAAACTAGTGGTGCTACCCAAAAATTGATCAAATTGGAAAAAGATTGTGACTCCGATTTGATCAAATTTATTGTTGAACCAAGAGAAGGTTATGGATTCTGTCACTTGGATAATAACTTCACTTGCTTTCACGATGGTGAATTAGTTACCAAAGATGAAAGTTATGGTTCTGGTTTGGCTAAATTAGATAATACCTTAGTTCAAAGATTTAATAACGCTCCTGAAGGTTCATATACAAAGAGATTATTTAACGACGAATCTTTATTGACCGCAAAGTTGAAAGAAGAATTAGACGAATTAATCGAAGCTGAAAGTAAAGAAGAAGTTTCTTGGGAAGCTGCAGATTTATTCTATTTTGCAATGGTTATGTGTATTAAAAAGGGAGTAAGATTAGCCGATATTGAAAGAAACTTGGATATCAAGAGTGGTAAGGTCACTAGACGTAAAGGTGATGCTAAACCAGCTTATTTGAAAAAGGAAGAACCTGCGGCACCAGCACCAAAACCTGAACCAATAAATCCAGAATATAAAATGGAAACCATTGTTTTGAATGAAAAAACTGATCCAAAACTTGTCGAAAAGGCTTTAACTAGACCAGTTCAAAGAACTTCAGATATAATGAAATTGGTTTTACCAATTATCGAAAAAGTTCAAAAAGAAGGTAACAAAGCTTTAATTGAACTTACTGAAAAGTTCGATGGTGTTAAATTAAATGATCCAGTATTAAAAGCACCATTTCCAAAAGAATTAATGGAAATAAGTGATGATATGAAAGAAGCCATTGATATTTCCATTTCTAATATTGAAAAATTCCACGCTGCTCAATTACCAAAAGAAAAAATCACTACTATAGAAACATCACCTGGTGTTTACTGTTCCCGTTTCGCTAAGCCAATCGAAAATGTTGGTCTTTACGTTCCAGGTGGTACTGCAGTTTTACCATCAACTGCAATGATGTTGGGGGTTCCAGCTAAAGTTGCTGGATGTTCAAATATTGTAATTGCATCACCACCTGCGAGAGCTACTGGTAAATTGACTCCAGAAGTTGTTTATGTAGCTCATAAATTAGGAGCTTCAAGTATTGTTATGGCAGGTGGTGCTCAAGCTGTCACCGCAATGGCTTACGGTACTGAATCAATTGTTAAATGTGATAAGATTTTAGGTCCTGGTAACCAATTTGTTACTGCTGCTAAAATGTATGTTCAAAACGATACTCAAGCGTTATGCTCAATTGATATGCCAGCTGGTCCATCCGAAGTTTTAGTTATCGCTGATAATGATGCAGATGCAGATTTCGTTGCCAGTGATTTGTTATCACAAGCAGAGCATGGTATTGATTCTCAAGTCATTTTAATTGGTGTTAATTTAACAGATGCAAAATTAAAAGAATTCGAATTAGCCGTTCGTAAGCAAGCCGAAGTTTTACCAAGAAAAGAAATTGTTGCTAAATGTTTACAACATTCATACTCGTTATTAGTTGATAGTTATGATGAAGCTTTTAAATTATCGAATTCTTATGCCCCAGAACACTTAATTTTACAAATCAAGGATGCTAAGTCCTATGTTCCAGACTATATTCAAAACGCCGGTTCAGTTTTCGTCGGAGGATTATCGCCAGAATCATGTGGTGATTATTCAAGTGGTACAAATCATACATTACCAACTTATGGTTATGCAAGACAATATTCTGGGGTCAATACTGGTACATTCCAAAAATTCATTACTTCACAAAATGTTACTGAAGAAGGTTTGAAGAGTATTGGTAAAGCTGTTATGACATTAGCAGCCGTTGAAGGATTAGAAGCTCATAGAAATGCCGTTCAAGTTAGAATGGAGAAATTAGGATTATTGTAGATGATTTATTTTTGACACCTTATATAATATTTATTATTAATTGTAAATATACAACAGAGTTTATAATTTTGAGGTAATTTCTTTCGAATCTTCTAAAGCATCATAAATAAGAGATTCAAATTTGAATCTATTTTGCAAACAATCGATATTATGCTTTGGTAAAATTGAAGCTCCCCAACATCCAGCTATATCATTTTTAAGATCAATCCAGAAAAAAATATTAGCTAAACCACCCCAGGTCAACGCACCTTTAGGTCTACCAGTTGGGAAATCATTCATTGAATAAGCACAACCAGTTAATGAAAAACCATCGGGTTCAAAATCGGCTGGTAATAATTTATCAATATCTTCACCAAAAGTTACATTAACATTTTGAGGTAAATGATTCTTAATTGCAAATTCAACGGTTTCAGTTTTCAAAATTCTTTTATTAGAATCCGGAGAATAACCTCTAGCCAACCAAATTCTTAAAAATTTCATATAATCGCCAATAGTACCAAAACAGCCTTGACCACCAAGATGTAAATGGGGTTTCAAAGGTACAGGTTCTCCGTTCAAGATCGAAAACTTACCCTTTTTCTTTTTATGAACCTGGATTAAATTTGAAGTATCGTCTACTTCAAATGTGAACAGGTTCATACCAACCGGGTCAAAAATCTCTTTTTTCAAAAAATCACCTAGCTTAAGCCCGGTGATTTCTTGAATTATGAAGCCCAACAAATCCACACTATGACCATAAGCCCAAGCTGTACCTGGCTCATGCACCAAGGGTGTTTTAATTGTTGAAAAAAACTCTAGAGTTGGATTAAGGTTGCTTAAATGATGATTTTTTTTCAACGTTAAAGCAGCATAATCAGCATTCATAAAAGCATAAGATACCCCTGAGGTATGAAGTAGTAAGTCTTTAATTGTAACTCTGTTTTTAGGCTTAGTTGGCTCGCTTAAGAAATCACCAGTTTCCCGGTCAATTGAATTTGGTTGGATCAATTTTAAATCGTCAATTAAAGGTAAGTAATCTGCCGCAAAATCACTCAATTTTAATTGGTTTCTTTCAATTAAAATCAAAGCACCCATGGTGGTGATTGTTTTAGTGCACGAGAATAAAGCAAATATGCTATCGTTGTCAACTTTTTCATTAGTTTTCAATGACTTGATACCCTTTGATCCAAGGTAGATATTTTCATTTCGGTTAGTGAGACCAGCTACTACCGAAAGCAATTGAGGTTGTTCTGAAGACGAAGAAGGGGTCACCAATTCGTCTAGAGAGGTATCTAGCTCCTCTCTCAATTCAGTTACTTGTTCTTTCGACAACATGGAGGGAATAGGAGTAATTCAAAGAAGAATTGCAACCTCCCGGTCGCTGTCACTTTTCAAGATTTTTTTTTTGGGCCGTTTTACAGAACACCCATGCACCAACTTGTACTACGACCTCGGATTGATATAAATCACAAGATGGATGAAAGTGAAATTTAAGACGATGATTCAGACAGGATACATAACAGGATACATAACAGGATACATAACAGGCGAAGGCGAGTGAAATAAGAATAAATAATAAATAATTATATACGAGGTAAGGCATCTATATAGAATAAGTTTCGGTTAAAATTTGAATTTTTTTATTGTTGGCAAATTTTTTTGCATCAATTACCAAGGGTTCTGGCCCACAAGCCACCAACCATTTTTTATTGTCATCATTAGTTTTATTGAGCTGGGAGGCCAAATGGGTAAAGCTGAAGCGGCCAATTTTAATATTTGAATTTGATAAAGATTGTAATTCGATTTCATCATTTGATAATAGCCCAAAAGATTCTTCATCTTCATTACCAGTGATATGGACAGTTATATGGTCAATATAGTTAATGTTTAAAGCATTTAAAATGTATAAATCGGCTTGAGATTTAACTGACCAAAATAAATGGGCCAATTTGCCCTGAGCAAGTAGATGAGTTAGAATAGGCAACCCAAAGGAGATTCCGGAACCACCAACCACAATGGAGATATTCTCTGAGTTGGTCCAGAATTGATCGGGGGTTGAGTTAAATGGACCGGTTAAGCAATATTTTGAAGAGGCATTGAGGTCAAATTGATACGGCTTAACCACCAAGTAAACGGAATCCAGATTCGAGTGAGCAATAGTGTAAGGATGGGTTGGGTAAGCCCAGCACCGATAATCCCAATACGAATAGGATAATCTTATATGAGACCCCGGCGAGAAATCAAAATTATTTGGCAGCTCAATTATTTTTAGATCTGACGATTCGTGTTGATGTAATTTTAAGGTTGTTAAGTAGCCTATTTTTTTATAAAATTGATAACCTAATAATAAGGTTATGACAAGAGTGTACACGGAGACTCCGGGTCTAGCGTGGAAACTAATCAAGTACACAAACAACCATACGGTAAAGTTATGGATTATGTAGAAGTACGTATAATTTCTACGCCTGAAAAAGCTAATTGATATAATTAGTAATAGACAATTTGCAATAAACACAACTACCCCATAGAAATTGAGTAATTTAAAACTCTTCGCCATCAAGGTTCCTTCAATGGACCAAACCACAAAGTAGCCCACCCCGTGGATCAATCCACATGCTATAATCAATCGGGACATCCATTTATGTAAGTCAATTAACTCTAAATAACGAATAACGGGGAAATTGGGCCTTAATATTAAGAAAATGTCAAACGGAATCAAACAATAACTCAATCTTCCGATTCTCTTAATCGACGTCTTGTAGCTCTCACTCAAGTCAACGTTAATCAAGCTGGTACCAATGATTATAATTGACCAGAGCAAAAAGATCGCTACCAACCCGATCCGGTTATTGAGTCGGTATTTTTTCAATACCGTACGAGATAAAACGATACAACCCACATGCGCCAACGAGACCAACGCTATAAAGTGGCCATACTTGATGTTGGCAGTATGATGGTGGTCCTCATGTCTTACTTCCATGTCCAATGGTCAAGAGTGTCACCTTCAACCACGTAATGGAAAACGAACTAAGAGCCAAAAAGACGAACGAAAAAAAAAAAAATCGTAGAAAATTAGTAAACACCCGGACACCGCGATAAAAAAGTTCTAAATACTCTAAATATCTAAATATTCCAAAAATCTCAGACAACCAAAACAAACGAGGAATGAGGCAAGTACCAGACTTCTCCATCTATTTCTCGAATCCTACGAGAAGGTAAGTTTAACCAATGATACATCTGGCCTGATCTGTTTGTCTATTACGTTTGGCCGATACGTCTGGCCCGATATGTTTGTCTAATACGTATAGCAAATGGGTTGTCTGATACTTCAATACGTCAATTTGACATAGGACAAGATACGTTTAGCCATGGGTACGTTTAGACCAGGACACATTTTATGAGGAGATTGTGGTGACGAGATTACCAGTACTTACAAGAACGGAGTTGTAGTGTAACGGATTTCAATAAAGGACAAAATCGACTTTGGGGTGCGGAACTCCATTTGTTTACATCTCGCAAATGGCGGGGGAAAGTGAGACACTCGCGCCTCTGCTGTCGAGGGGGTGACGAGGGGGTGACGGGGTGTGGCAAAGAAAAAGCCGTTGGTTCTCACGGGTTTGTGCATGGCAGTGAGCGTTTGATGTATTATATAGCAATATTATATAGGGGATCTACCTCTGGACCACAACCCGGGCAGTCAAAGGGTTAGAGTAGAGCGAATAGAAAGAATAGAAGAAAGGAGATGTAGTAGAAGCGGTCCGTGCTGCTAGAACTAAGTAACCGAGTTTTTTCAACTAAAAATTCTAGAAAGACTGCGCACGGAAATAAAGTATGATATGGAATCTATTAGGCAGTGGTACAGACAGAATGGTGAGGGAGGCATCCGTTTTAAGAGGCCACACCCTTTCTTTCCGGATCGACTAATAGAGCACAAGAAAAGGAGGCAGAGAATTCTTAGATAGTCCTATTTACCCGTACAGATAACGTAGAGTTAAGCTTTCATATGTATCTGTAAGTAGCCTCCCGTAGCTGCCCATTTAATAGGAGATACTCTTTTGGGTGATAAGCAGAGAGCAGGGTGGATGTCCATTTGTGGTAATTCCGGCCGTCTAACCCTAATTTCAAGGAAGATCGATACTGACCGATACTGACGGGATGCCAGCTACAGGGATATCGAAGGCGAATCTCAGTTACATAGAACGGTGACTTCATCTAACTCTATACAAGAGGGTTGAAAATTAATAAGACCGAAGATTAACTTTATTCCACCATGTAGGAAAACCGATATGATGGATAGGGAAAAACCCTTACAATAGCCACGCCCGATACAATAGACACGATGAACATCTAATGAGTTGTATTTTCTTTAGAGAATTCTCAAGGTGATGTCACTAATTGATGTCAATTAGACACATCTTGTCGAAGGAAGCCATGATAGATGACTTCAACGATGAAATTGGCCGGTGATGTAATTTTGACTGTGGCCAAGATGCAGTCTGGAATTTGTGCGATAAGATGGTGGGTGGTGATGGTCGGTGGTGTATGGATCCCAATCGAGGTTGGTATTCGAAAGAGTAATCGAATTAGGACTGAACTCCGTGGTATTCTGAGCGGAATATCGTGAAGCGAAATACAATTGTTGATGCAACTTATCAAGGAAAATTACCATTGAAACTAAATCTAATGCAATAACCTTTGAATACGTCTGGAAAGGGCAATAACCTACGTAATCCTGGCTGAATAAGCCTATTATTTGACTGAACTCCGTAGTCTAGACTTGTTTTTGTCTCAAAAATTTCAGACAACAAATAAAGGTAATTAAACTTTCTGTTATTATTGGAATTTGTTTGTGGAGATGTATTATTTTTAATGCGTCTTTGGTGATATCAAGTCTTGCCGGAGTGGCCAATGACACGCGGCTAGCCCAGGAGTTCCGTATGGCTGTGCAATCCCTCCCAGCACCCAGGTTCCCGGCCCACCCTCAGTGCTGATCGATACAGCTATTTGTCCAGGAAGCCTACTCAGAGTCTACTGAATGGCCAGCAGACCCTCAGTGGGTTATGTACTATCGCAAATCTATCCGTTTAGAGTACCAGTGGTAATCTAACGAATAATTAACTATGCATAGAACGGAGTCCCGTCTTGTGGTTGGGGTCGGGGTGACGCAAGGCCTAGTGCAGGCTGCATATGCATGCAGTACTAACAAGAAGAAAAGAAAAAAGAAACAAAAAGAAGAAAACAGAGAAAATACTACGCAGTGTCCGGATACCAGGGGGTCGCTTGGGGATTTTCAGGACAAATTCACCCTCATTCCGCCAGGGCACACATACAAGGGTTCTTGCATCATACAAAGTACTATTATTGAATACTGAAAAAACAAAAAAAAAAAAAAAACTATTTTGATCAAGCTTTGTTTCCTGACTTTTTTTTTTTTTAATTCTCCTGTTGTTGTCTCGTAGTCTCCCCTGATATAAATATATCTAAATTTCCGTAACTTTCAATATTTGTTTTTCTCTTGTCTAACAATTATATTAACTGTCTCAGACACCTAGCTATTGCTATCAAGAATATATAATAAGAAAGGATAGAAAGATGGTTTATTCAACGGAATGTGCTAAATGGAAAGCTTATCAGTTCAGTGATCCTTTTGCTGCTGGATCTTTTTTCGTTTGCAACAAAATATCAAAAACTTTTTGTCGTCCCGATTGTGATGCTAGAGCCAGAACCAATTTGAAGCTGGAGATTAAATTTGTCGATGGGTGTCAAGAGGCTATGGATTTGGGCTTCCATCCATGCCAATCTTGTGAACCGGTTAATTTACCTCCAATTGACGTTTCGTTATTATTTAACTGTGTTTCTAGTATTAACCGTCAAATTGGGTTTTTGCCTCCTCTTTTGGATGAAAATGAAGAAAAGAATAACCAAAAGATTAAAGAAAATATCATTGAATCCAAAAAGACCAACGAGGAACAAATTTTGCGTGCTTTTGGCTCCAATGGGGGGTCGAATCGTCGTGCTTCGGTTCCCGCTATCAATTATGATGGCAAATTTTCAAAAGACTTTGAAAATACTAGTCTTTCCAAGAACGACTCGGACCACTATAGATTGGTTGACTTGGCTTGCAGACATTTGGCTTTGGCTGCAGCCATGAATATCTTCCAACCCCAAGCTATTCAAAAATTGGAAGCTTCGGATGAAGGTAACTCTCCTTCCAGTGGTAAAAAGAGAAGAAGAAGAGGTGGGGTGCTTGGTTTTAAGGAATTGGCTGCCAAATCCAAGTTGAGTGCTTGGCATTTCCATCGTGTTTTCAAATCGGTTACTGGATTAACCCCAAAGACTTATGGTGATAAATGTTGGGAATTTGTTAAGAATTTCAAGGATTCTGGTGAATATACTAGTTTCCAAGCTAATGCCACTAGTTATTATCAAACTCCAATTTCCTCCAATTCCAGCAGTCCTAATTTGGAATCGCCAGTTAAAAAACAACATATTAGTCCATCTCCAATTGAATCTCATCAACCTTCAATGCAACAATCGTTACAACCACCAATGCCACAAGCAATCCAACACCAACCATCGCAATTGGTTAGCCCCCAATATAGTGTTCCTCAATCCAACTTTGACTTTAATATGCCAGTTATCGATTATACCCAAGATTTATCTAATCATTCCAGAGCCTTTTCTGCTCCAGATTTGACTTTTTTCAATATGAAACCAAATACCTTGTTTGAACACGCCAAAAGTCATCATCAACCAATGGGGGGCCCAATTGGCTTCTCAAAATACAAGTCCCAACACTACATCGCCTTTACTTCAACAAACTACTTTTGAAATGCCTAGTCTTGAAAACGAACAAGACTACTTGAATGCTTATGACGATGTCAAGATGCCTCTGTTGATGAGTGATGAAGTTGCCGAAGAGATATTTAATAATAATTCTTCGAACCCTCAAGTTAAACCTGAAGATTATGGTCTGTTCAATTTATCTCCAGAATTATTATCTTCTAATTATATTAATTTATAGATTGAGTATCTACTCTGTTTTAATGACGCGATGACCTTTGTTTTTATGATTATATACAAATAATATTTAATTTTGTTAGAATACTAATAATATGTAAGTAATAGTAATGGTGATACGCAAGTAATATAATTAATAAGCCTTTGAGGGAGGTACGGAGGTGCTGTCTGAGTCAAGAAGAAAAAAAAATGAAAAAGAAAACCGGGGCAGTTGGGTCACTGCCATCCACAGTTTATGACATGTGTCGGGGTACATTATCCTGAATCTTTCAAATGGGACCATTTGAAAAACGCAAATCATGGTTTACATCATAACACTTATTGTTTGACTTGGGCGTACTGTACAGTACCGTCCATGACAGGTTTAGTCTATTTCAAAGCAAAGGATCGTCAGCCTATTCTATTCAGGGATGCCAATGGGCCTAGCATTTTATTAGCGCAGCTTTAGCTTCAGATGTACTGGTCTGTGCGTAGATGCGCTGCGTGTCCAGGTTGCAAAGAAAAAATACAAAAAAAAAAAAAAAAAATAGATGTACCGATCCGATTTTTGCGGAAGTCAAAGGACACAAGAAGTTCAACACTGCCATACTGTTGTATGTCGATCCTTACATCATTTCACATAGAACATCTAGAATACAATACATTGAACACCTGCTTCATTAGAATTGTTACTTAATCGGATTGACTAATGTACTTACCGTTCGCTTAATCCTTGTTTGGGAGGATGCTTGCAACCAAAATTTATCTTACCTACATTTATATAGATTAACTTTATACTTAAATTTGCTATAGTTATACCATGATTTGCTACAATTATACTAACAATTACCCTCAAACGACGAACCATTTACTTACGTTTTTTTTTATAGCCAGTCCAACAATTTCAAGTCAAATTTTAGAATTTTCAATGGCCCCCCACTGCCATCAATGACTTTCAATGGCCTTCAGAAGTTCAGTAAGACAGAATGTCTAGAACATCGTAAGCCCTTTGTCCACTTCTTGTGTTAGTCAGCGAATAAACGAGTTTTGCAATCCAATAATATTGGGGGTGCAAAATGTGGAAAATGCCGTAATGCTCCACAGACTTAGATTTGTTTTTTTTTTTTTATGAGTTTTTTTTAATGTTTAAATTTGCCACAAACCCTTGCAATTTCAGGAGCACCGATCGTGCAGCACCCAACCCATCCGGTTAAGCAAAGCGCGAGCCCCCTTTCAACCGGAAGAGGGGATTACATATTAATAATCTAATCTACTCAAAAATATATTTTACATAAAGAGGTTTTCAATACAGAGGTTTTTTTATATAGAGGTTATACTAGTTTTCTTTATAATTATTAACCCGCTCTTTATTTTCGCTAGCTGCATGGACTAATTGGATAAATGCTTCACTAGTGAGATTGGACTTTTTATCGTAAGGGCTTTTGATACTGGATAAGCTTGATTTTGAAAGGTCATTAATGTTTTCATTATCGTCTTTACCAATGGAGTTAATTGCCTCTCTTAGTTTTTTCCAATTCGATAAGGAAGAAGTATCTTCGGAGACTTCGTCGCTCTTATCAACTAAACCTTCTTCGTTAAATAAATTAATTTCGTTTGGATCATCATCGTCTTCAGGTTTGGTATTCTTTCAATTTCTTAACGCGATTATGTAATTTAACTAATTCAATTGCTTGTTTGAATTTCAATTTGGCATCAAAACCTTGTTTCAAATTAGGTAATAAATCAGTATCCTTATGTTCAGGCAGCAATTGAAACTAACCATGGGTCCTCTAAGAGTTGATCCACTGGAGGTCGATTATCAGGATTGAATTGTAATGTCTTGATAATAAATCTACGAGCATCTTTGGAAACATCTTTCCAATAATCAGCATGGAAGATTACCGCGTTATTATTTTTAACTTCATTTATAAAATCTTGCACATTTTCACTTCTAAAGGGTGAATATCCACATAATAATGTATAGGTAATCACCCCCAAGGACCACACATCACACGGTTTCCCGTGCCCGGTTCCTATTATAACTTCAGGGGCAGCGTAGCCAAATGATCCGGCACTGGAAGTCAATTTTTCATCGGGGTTCTCTAATCTTTTGGCAATTCCAAAATCCGCCAACACAACATTGGAATTATCTTCTGGCGTAATATACAATATATTTTCCGGTTTCAAATCTCGGTGAACAATATTCTTATCGTGCAAATACTTCAATGCCTCTAACATTTGTATAATGACCAATGAAGCATCGTGCTCGGTGAATCTCCCCTGTTGAATGATTCGATCAAATAATTCTCCCCCAGTGGCCAATTGCGTCACTATATAAAACTTATCTTTACTTTCAAACCAGTCTCGAAATCCAACTATATGTGGGTGTTTCAATTCCTGCAATAACTTCAATTCATCAATCACAAACGCTTCGTTCCCCTTCAATGCTTTCTTCAATATTATCTTAACCGCAACTTCTTCATTACTTTCATTATCCCTGGCGTATCTTACTATCCCAAACGATCCGGCTCCTAACGTCTTACCAAACGTATAATTGTTCTTGCGCGAATACGACGATGGTTGTCCGCTGATCTTGTTTAAAAACTTCTTCAATTGGTGTCCCTCTTGTCCTTCTGACATTATTGTCACTATACTCCAATCAATTACTTGTTCTTTTAAACGTTTTTCTGCCTTCTTTAGAAATTCCCCCTGAGTTGGTCGTGGTGAAGAGAAAAACTCTGGGACCGGTGTGCGCAAACCGCGGCACGTGATAGACACCACCTCCACTGATTTTGAAAAATTTCAATCTTCCCTGAAGATTCCTCCTTATCCTCCTTTAAACCTCACTGGAGACGACTCACGGAAAGCTCTGTATCGACTAGCGGCTCGTGGTTGGAGATTCCGCTATGGAATTACCCCGGGAAACGATACCCTGAAAGATTTTGTGTAGTTTTTTTTTTCCACTCTTTTGATAACGCACTTCTCTTATATATATATTCAACTCTTGTTTAATATTTGCAAATTGCAGTATACTCAGTAATCATGTTAAGAAGAATAGCCAGAGCTTACTCGACCTGTGGGAAGGTGTTCCCTCAAGAACCAGTGAAACCACAGCTTATCAGCTCGTCAGTCCCTGGGCCCTTGAGTGTCGAAGCAAACAATCAATTGGGGACCATCTTTGATAATAGAGCTGCGTATTTCGTCACTGACTATGAAAATAGTTTGGGTAATTATATAAGTGACGTTGATGGGAACTTGTTGTTGGACGTTTATTGTCAAATATCCTCAATTGCCTTGGGTTATAATAATCCGTCGTTGATAAAAACCGCTCAATCGAAGGAAATGATTGATAGTTTAATTAATAGACCGGCATTGGCTTGCTTCCCTTCGAAAAATTATGCTCAGATCTTAAATGAAGGTATTTTGGCGGCTGCTCCTCCTGGTATGTCGAAAGTTTGGACTGCTTTAAGTGGGAGTTGTGCAAATGAAACCGCTTATAAAGCCGCGTTTATGTATCAAGCTGCTAAGGAAAGAGGTCTGTTGGATTTTAATCACGAAGAATTGGAGTCAGTGATGCAAAACAAATCCCCCGGTAGCTCGAAGAAAGTCATTCTCTCTTTTGAAAATGGATTCCATGGTAGATTATTTGGCTCCTTGAGTACTACCAGATCAAAACCAATCCATAAATTAGATATCCCAGCTTTCAACTGGCCAATGGCCCCCTTCCCCAAATTGAAATATCCCTTGAATGAATTCACCCAGGAAAACTTGGAAGAAGAAGATCGCTGTTTACAAGAATTTGAAAGAATTATTAAAAATGATTGGGAACCTCATCAAATTGCTGCAATCATAGTTGAGCCAGTCCAATCGGAAGGCGGTGATAACCACGCCTCGGCTCATTTCTTCCAAGGGTTGAGAGATATCACTTTGAAACATGATATCCTAATGATTGTTGATGAGGTTCAAACTGGGGTCGGTGCTAGTGGTAAATTCTGGGCTCATGAACACTGGAACTTAACCAACCCGCCAGATATGGTTACTTTCAGTAAGAAATTTCAAGCTGCCGGATTCTATTTCAGCGATGAAAATTTACAACCAAACCAACCTTTCAGACAATTCAATACTTGGTGCGGTGATCCTTCAAAGGCAATCATTGCAAGAACAATCTATAACGAAATTACCCAAAATGACTTGGTCAACAAAACCGCTCAAGTAGGTAACTACTTGTTCCCAAAACTCGCCAAATTGAGTGAGTCTTATGGCTCCTTCTTCAATTTGAGAGGTGAAAATTTTGGTACTTTCATTGCTTGGGACTTTAAGCATGCCGATGATCGTAATAAATTCTTATTCAAAATGAGACAACAGGGGGTGAATATCGGTGGGTGTGGTGACGTGAGCGTAAGATTAAGACCAACCCTCTTATTCGAAGAACCCCATGCCGATCTTTTGGTCGATACAATCGAAGCTGTATTGAAAAATTAATACTTTCCTCTCTCTTCGTATAGCTGCAAATAAAAAAAAAGTTTGACGTTTTTCTCTCTTGACGTTATTGGGCCAGACACTCAATTGTACTCCGATAAAGGCATTTCCACCGGTTGTTTGTTCGTTTCAAACCAACAAGCAGAGAAGAACATCCCTCTCACCTTGTTCGAGTAGTTAACAAGCTGGTCCAGAGTCGTGCCCTGTCATCTGGGGGGTTCGTTTCTTTAAAAAATGATTCCGTTATCGCTCCGATAGTTGTGCTCACGATTTATGGAGTCTATCACAAGAAGGATGATGCTATCTCATCTTTAACCTTCTTGTAAGGAGCTATTGTAGTCCGTAAGTAACTCCTTGGTCTAAGCTATTATTATCCAAATGACCATGTGTGATTCGTGCTTATCAATGTTTTAGATGTTTGTTTGTATACTAATCGAATTTTTTTTGACCATTTAGTACCGCATCGGATGATCAGCACTAGAAACAAAAACATCTTCCACACCCATACAAATAAGCACCTTCATTCTTCTACATCTTACACTTCCATTACTTCTCTATTCCCAATTTCTTCTTTCATCACTAGCGATTTGAATTTTGTACGATAATAGTGTGTACTCAAATAAAATTCTCATTCCGAAAATAGAACGTCATACTCATTACTAATTGCTTAAATTATCAACAACTTGTTCCTTCATCTGTTAACAAGTAAGCTAACCAACCTCTGGCTGTGACTAGATTAGTTAAATCTTTCGGGCGATACTCGGGTTCTCTTGCTGTGGTACTCAACTTTCCTTTACTCCCCATATTCCATTCCCATTTGCAGATTACACTAGGGCACTCTTTCCTTAGTTTCCCAATCAGTACTTTCTTTCCTTACATTGCTTTTCATTACTTCACTGATAATCTTATGAAACTCGTTGTAGTTATGAATTCCCATCTTTAATAACCACTTAACAAAATAAAATCAAATTATCAACCATGCTTGGAAGACTATTCAGACAGAATAGTCAATCAAGTATATCAAATCAACAGCCAAACTCCAACATCAAACAACCCCCTTTTCAAAACCCTCATCCGAAAATACCTCATCATTCAAGCGGTTCAAATGTCAATTCTTATGAAGACTCTTATACCAGATCCAACTTATATGGTACTCCTGATTCATCATCTCTAAAACCGTACCACCCAAACCAAAAATTCTTTAGAATTATAATAGCTCAAGATGGTGGAAGCTTGCGATCAAAGCAAGTACTTTATGACTCTTCATCTTCAATGGACCATAACCAAAATCCTTCTTCTAGTTGGCAGCTGAATTCCAACCCTAATCAATCTTCTCCTTCTTCTAAGAATCCAAAATCAAATCTTAGCGCTAAGAATATTCTTACTTCAAAAATTTATCATAATGCAAGTGAATTAAATGATTATATGTTTGGCTGTGGGTTGCCCACAAATGAATCGGCAAGTTCTACAAAAATTCACATATTACCTACTTTGAACAACTCAATTTATGGATCATATCTGTCTGTCTTGATTACAAAATTGTTTCTGATACCGAGTGCTACTTCCGAAACGAATACTTCAAACCCAACTACTAATAATGAAGATGATGATAGTACTTGGCTCCCTCATCCTTCTATCCCAATCAAGGAAACAACGATGAAAAACCTTTCGCTAAACTTACCGAGTCGAAGAAATTCCAGTACTTCATTGATAAGCTCTACTAGCTCCTCACCAAGCCAAAATTCTAATTCTCTGAATTATATTAGCAGCAGATTTTCAATCGGTATTATAATCCCAATCGAATCAATTGATGATGATATAGCTGATATAATATATAACAATTGGGATGAAATAACTCATTTTCTGATTGTTTTACAAAAAATCGTGTCTAAAAAATTAATTTCGGCTCTTAATAATAGTATAAGCTTGCCTCCTTTGCTGCCGTCACCAACGAGTCTGAATTCAACTACCCCTAATTCTTCCCCCTTTATCATTAAAAAACGTATTCAGTTCCCAAGCTACATTCTACAAAATGATCATGAATTGAATGGTCAATTGTTTAAATTGATAAAATTACTTCATTATAATTCTAATATTCCAAAATTAATCAATTCAAACTCTCTCATTAAACATTCAATTCTTAATCCAACAACCTCTAATTTTAGTCCGATTCTAATCAATTGGATCTTAGAGATTATTAATTGGCTAGAGTTTAAAGATGGTAAATCAAATAATTCAAACCAATCTTCAAATATAAATTTCAATTATAATTCCCAATTCCATCAAGACAATGCAAGTTTCTCTAATCATGATCACATCCAACCTTCGGCCCACCCTACTAATAATCTCAATAACTCCCACAACATTGGCAATACTTTCTTAGCAAGCTTACTTGCTCTATTAATACCACTTCGCCAAAAGTTATGTAATAAGCCTGTTGGTGCTAGTCTCAATAATAAACAAGAAAAAGAAATCACTAGAGTGGTCATAATGACTGGAAATCCAATGGTTGCGAAAAAACTAATTTTCATAATCAATGCCTTGATTCCAAATGATAAATTTTTAGTCGATTTAAATGAAACAATACTTGACCTTGATATCGATGATGGTAACTCTTTAGGACAGCATGAAAATGAAACTAACGAAAGCTCGATCAGTAATGATGATAATGACGATGACAACAAGAACAGCAAACGAAAAAAACAACTTTAACGATAATATTGACAATGTCACTACCACACCTAAGATTAAGAATAGCGAATTCCAACAATCTAATCCTCCTTCACCAAAGCTGAAAGTTTCACCAAGTTCACCTTCAAAATTTTCAAGCTCAAATGGGAAACAAGTATTACCAATTACTCCCTATAATTCACATTCAACGAGCCCAACAAAGCCAATCCCGATAAAAAATTCTGGACTTTCATCTTCTCCAGTAGCCACTAGGGAACTGTCGAGCTCTATATCTTCAACTAGCTCTTCCCTTAATAGGTCAGCTTCATATTCCAAAGGCTGGGAAATTCCAACAAAATCTGGACCTAGTACTTCAACAACTGGAAAAGCATTACCATCAAGAGTCGAAACTAGTTCAAAGAACATCCCAATTGCTCAAGAAAGTCTGTTGAGCGAAAGAAGATCTTCTCAATCCAAGTCCTTCTCAATGGCATATCTTTCGTCCTCTTTGAACTCTTCGTTGTCTTCGAGTGCTTCTAATTATTCATTGAGTAAACTTGGCGGTAGTTTTATGGAAAAATGGAGAAATACTCTTAACAGTTCAGCTGGTAATAACACAGGCACAATAGGTACCCCAGGAGGTTTCGGCTCATCTTATCAAACACCAAATGAAAACTCCGGTGGGAGCTATAATGCCTCTAACGGATACTTCAATATCAATCATCATGCAAATGGGGTCAATATCAACAATAACTATAATAATAGCCACAATTTATACGATAGCAGTGAGTATGTACCACATTACCAATCCGGTAGCCTAACTAAAAGAAGTTCAGTGCAGTCGTTACGTACTCCATCACCGGTGGTGGAATTTTCAATTGATGAATCTTCCAACAGTCAGTTGAATATTGGAAGCTTGACTCCTGTTAGTCAATTAAGCTCTCAAGCTAAGTTATCGAGAACTCAATCAATGTTTGATTTGTATCATATGAATAACCATAATCATAATCATTGTGTTCAAGATAAACGATTTAATGTCATTCAAGAAGGCAGTCCAAGTAACCACCCAATGCTGTATCATGGACATCATCAGCCTCAAAAAGAAATCGTTGGCCTCAAGAGAACTAAATCTAGTGTTATCACCCCTATATTACAAGCACGAACCCTGAAAAATATTAATGAAATCAACAAGTCTAGAATTGAAACAAAATGTTCCAAAATAATGAAGGCCAATATTTCTTATTCAATTGAAAACCAATCAGATCGTATTTTGAACGTTGATTCCATTGACTTCACCAATCATTCTAGAGATAGTCCTGACATATCAGTTAATGATACAGATGATAGTTTCCATGACGAAAATACTGTTACATCGTCTATGTTGAATAAGAGCATATCAGTCAATTCGATTAAGCCAGTTTCTGAACGACCATTACAATTGTATAAACGAAATTCATTATTACCTAATGTCGCATTTGTTGATGAATTCAGACCGGAGTTTACAGTTCAGTCATGTCCTGTTAACCCGAAATTGGAATCTCAAGTAATGACTGCTATGAAAAACGATTTGTTATTCTACCAAAACAACTGTGAATATGAAAAAGTTACATCCAGAACCGTGTTCATCAGTTTAAGAGCAAGAGAAATCAAATTAATTGAGATGAATGTTGGCGGTGAAATACTTCAGAATTTGAAAAACAAAAGCTCTAGCTCCCAGAATAATGTTTCCACCTTGAATAAAAACCCCGAAGAAACGTTATCGCCAAGTACTAGAGGTAATGGTGGTGCATCGGTAAATCAATCTCCATTAAGTGCGTATTTCAAGAACTCAAGTAATTTACCAGAGAATATCAATTCTCCCATGAAATATAACGAAAACAGCCAACAAACATCCATGACGAATTCCGTTTCAAATAGCGGTAGCACCAGCTCGAGTTATAAGACGACGATCAAGAAGATCTTTACTCCAAATAAAAGTTCAGGTGACAAGAACTTAATCAATACTGTGGAAACTACTTTGACAGAAATTAATAAATTATTCAATCCCGAATCCCAAAGCAAAGATTATTTCCAGCATAACAAGCAGCACTCCAATGACGACCATGATGACGGCAACGACTTCAATGAGAAGTTGGCAATTTTAATTAGTAATTTATTACATTAATTTTTCTCTTGTGTATATTTTAATGCCTATAATCAAGATTAATTTTCATAATACTGAATTGACAGCTTAATTCTGATGAAGACCTTTATTACTATTATAATTTACTACCCAATAATTCTGCAAAATGGAGTGATTATTAGGTTTGCAGCATAAATCTCATATCACCCCAAACACGACCTTTTTCAACGAGAGTATCAAGCTATGAAAAAAAAAAAAATAAATAAGAATAAATAGAGTAAGCAGATATTTTGTTTTACCCTTAAAGCTGTTACCAGTCGAAGAAGCTTCGCAAGTGAAGATACTACTATAACTATATTTGATCAATCGCTGAGTTGAACCAGAATTTGGATTCAATTTTTATTTCTTTTTGGAGTTATAGAGTAAGCGAAATCAAGCGAAACTTTGAAAAATTAATTAATTAAGGTCGTTATATTGAAATTCAGGCTTAAGATTCTTAAAATGTCCGACTCTGAAGAATCAGTTCCAGCTCAGACTGTGAAAAGGGTTTTACCGAAGTTCATGGATGCAGAAAGTAAAACAGAGGAGGCTAAAAAGGCATTTGAAGAATTATCAGAATGCACATACAGTAACAAACATATTGGAGATTCCGGACAAAATGAACATATGACTTGTGATTGTATAGAATCGTGGGATTCTGATTTGCAACAGAATATGGCATGTGGTGAAGAAAGTGATTGTATAAATAGAGTGACATCTGTTGAATGTATTAATAAGTTTTGCACTTGTGGGAAGAATTGTCAAAATCAAAGATTTCAAAAAAAGCAATATGCACCTATAACAGTATTTCAAACCGAGAAAAAGGGTTATGGGGTTAGGTCAGATGAATCAATTAGTGAGTCTAGCTTCATATATGAATATATTGGTGAAGTTATTGATGAAAAAATATTCAGACAAAGAATGATTGATTACGATCGAAAAAATTTTAAACATTTTTATTTTATGATGTTGACAAAAGATGCATTTATTGATGCTACTGTAAAGGGGTCATTGGCTCGATTTGTTAATCATTCGTGTAATCCAAATGCATACGTTGATAAGTGGGTAGTTGGTGATAAATTGAGAATGGGTATTTTTGCTAAAAGACATATAGAACAAGGTGAAGAAATTACATTTGATTATAATGTTGATAGATATGGGGCTCAATCTCAGCCATGTTATTGCGGAGAGCCAAACTGTATCAAGTGGATGGGTGGTAAAACTCAAACTGATGCTGCTTTATTATTACCAGATGGTATTTCTGAAGCTTTAGGTGTTACTCATAAACAAGAAAAACAATGGTTAAAAGAAAACAAGCATAGAAGAAATATCCAACAATCTGATGATTCGGTAATAAATGAAGATTTTGTTAAATCAATTGAACCAACTCCATTACAAGAAGGTGATGTATCCAAATTAATGGGTGCATTATTAAAGCCCAAGATATTAATATTATAATGAAATTAATTGATAGAATTTACTTAACGAATGACTCCAAGATAAATTCCATTATAGTCAGATTCCATGGGTATAAAACATTATCAAAATTATTATCAACTTTCAAAGATAAAGATGATCAATTAAAAGATGATTTAATCGAAAGAATTTTACAAGTTTTAACAAAATGGCCAAAAGTCACAAGAAATAAAATAGAGTCATCACAAATTGAAGATGTTGTTAAAAGCATTAGTAATAACAGTGAGAATTCCAGTGTTCTTTCATTATCAAAAGATTTATTAGAAGAATGGGGGAAATTACAAATGGCTTATAGAATTCCTAAAAATGTCAATGATGGTAAGAATGTATCAAATTCCCCCTCTCTTTATGCAAGAAGTACAAGGTCTAATGAATCACCATCTCGTAGTGGATCGCATGAACCATCAGCTACTAATACTGATCATGAAGATATAGATGAGATTAAACAAGAAGAAATTGAAAATGAAGAGCCATTACCCGATGGTTGGGATGAAGCCATCGATCCAGTTACAAATATCAAATATTATTATCATAGACAGTTAATGATATCCAAATGGGAAAGACCAACTTCAGCGGTTCCAAAGGGACCTAAAGGACCGAATTTGACAAAATTACCCAAGGGACCCAAACCTAAAACCAAACCACCAATAAATCCAAGAACTAGAAGACCTATATCAAGAAACAATAGTAGTTTTAACGGAGGTAATACACCAATGGACGATGAAAGTGAATTTTCAAGGAGAGAAGAAGAAAGATTAAAAAAATTAAAAGAAAGCCAATTTTTAGAGATTAGAGAAAAGGAGAAACAATTACAAGATTTTATTTTACAATCACAAAGAGAAGTTGAGGAGAAACAGAGATTACAAGATAAGTTAAAGAATGAAGAGCGTGAAAGAAGACACAAATTACATCAGCATAGTCATAATTCCAAGGGCAAAACTCCTGATAAAGTTATTAGTGTTGAATCTCAATGGCATAAAGTTTTAGCAAAATATATTCCTAATTTGATTAAAAAACATGAAAAGGAAATTGGTCGTGATAACATAAAGGGCTGTGCTAAAGAGTTGGTCAATATATTAACCAATAAAGAGTTGAAACGTGATGCTAAAGCCAAACCCCCAATTGAATTTGAAGGAGCCAAATTGAAAAAATTAAAAGATTTTTGCAATGAATTCATGGATAAATTTTTAAAGAAATACCGTACTAAAAAGGAAAATAAGAAAAGATCAAATGATGAACCAAATGGTGACTCAACTAAGAAAATCAAACAATAATTTATAACGAATACTGTAATATACAATTGTATCTTTCATTTACATATACTCACATGACGAACTACGTTCCGTGGTTGGGGATCGCGCGTTCATTTTCTTTTTAGCAGTCAAAAAAAAATACATCATACCATTACATCATACAAAAATGGGAATTACGAAGAAATGAATATATGCGTTGATGAAAAGTTAAAAACAATCACTAGAAAATCTATTAAATGAGAGAATTAAATATAGCTACTGGTTTCTAATAAAACTGGCAAGTTTTCAATTGATTCACTACCGTAAATGATTTGATAAGTAGCTTCGAATAAAGGATATTTAGAAGTTTTATCGACATTGGATAATAATTCATGAACTTCTTTAGCAGTAATAATACCTTGAGAACTTTGACCATTCAATAATTTTTTTTCAGCAACTTGAGCATCTTCACCAGTTTCAGCCATGTAACGACCAACTTTAACGTTACGACCACCGGAACAAGTAGTAATTAAATCAGCAACCCCGGCACTTTCAACGGTGAAAGTCGAAGCTTGAGATTCTGGGAAAAATTCTTTTGAAAAATTAATAATTTCCAATAAACCAACTCTCATAATTGCCGATTTGGCATTATCACCCCAACCTAAACCTTCGACGAAACCAACCGCCAAAGCCACGATATTTTTCAAAGCACCAGCAACAGAAACACCAGCAACATCTTCAATGACGTTAACATGGAAATATGGACGGTGGAAAGCAGCCTTCAAGACAAAATGATCGATATCTTTACCAGCACCTTTGAAATCACGAGGCAATTTATAAGCAACAGTAGTTTCGGACCATTTACCTCTAGCAACTTCGGGTGCTAAATTGGCACCGGATAAAGCACCACATGGAATGTCCAATTGTTCGGTGATATAAGTAGACAATAACTTACAACCTTCTGGAGTAACTTCCAACCCTTTCAAACAACTAATTGCTCTGGTGGTTGGTTTCAAGTTACCTTTTAATTGTTTGGTGATTCTAGGTAAAAATTGATGAGGTAAATTGAAAACCAATAAGTCAGCGTCTTTAGCAGCCTTGACAATATCTGGTTCAGCATGTAAATTTTTTGGTAATTCAACTCCTGGTAAATATTTAACATTTTCATGTTTAGTATTAATAATTTCGGTTAAATTAGTACCGTCAATTTTTTCTTCAAAAACCCACATATCAACTTGGTGTTTAAATAAATGAGGTCTATAATTAGCATTTTCAGCCAATACTTTGGCTATAGTGGTCCCCCAATTACCAGATCCAATAACAGCAATCTTGAATGGATGGTCTGGTTTTAATGACTTTGGAACACTGGTTTTATTTGGTTGAAGAATATTACTCAATTGTAATAATCTCTCATTAGCCTTTTGATGATCAGAACACATTCTTACTTGATTAATTGAAAAGTATCTCTTACCGATTTGAAGAAATCTTAAATTGGAGTTCATATAAATCTCAAAAAAGCTTTTTTCCAATGCAGATTTATCCTTTTATATAAATTTGAAATTTTTTAAATAGAGTCAAACCATGGTAATTTAATGAATCATATGAGTCGCACCGGACGTTTTCTTTCTTTTCTTTTCCCTTTCAGGTTTCTTTTTCTTTTTATTAGCAGCCTTCAGTTTCTTTTGGCCAGGTCTTCTCTCCCACCGTAATCTCTAGCAGGTGCAGTAATTGCCCGGCAACAAGCTCAGCAAGCCCAGCTATCGTGGACTCTGGCTTAGGGCCCGGTAGAGTCAAAATGCTGTTTCCGGAGAATCACGGATTAACCATGAACCGAAAAACCAATTGACGACAGCACCCGTACATCCACCACTCTCCCATTCCGAAAAAGGACCGAACTACCGAGGCCTGAAGCGATGCGGTCGTGTGCGCGTGACGGCAGCATCCTTTCAGCCGGGGAGTCACCTGGTGCATGGGTGCATTGCTTAACTTGGTATGCATTGATCAATCGAATACTTGTTTTTTGATACAAGATGTTTTAGTATGTTGGTATGTTTTAGTATATTGGTATGTTTTAATATATTGGTATGTTTTAGTATATTGGTATGTTTTAGTATATTGGTATGTTTTAGTATCTTGGTATTTGGCTAACCCTTTGGTACTTGGTTAACCCTTTGGTACTTGGTTAACATCTTTATCTTAACCAGTTCCGTTCTATCATATTTACCTGATATATCATCGCTTGTATATTCAATGGCATATTACTTTATGCGGACAGTCAGCTATTCTGGTATGATGCAAAACGACGGGATCTTACATAAGCATGCGAACGAATATATATTACTGTACATAGTTTTCGCAACCAGCCTAGAGTTGCCAGTTCTTACTTGAACTGAATTGATTAGGGTCGTCATCGTCGTCATCGTCTAGATCATCATCTTCTTCGTGGTCGTTTTTAAGATCGAGTTGAGAACCATTTTCCCTGGACTCCTTTAAATAATTTAAATTGTTGATGTATAATTTACGATCAGCGTTTCTTTTACAAGTTAAAGTACTCATGTGTCTTTTCAATGCATCTTTTCTGGCAAAACCTTTGCCACATAACTCACAAATATTAGGAGGAATGCTCAAATGCTGTTTTTCGTGTCTTTTCAAATCACTTGATCTTCTAAAACTCATTGAACATTTCTCACACAAAAATTTACGAGAAGAATCCAAAGGTTTATTTTCTTCCTTTTCGGGGATTTTAGTCTTTTTGGTAGCTTCTTTATCGATCGAGTTCTTTCTTGCTCTTTCTTTCACTATTTGGTCGTCTGATTTTAGCTGTAGTGGTTCACCGACCAAAAAATTCCAACCAGTGTTTTCTCGATTACTCGGATGGTTTACTTTATTCTCTTCATTCATGAAAATGTCATTACTTAAATTGGGGAACTGATCATAAAAATTCTGAATCATTAATTGCCCATTAGAATTGGCTTTGATCTCGTCACTCTTCTTGATTGGATTCCCATGGGGTGACGCGGCGTATTGTAATCTTTGTAACAAATCTTGTATGGTTGGATCAATTAACAAATCTTCTCCTGCCAAATTTTCGTCTTTATTTTTAGAAACTCCGCTGGCAGTAGCAACTAATGCCTCTCTTGCTAATCTTAAAAACCTGGCATCATCATCAGAGGTGTTATCGTATTTATATCCACTAGTTAATGCTGGTGGTGATTGTGCAGTGAATTTAGACGATGCAGGGTTTGGAATTTGTTCATGTTGATAATTTCGGGTATAACTTATATTTTGTTCAATTGATGGACTATGTGAACTTAATAAAAAATTTAAAGACTGATTATTTGGGGTTAGTGGACTAGAGCCTTCAAAGGTTCTTTTCCTTGAAGGACTTCGAGTGTTTCTGGTATTAGGTTGCAGTGGTAAAACTGGATAACTCATTCCTGTCCTTGAACTTTGCGATCTTAATATAGGTTTAGTCGTTGGATTGTTATTTTGTGAAGGTAATACTGGATTGGGATTATCATTCGATTGTTTTGAAGATTTTCTTCGATTTTTATTATAAGCTAGTTGATCTAATGGGTTAAACTGTGGCTGATCCTTTTCCATAAAAAAAACAAACTTCCAAAAAAGCTGAAAAAGAAAAGAAAAAAGAAAGAATTGACAGTATCACTATTCAAATCTGATTACTCAAGTATATTTATAGTGAATAACCATATAGTAAGCCACAACGTCTAAATAAAAGGGAACAACGAACCCAAAAACAAAAAATTAGAAACGAGAAAAGGGAGTTATTCGAAATGCAAAACTGTGGATATCTAATTTTTACTTTCGAATCCTTTTAGCTTTTGCAGCAATTCAATTTCTATTGTATCTTTGGAGTAACCTCCACTAGAGCTTCTTTCAATTAGATAGGTGATTTCTAATACGGATATTGTATTCCAATATGTTAATTTTACTTACTTTATAAGATATATTTTGATAACTAATCAAAATTCTGGAAAATTTCAACAATAACAAGTATACCAGTACTAACCAAATATCCAGTACTTTTATAACATTCTCAATCAACCCCCAAGAATACTTGTTTCACTCGGAAGAGATATCTATATCTTTAGGTTTTTTTTGATGGCTCAACTATTGCAACAATTAGCCATACTTCATCACTAGTCACGTGTTATGACTGAATAGAATTGGAACCACACTAGCAACGCGACCCAGCCGCTGATTGCTGCAAATGGCAATACGTTATCGAGACAACCAACCGCTGCTCATACATAAGATTCACGGAAGGGATATTTGACTGCCCGTATATCAGCTCCTACTACAACTGAACTCTGAAGTAGGAATATGGAAAAAGGAAGGCGTGTACGTACCAATTGATTTGTGATGTACGGAGGTGGCTCTCGTTCAAAAGGGATATGTGAGAAAAGACCCCGACTATATCTTCATCAACAACTCTTCATCACGACCCCAACATGACTAGTCAAGATTTACCGTCACGTCAAAAGAGTCAACGACTCATCAACAGAATCAAGAGCAGCCAGCAACACCAGCAGTTCCAGCAGTACAAACAACGGGCGAAGAACATCAATAATGTAAATGAGTTATTACCGGGGTTGAACGATATAAGTGATGCTATTGAAGCATTACCGATGGATTTGATTAAGTATTTTACTTTACTAAAGGAAATCGACGCCAAATGCATCAACACGGTACCGGTGATCAATCATCAAATCAAGAGTTATATTGAGAATTTACATCCCAGACCAATTAACTCATTAGAAGAAAATCAAGGAACAAACCAGGAAGAATTTACACCAATGAATAATTCTAATAAATTCAAGAGATTGACCAGTATCAGAAACAAAATACATGAAGTGATACCATGTTTAGAAGAGAAAATGCATGTTACATCAGTAGCCACTGATTTATTGCATAAACATTTATATCGAATCAACAACGATTATAAACTAATCATTAATAATAACGAGATTCCCGAATCCATTCGAATTGGACCTTTGAGTCACCCTGCGATGATTATGGATTCTTCTAATACCTTGGATCATTCCAATCCAAATCGTTCGGCACAATCTCAAAGAAGTGAAAGTAGAAGAGAAGCATTGGCTGCAAGAAAACAAAATAAAGATGATGATGAAGAATTCTTAGATAAACTGTCGAAAAAAATTAAAAATAAAGAATCAACTCCCGAAGTTAAAGGTAAGAAAAGAACAAGAAAAGAATTACCTAGTCTGGTCCCACCACCACCGCAACAGCAACATCAACAACATCAACCCCCTCAGCCCCAACCCATCCATCAACAACATCAACAACAACCCCCTCAACCAATACCACCAATGCAACATTCCCATCTAGTCCAATCGGTACCAGAAGGTCTAGCCATAGCGCATGCGCACTCCGAACCTCCTGCTAAAAAGAGGGCTACATCGAAGCCTAAAAGAGAAGTCGATTCTGAACAACCTACAAAACCAGCAGGCCCAATTCCAACCAACACTGGCGGTAATGGGGAACCCACTTATTGCTACTGTAACCAGGTTTCTTTTGGAGAAATGGTTGGATGTGACGGAGATGATTGTAAACGAGAATGGTTTCACTTACCCTGTATTGGATTTAAAAACCCCCCCAAGGGTAAATGGTACTGCGACGACTGTTTAAACAAATCAAGAAAAGTTAAGAAGTTTTAACATGGATAGATATCAAGATATTCACGTGAGAGAGACCGACCTCAATCGATTAGGGCTAAAATTGTCGAGGCAAACGGCCAATCGATTAACAAATTAAACGAAGGTGATAATTAAACAATAAGAATTCCACTATTGTTAAACACAAAAATCATAACATATTATCCTAACTTTAAAACTTTCTCAACAATTACAATTATTTCAGGTTGTTTTTCTTTAGCTACGTTGGCATGTCACTGGGGCTATTTCCAGCCCACTCAATAACCATTTTATTTTTGTTTTTTTATCTCTTTAAATAAACATTTGTAAAGGGCTACTCTAGCCAGCAAATTTTCATTCGTCAATTAAACGTTGTAAAAACCCTATCGTCTGTTTAGTCGCATTGTAAACGATTGAAAGGCTGAACTATATCCAATACACACCCACCTACCCACCTACACCTCTACACACACCTGCCAATAACAAACTATTCAACAATAGCACCAGTAACCCAATCCCACCAGTAACACCAATAAATACACTAACAAAACAACCAAAATAACGGTATCGAAAGCTTCGCAGGAAAATTTTTTTTTTTTTTTTTTTTTTTTTTTTTTTTTTTTTTTTTTTTTTTCAAAAGGCAGACAAAAAAAAAAAATTTTTTTTTATCTTTCTTTCTTTCGTAGAAACTTCACCTTAACCAAGTACAACCCCCAAGCAGAAGTCTTGATCAATCAGAGTTATAATCGAATTCTGGATTGCCTACGCGTGTGTGAGTACTGTGTTGTTCATTTTCAGATCCTTTAAAAAGCATTCAATTGAATTGAGCTTTTTTGATTCGTTTTTTTTGACTGTCTCTTTTTTTTTTCTGTCTTTTTTTTTAGTTTTGTTAGTGTATTTTAATTTTAATTTTTTTTTTTTTGTTAGGAAAGAAATTTTTTTTTTTATTTTATTTTTCGTTTTGTTAGTGTTTGTTTAATCAAAAATACTTAGCGACAGCTTGACCATTAGCATTTTTCAGTTTCACCTTCTTTCTTTTTCAAACATCTATTGATTTTAATACAACGCAATGGTACCAGAAGAGTTCAAATTAGTTGTTGTTGGTGGTGGTGGTGTTGGTAAGTCTGCATTGACCATTCAGTTTATTCAATCCCATTTTGTTGATGAATATGATCCAACCATTGAAGATTCATACCGTAAACAATGTATGATTGATAAAGAACAGGTTTTGTTGGATGTCTTGGATACCGCGGGACAAGAGGAATATAGTGCTATGAGAGAACAATATATGAGAACCGGAGAAGGGTTTCTCTTAGTTTACTCGATTAACTCGAGAAATTCCTTAGAAGAATTACAATCATTTTTCGAACAAATTCAAAGAGTTAAGGATTCGGATAATGTTCCAGTGTTGGTTGTTGGTAATAAATGTGATTTGGAAATCGAAAGACAAGTCAGTTACGAAGAAGGTTTAGCCTTGGCCAAATCTTTCAATGCTCCATTTTTGGAAACCTCTGCTAAACAAAGAATTAACGTTGAAGAAGCTTTCCATGGTTTGGTCAGATCCATCAGACACCAAAATAAGTTATTACAAGAAGAAGAATCCAAATTAAAACAAGAACAAGAACAAATTGCATCCTCAAATCAACAATCTCAACAAAAATCATCCGTTGTAAATCAACCTCAACCGGTTAATGATAATACAATAAATAATCAAGCTATTCCTACTTCTAACCAAGACGCCATTGCTGCTGGTAACAATGGCGATTCCCCAAATAAACAAACCAATGATTCTTTAATTGATGATAAAGCTTCTGCTGCTAATAACCAATCTAAATCTTCAAATAGAAAGAACCAATCAAATGCTAAAGAAGGTAAAGAAAAATCCGGCTGCTGTATCATCGTTTAATCGTTTACTTCTATTTATTAATATTGATCTATTGAAAAGTTTTGTTCCCAAAAAAAAAATTTTTTTTTTTACCATCTACTTGATTTACCATCTACTTGATTTACCATCTACTTGAAAAAAAAATTACTGAAAAAACAAAAAAAAAATATCACTTATTTGTTATCGTTCCTACGATCTCTTCTCTCGTTGTTGTATATTGAATATATCTAATTCAATTAATAAAATGATATACTATAAAATGTAAAATTAAACTGGCAAAGATAAAATCTCCAAATGCTCGTTCTGGACTAATATACTTGAATGGTTTTGATTTGACATCCTCTTCCAAACTTTCAACGTTCACCAGCCCGCTATTAATCTCACTAATGTCTTTTTCTAAGATCTCTTTCTTATATTTATCTTCACTTTCAATTGAGTTATTATCGGCGTTATATTGTAATCTTAAACTAACAGTTAATACAAATTGTCCAACACAACTAATAAATCCTCCTAAAAATGCATTGAAAGGAAAGGTTCCAACAAGTAAGACAAATAAAAACTGTAAAACTCCCAACACCACTAAAAATAATAAAAATAAATCAATTAATTTCAATCTTGGGGTCAATGTATTCGAATAATCTTTATATGTGGTTTCAATTGCGGAAATAACTTCATTGATCGATTGGCCAATTGAGGTGCCATTGTTGGAAGCTGCTGCTGCCTTCTTCATCTGAGTGCTATCCTTCTTAGCCATTCTTTGATTGTCTTGTGAAGAAGAATCGGAAACTTCAACGTGTTTAAAGTTGAGAGTTGTTTGAAAAATTTACTGTTCGGTATGGTGTGTGGGTGTTTTGTTCGATAAAACATAAAAAAAAAAAAGTTCAATTAAAGAAAACTTGTTTAAAGCTATTCTTCCACATTATCATGGACGTTCAGGTTGATCGTGAAGCGAAAAAGCTCACGAAGATAACCCGGCCACCGGCACTAAGAATCATTCCTCCTTTGAATTTCTGCCCGGTCGAAAAACAACTATACCGTTCGGGTCAACCGTCAATCATAAATCAGTCTTTCTTACAAGACTTACATTTGAAAACCATATTATGGTTGGCTAGTGAAGAACCTCAAGAAGACTTTCTAGATTACTGTTCTATGAACAATATAAATATCGAATTTGTGGGCATGATCAATGATTATAATTACTCAAACGTAAATCCCTGGGATTCATTAAGTGAAACAACGATCAAAAAGGCCTTGGAATTGATTTGCAATAAAGAAAACTATCCGTTATTGGTTTGCTGTGGGATGGGTAGACACCGTACTGGTGCCGTGATTGGCTGTTTAAGACGATTGCAAGGTTGGAATTTGGCTAGTGTTAGTGAAGAATATAGAAGATTCACTGGTGCTAGGGGTGGAAGAATTTTGGTCGAATTATTAATTGAAAGCTTTGATATAAATACTATAGAGGCTGATCCTGAAAAATTGCCGGATTGGTTGAAAGAATAACTATATATATTTAATGACATGACGAGATATTAATGATAGTAGTTTTGTCTTTTGTAGTGTAGACATTTAAGTTTTACTCAAATTTTTGTGTTGATTGTGCAAAATTGCAGCCATTGACTAACGCCAGGTTACTGTTTAAATACTTCAATCAACCCATCAACCCAATCAACCCATAGAATGTGAATAGAGTCTTGTTTATGCAACCAGGAAGACTTAAGTAGCATATATGTTGATATTCGTTATGCGATCAATCCACTATTCAGAGCTTTGGCTTTTGCGCTTCGGCGTAATTAGTCTCGTTCGACCTCTTGGTATTTTCCATTCCTGCTTTAAATCAGATACGTATCCTAATATTCATTCTGCTGTAGCCTCCGGTGAAGATACTCATAAACATTTATTTCACCAGCTGTTGAATTTGAAACCGTTTACTTTATAAACTTGCCTATCATGTTGAAGCAGATATTATATGTTCCTTTTTGCAATGTATATATATATATATGTTGGAAAAACTTCTTACTATTCTGCTTAGTGGGCCAGTGACTTGATTTAGTAATTATTTAGTCGAGTTTAGCCATTAAGCTAGCTGAAAGTCACCAAAACAGACATTCAAAAAACGAACATTTAAAAATGCATTCTCTAGAATACTGAATATATATTTATGTACCTACATAGATAGGAGAAAGTATTCAACCTAGAGGTAAGGGTTAGGATCCATTGAATGTGCCTTCTCTGATGTTTACATATAATTATCAGCCTGGTAAAAATATCATTTAAAATACCTAAACTCCTCGTATCAGAATCTTTTAACAGCAAAGAGTGCCCAGTAAGAGGCAGTCCAACTTAAAACAATACTGCAGAGGGCCAGAAGAAAAGGTTTGGAAAGCCTTCAATAAAGAAATCAATGCCAAACTGGTCCATTTACTACTTCTATCAATTTCACAAAATATTCTTGCAAAAGCTTCCTTCTTCTCAAAAACTCATGAGTATACATTAAAGAGCCTGAAGAAAGCAATGAAAGCCCTGAATAATTAGATTTGGGGAATTTGCTTTTTTTACCAAAACTTAATGCTGATGGCAAGTGTGTCAATCGAGTAAACCAGAATCATCAAAATTTTGATGATTTGGGGTGATAGATTGGTCGTGTACTTCTTCTGGAGGTACAGACAGGTATTCCAAATATGTTGAGAGTTCGAATCCTGCAAAGGCGTTCTCTATAGGTGTTGTGACCGAGCGGTTAAGGTGTTGCACTCGAATCTTTCGGGCCATGCAATGGGATTTCCCGCGCAAGTTCGAATCTTGCCAACATCGTTATTTTTTTGCCCATGCTAACGAAGTGGATTGCAAAGCGGATTCAATTAGTCTGTTAGGGATTTGGTAATAGTTAGTAGTGGTTAGCAAAAGTAGCGGATATCAAGTTATAGTTAGCAGGGGAGGTAATGAGATTTTCACTCGATTTTTTTTTTTGCGCTAAGTCATCGAACAAAAAAAAATAACTTCATAACAAGATGACTAGTTAATAATTGAAAACAAAAATGCCCAAGACATCTAAAAAATCCAAGATACCCGAGGGGTTTGACAAGATTGAACCAACATTGAATAAGCTATTGGCGAAGCTCAAGGAGTCACAGGCAAAATCATTGAAAACCACTAATAAGAACGAATCTTTATGGCCAATTTATCAAATTAATCATCAAATATCAAGATACGTGTATTCATTATACTATGAACGTAAGACCATACTGAGTGAGTTGTACCAATATCTTTTGAAGCAGAAGTACGTGAATAAAGATTTAATTGCCAAATGGAAAAAACAAGGATACGAGAAGTTATGTTGTATAAATTGTATTATAGTTAACGAGAAGAATCATGAGAATACTTGCATTTGTCGAGTACCTAGAAAGCAATTAGAAGACGATGGCAAGGATTTCGATCGATGTATAACATGTGGCTGTAAAGGGTGTTCTAGCATTGACTAAAGGATCTAATGACATAAAATAATGAATAGTATTAATAGTAAATTATACAAATACACAGTAAATTAACGAAAAAACAAAACAAAATAAAACAAAGAAACATACTTAAAGAGTACGCTAATAATACAAAGTAGAATAAGAATAGCAAGATATCGAGAAATGAAATCAAAAGCAGTGATCTTTTTTGCAACAAAAAACATCAAGGGAAAATTGAGTATAGTAACAAAATCAAACAAGCCAAAAAAAAAGAACAAAAAAGAAAACAAAAAAGCAAAACCCTGTAAACCCTAAACCGTACCAAAAACAAAAGTTTGCAAACCAAGCACCAAGTTAGTCAGCATCCGTGAGGTTTGAATCCGAACGATGATGATCTGGATCCTTTTTTTCTGTAGAATCAATTGAGCTAGTTGAAGTTAAGGAGTCAATTTTTTTCAAATCATCAAATAAGTTACGACTTGAATCAATACTTGAAGATAAATTTTTTTTCGCAGTTTTTTGATTTACTTGATTATTAGCCGGGCTTTCAAAAGCTCTCATGATCATATCATCATCATCGTACGAGTTCAATGCACCATGGGAGGAGCTGAGTAATGGAGAATAATAAAAATCATCAAGATAGGAAGGAGAATTCCATAATCTTTTCATTATCGATGATGTTTGAGGAGTTTTCAAGATTCTCAATGGAGTTTTAATATTTGATTTCGGAGTGGTTTTTAAGTTATTGAGAGGATGCTGCAATTGAGATGGTTGTTGGGACTGGCCTGGGTGGTGGTATTGAGAAAGGGAATAATGGGGGTGAAGATGGTTATTTGAATTAGAATGGTTTAAATGAATAGGAGGAGGAATTTGGATTAAATTGGCTGAACTTTTATAATTATTATTGGCAGGAGTTAAAGGCTCTAGTAAAGGACCAGTTTCGCTGGTTCTTATTGGGGATAATTCAAAATTAGATTGACAACTAAAACTTGAAGTGAAGGTTAAATTCTTACCGGCCAATAACGGTTTATTTGGAGATTCGCTGATTATGAAGTTAGGATGATTTTTCCCAGATTTTGGAGTTGTTATCAATTTAGTTGTTTCCCATTCGTCATCTTCATAGTCGTCATCATCATCAGCTAACTTTTGTTTTTTGAAAGGATGATCAAATATGCACGACTATATTTATGATCATTATCTTCATTAAAATTCGTTTCGTCATCATCGCTGTCACGATAATTAAAGTCATCGTCGATTTCTGAACGATTTCTTTTCTTGATTGGTTGTTCATCTTCATCTTCAGCTAGATTAGGCGAGGAAGGAATAGAGTTGATGGAGCGATGGATTGGTTTAGCCTCGATGTCAACGGGTCTTTCCCCAAAGTGATGAGTTGGGTAATTTGGATGATTTGGATATTTTTTCAACTGATCCATTATTTCATGATAACCCGATTTTTTATTATTTCTTGATCTCAAAAATTGTTCTTCGAATCCTGGTTTAATACACCAATAATGGCCCTTACCATCTTTTGACTTATCACCTTTGATGAAAGCTTTATTCAATGATAGATTATGTCTAATTGAATTCTGCCATCCAACGTCTTCACGTTTATAATACTTGAAAGTATCAGATATCCATTGATAAATCGAAGAAAGAGTTAGTTTTTTCGACTTGGTGGTTAAAATAGACATTCCAATCAACGTAGCATACGAGTATGGAGGTTTTTCATCTGATTCTATAGAAAACCCGGATTCTTTCAACTCTTTGGGTTTCTTTTGTTTCTTTTTAGGCAATGGCCGTTCGTTATCATCCAGGCCAATCGAAACCGTCATTGAATTGGACGACGATGGTTCTTTGCCAGCGTCTTCCAATTCAAACGATGGTTTAGGCGGTGGCATGGCCATATAATGTTGCTGTTGCAGTTGATGGTGACGCGAATCGTCTTGCTTAGCATCAAAGTACGAATTTTGCGGTGATGAAAACGCCGGTGAAAGTAAGGTCAACTCTTGTTTATCGATCGCCTGATTACCACCACCGTTCACACTCTTATTTATAGGAGTATCCAACATACTATTGGTACGATTCTTACTGGTAATATGAATGCTTTGTGGTGGAGTATTAATCTTGGAATTATTCTTATACGACGACACTGGAGTATCGGTAACCTTATACTTGTATTCATTCACATGAGCATTAGTAACCTTCTCTTGTAATGGCAACCTGGAACTGGATCCCATCTTCATATTCGTATCACTTTCACTATTGGTAATTTGATTAGCAGTTGATACCCTAGACATATCTTTTGAAAACTACTACTTCTTGGCCGTCTTTCCAATCTTTCTTGTTCTTGTTAGAGTACTGGCGATGGACGTTGTTTAATATTATTCAAGAAGAAACGGTAGAACCCAAACTCAATCAGTATCTGGTACTAACAAACCAAAAAAAAAAAAACTAAATAAAATAAAATAAAAAAAAAAAAAAAAAAAAAAAGAACGATTATCTGCGTGATATTTTAAATGACTTATGCTTTCATTACGCGTTTCAGTTTTTTTTTTTCGCGTCGTTTTGTTCTTTCGGTGAAGGGGACACGACCCGCTGCCAGTAACGCGATTGTGCTCCTTGTTCTGCTAGCCGTTTTATCTTTCTGAAACACGTCTCGATCGAGTATATTTACGTCCAAGTCCGGGGGTTGATTGGCCACTGGAAGGTGGGCAGCACGGGATGAAATGGTTGACGTGATTGGTGATTGTTCGGTTGGGTTTGAGATTATGCAAGGGTTTCTGGTTTTCCACGGGGAGCAATCTCCAACAAGCCACGCGTTTGAGATTGTAGTCCTTGGTGATTAAAGCTCATTTTCTTTAGTTCATTTAATTCCTTTTGGTTCATTTAATTCCTTTTGGTTCATTTAATTCCCTTTGGTTCATTTAGATGTTCATTTAGATATGGTTTGGGGAAGGAGTGGGAGTACTCCGGTCACGTGACCTACCGATCGGTCGATCAACGACATTAGTGCGACATTTATGTTCCCGATGTCGTGCGGTCTTCGTGGACATAAAAAAAAAGAGTTCTGGCTTACTGCAGTTACTTTACCGGCTGTAGTCAAGGATGGATGATACGATTAGATCTTTGATTCGGTTTGTTGCGCGGGGCTTCTACCTGCGCCAGTACATCTTGATTCTTGATGCTATATTGCTACATTCCGTATTGTCGGAGGATGATTTATACTACTTATTAGGAATCAATCCCAAGCAATTAAGAGCACTTTGTTATAAATTGGTGGAAGATAGATTATTGGTGAACCATGTGCAGAAGGAAGAGAATAACCAACAACGATTGACTACTCGAACATATTATTACATACATATTACTGAAGCAATTGATTCGAATCAAATGGAAAGTGCATACTTTAGTAAATGATTTAAAACAAGAAATGTCATTGTTGGGTAACCCTCATGGGTACGTTTGTCCGAGGTGTGGGAAAAAAGTAAGCCAGTTGGATGCAATTTCTTTATTAAGTGATGATAAATTAAATTTTGTTTGTGATAATTGTAACGGTATCTTAATTGAAGACGATTCATACCAGCAAGCTTCAATAAGACAAGCTAGATTAGAAAAATTAATGTTACAAGTTGATCCAATCATCTCTTATTTGAAAAAAATTGACGATTCTTATATCGAAGATAATAATTTCGAACTGGCCTTGACCATTGCTATTCCAGCAAGAACTTCTTCTTCTGCTTCCTACACCATATCAAATCGTATTAGCAATAAATCAAGATCCAATATGTCTTCCTCTTTACAAAACGCTGCTTCTAAGTCTCAAGCCACTCTTAACGTTTCAATTACCGCTAACGATGAAAATTACGAACGTGAACAATTAGAAAAAGAACAAAGAAGACAAAAATTAGAACAAAACGCTTTACCTTCCTGGCACTCGGCAAGTACCGTTGGTAAAATGCTAGGGAAATTGGATAGTGAAGAATCTTCTAAAGAAACAACCCCTACAATTAAAGAAGAATCAACCGATATTAAAGAAGAATCTTCTACTCCCCAAATCGAACCATCCGATCAAGTCCAATCCACCCCAGCAAACCTTCCAACTCTGGATTCAAAAGATCAAGCCGCTCAAGATGTTTTGGCAGCTTACTATGCGGATTTGGCTGAACGTGAAGCGGATGACGACGATGACGACGAGGAAGAGGACGACTTCGACGAATTCGAAGATGTATAATTACTTTTCTACTGTACAATATATATTTGCATTACTTGTTTGTAAGTCCCGTTATCGGACAATTTGCAGATTACGGAGTTTCTGTCAGAAAAAAAAAAACACTTTTGAAAAATTTCTAGTGAAAATTTTTTGATCAACTACTTCTTTCTCCAGGTTTCTTCCTAGTGGTTTTCTATTTTACATTGACATCATGAGCAAAAACGACAAAAAAGTACGTTTCCCATTCGACCCTTGACTCTCCATTGACATCTATCCATCTATCTTTTCTATATCCAGTTTTCTTTTAGATCATTGAGTGACTCACTTTTTTTTTTTTTTGCGGAGAGAACTTGCGGCACTCTCATTTGAGTGCAAAAAGATGAATTTTCATTAAATACTAACTCGAAAATAGGCTGATCCTTTCAAATCTTTCATAGCTGGTGGGACGGCCGGTGCCGTTGAAGGGGTGATCACTTATCCATTCGAATTTGCTAAAACCAGATTACAATTGGCCGATCGTGCTTCTAAAGCTTCCCGTAATCCATTAGTACTTATCTATAATGTGGCTAAAACTCAAGGGGTTTCTTCTCTTTATATAGGGTGTCCAGCTTTTGTTGTGGGTAATACAGTCAAGGCTTCAGTAAGATTCCTTGGATTTGATTCCATCAAAGGTTTACTTGCTGATAAAAATGGTAAATTATCTGGACCAAGAGGGGTCCTTGCTGGTTTGGGTGCTGGTTTATTAGAAAGTGTTGTTGCAGTCACTCCATTCGAAGCAATTAAAACTGCATTGATTGATGATAAACAAACTCCAAAACCAAAATACCAAAATGGATTGATTCTGGGATCTTTTAGATTAGTTAAAGATTTGGGATTTAAAGGTATTTACGCTGGTGTATTACCAGTTTCAATGAGACAGGCTGCTAATCAAGCAGTCAGATTGGGTTCTTATAATGCCATCAAAACTATGATACAACAGGCTTCGGGGACCAAACCAAATGAACCTTTAAGTAGTGCTGCCACTTTTGCAGTTGGTGCTTTTGCCGGTACTGTGACAGTTTATGCCACTATGCCAATTGATACAGTTAAAACTAGAATGCAAGCTTTGGGTGCCGATAAAATATACTCTTCAACTTTTAACTGTTTTGTAAAAATTTTTAAAGACGAGGGTTTGTTGGTATTCTGGAAAGGTGCAACCCCAAGATTGGGTAGATTGGTCTTAAGTGGTGGTATAGTTTTCACCATTTATGAAAAAATGATGGTTTTGTTAGGTTGATCCTACATCAAGTCATTCATATAGATAATATTTTAATAGACGTAAATTTTTTCAAAAAAAAAAAAAGAAAGAGACAAACTATTTATATTGTAACTAATTTAATAAGCTTTTCTGGTCTTCTTTTTCTTATTTTGCAAATGATTTTGGGGAAGCCATTCTTCCTTAACGGTCTTTGATCCAGTTGATACCGCAATTGGAGCAGAGATCTTCTTCGATCTAATTGGAGAAGTTCCTTGAAAGTAGGCTTGACCCCAAACCAGCCAAGCAAAATAACCAAAACCAGCTAAGGTCAACCCAATTATTAATTCCAAAAATAATAATTGGGGGTTGAAAAATGAAATTGGTACGTCATTAACACTTGCTAATTGACCTCTGGTTTGAATTAATTTTAATTCTTCTTTATAAGCAATGAATACCTGAGGGGTCAACATGTAATTATCAGGAACCAATTCCAAATTTACTTTTTGGTCAAAGGCTACACTTTCACCTGATTTGATAACAATTGGACCAATGGTGGCAGCAGTCAAATTAGTAACAATCTTGTTGTTTGCAGGGTTACGGAATGTACCACCAACACCAACAACGGTGATGTCTTCTTCTTCATTATTGACTGCGTTATATTGTAAGGTAATCACTTCACCATTCTTCAACTCAGCAACATTGGTGTTAGAGACTTCTGGATACTCTTTAATATCGTAATCAATTAAAAATTTAATTGATTCCGAATTTTCAGGTACTTGTCTTGAAGCGGCATTTGCTTGTTCTTGTTGAACATCTTCGGCTAGAACAGCAGAGGTTGCAAAAAGTGCAGAGACTGCAAACGAAACAATTGAATGGAATTTCATCTTCAATTGTAGCAAAAACTATCTCTTCAAGTGGAAAGGGTCTGTTGTTCGTAAATTTTCAAAATTGTAAACGTAATAAATAATCTGTGGACGATCAGTGAAGTTAGTGCGAGAGATCAAAAATTTCACAGCCTAATCTACAAAGTTTCATTGATATAAATTAATAAAGTTATACCGTATAAAAATATATATAGAGTAGTATACAAAAATGCCGATTAGTTATTAAGTCCAATAGAAAAACAAAGAATAAAATAGAAAAAACTGAATGAAGAAGTATATGAGGTTTTTTATGAGTTATTAAGAAGAATTTGCCGTAGTTGTAGTTGTAGTCGTTGTAGGAGGTGATAAAATAACCCTTTCCATTTGCTTAACACGGTAATAATCCATAATAGCTTTTATGATGATGAATAGACCAAAAGCAATCAATCCATAAGCAAAATAAGGAGCATCGAATACGCTTGGGTCATTTTGTTGAGAAGCATCAACCGAAGTAACTCCCTTCAATAATCCAACTTTATAAGTATCAAGTTTGCCACCAGTGCTTATTGACAGAGCTTTATTGATATCAAACAGATTAGGATCCGAAGGTTCATACCGATCGGGCACTCTGTTTGGATTACCAAAATTAGAAGGAACCATTCCATACCCGTAAACCATGAAAGTTATACCCAAACCAACTCTCGAGCCTTGTTTTGCAGCATGAGACGTATGTAACAAATAACAAAGAATGAAACCAACAAATTGGAAAGCAACAGTCACTAAACCATTCCATACAAAATTTGCAATATTTCCAACCGGTAAACCTTCAACAAACACTTCATCTTCGTACATAGGGGAGATAACCGTTGACTCCCAGTACTCCGGACTGGCATCAGCGGCGGCTTCTTCGTATGAAGGAGGATTATTTTCTTGATCGATCCGATTACTTTCGGTGTCTGGTTTTGCCATCAAGTTTCGGAACACTCCATCAGTACCCTGGCCAATAAATCGACCTGGAGTATTCGATTGCATTCTCCCGGTTGTGATCCCGTTATTGATTCTTTCATAAGTTTGTTTGATGGGGACCAAATGATGAATGACATTCTTGATTCGTTGTGACGTGGTAAGACGACGGGGTTGCTGCAGTTCCAAATCAACTTGATCTAATGAGCCATTAGAGTCCGGATGGGATGATGAATTTCCTTCCCGTAAAGCACTATTTAATCCATCTTGCTGTTGGGTATTTTCTTCTTCATTATCCTGTTCTCTGGGCGTTGTTTCATGTTGCTGAATACTACTGGTGCTCTGTAAGCGGTCATCATCGCTTTGATCAGACAGAAACTTCTTGCCATTATATACTTCATTCAAGCTATGTTGGGAGTGGGAATATTTTAATTTAAACTCTTGATTACCATCCTCTGGTTCCGGAGTATCGAACGATTCTAACAAATGATTGTTTTCCTCAGCATGATCTTGACGCTCTAACAGTTCCCGATGTGAATGACTTGTAGTCATGATTGCTGATGGTTCTGGAAGGGACTGGGGAGATAATTAGAAATACCGGCAAACTATACGAGATATTCAGAAAGGCAAAAACGGTTGAAAAAAAGCGGCAAACAAACCTGGAAAAAGCCCCTTATATGTAAATGATAACCTAAGATGAACAAATATCTGTTCTTCAACAATCCAATAATACCAACTAGTATACAATAGAAAGAATGAAAGGCTAATGAATAGATTTAATTGATATCGTGTGTTTTTATTTGGTCTCTTAATGTAAAGATATTCGTTTTAAAAGGAGTCCTGCACACGAGACAGAAAGGGCAATGCTTGTTCTTTATGAATAGGAGGACAATCGGTGCACGGGTCTTTTACGTTGGATGCAAATAAATACGTACAGATAGACAGATAGATAGATACATTACGATATAAACGGATACACACTAACTCAGGCCAGCTTTTCAGCTGATTGTTCTCTCAACTTCTTACGTAGCTGGGCCCAGACCGATAATTGTTTGAAATGGAAAGAAATACCCCATTCCATCAACCATAAGGGAACAAAACGACTAACCAAATGTAAAAAGTATGCTCTTCCTCCAGCATATACGTTGAAGCCACCCCGACCACCAATAGCCTTGCCCAAGACTTGCTTGGCATATTCCTTGGGCGAAATGGATATCTGTTGTCTCAGCATCATTGCAGAGGATATCATACTTTCTCTTGCAGCCGGCACATCAAATAGTCCTCCATCAGTGGTATAGTTGAGGTTATTATCACAAATAGCAGTGTTTACACCACCAGTGATCACTGAGATGACACGGACTCCATAGTGCTTCATTTCTCCATGAAGGCCCAAGGCATATTGATCAATGGCTGCTTTAGTTGCACAGTACAATGATACCCACAGAAGTGGGACCCTGGCAGCCACAGAGCTGGTGAAAATATAGGTTCCTTTTGCCAGAATCACGTAGTTAATCATGTACTTAGTGACATAGATGTGTCCCAAGACATTAACATCAAATAATTTTTTGGCTTCCAGATCATCGAATTCCACGGCTGCTCCTGCAATCAGAATCCCGGCATTATTGTATAAAATATCTAAGCGACCACCGGTTTCCTCTTCAACAACCTGAGCCATTTTCTTGATATCACTAACTGAGCTGATATCACATTCAATCGGTACCACTCCTAGTTCTTTCAAAGGTGCCATTTTCTCAACTTCTTTGGCAATAGTACACCCCAAAACTTTGTACCCGCGATTGGCAAGGTTCTTACATACCTCGAATCCAATTCCCGAAGATGCCCCCGTGACTAAAGCGTATTTCATTATAGTTCTCTTTATATATATATGTAATCAATTTTCTATTTTCTACAGCCAAATATCAAGCTATTAAGAGAACTATATATATATAGCTTGACATCTACGCGGGGGCATCTTTGTTCTTCCTGTGAAAAAGTTACCGATCGGTTACCGAATGCTGCAAAAAAAAAAAAAAAAGTAGTATAAGTACTGAATACATTTAAAATTATCTATATGTTAATATACACTTATGCTCTGGGTAATTTTATTTTAACGATAAATCTTTCCAAAACATCATCGTACAGGTACTTGACTCTATCATTACCTGACTCTTCGTCATCGGTGGCATCATCACCACCTTCATTATTTAAATTTGGTGGTTTATAGTTGGGATTACGTACGGTTGTACGGTTAGCAGCAATCTCAGTGTAGCCGTATATGTCTGGTACCCCTAAATCGATAGCACCCGGTAAAATACTCGAAGGGGCTGGTGTTCTGAAAGTCTTTGGAACGTCAGATAAATCAGGCAATGAAACCTTGACTCCTCTACCAGTATGTAATGCGGCTCTTCTACTAGTTGTTCCTCTGCCTCCACCACTGGAGTTGTTTGATAGTCCGCTACCAGCAGAATTCAAATTATCATAATCATTAGTGGTATGTCTTCTTTTACGACGCGAATCCCTCTCAATATCTTTTTCTAATCTTTCTACTTCCAATTGAGTTAATTTGACCAAAGAAGGGGTGAAATCTGGTACATTACTTGGATTTCGCAAAGTTGAGACAAAATCATCAACAACTTTACCACTCTGTTGATCCTGACTAAGCAATCTAAGCGAAGGAAGAAGTCTTGATCTAATTTCATCTTCGTGAATTAATGAGCCATCAAAACTGTAACCGATTAAAAATAATGCTCTATGGAATAATTGACTTTGTTCTCTGATGGAATGGGCAATTGCAGTGGTGAATTCACCAGGTAAATTCATCTCATCACACATGATAAGTGCAAATTCTTCAGCATCATTTTCCCCTGAGTTCAATATATCCCATTCAAATTGATCAACTAATTGAGTGTTGTTTATGGTCACATCTACTTTTATTGGAATCCTTAGCTCACCCATTGTCTTATCGGGTTTTTTACGGAAACTTTTGATCTGTTCATTGATGGAACCTAAAATAGTATAATAATGTTGCTCAGGAATAAATTTATAGTCTTCAATTAATTGTCTGACAAAATAGTCTAATGGTAAAACGTCTTCACTTAAGTCCCATAAAAAGGTATCTCTTAATTTGAATTTATCTCTTTCTTGATCAAACTCCAATCTAATTGGCACCAATTGATTAGTCTTACCACTTTCAATTTTTTTCAATACATTACTGTTTATTTTTCGATCAGTCATACCTATATCTGGCAATCTGGAAACTGCCTTATTATGTTTTGGCATAATTAATTGAGTAGCAGTATTACTGATTCCATTACCATACCCTTGGTAACCTTCTCCCCATATACTATTATTGAATGCTCCCTTTGATGATAAGTTTATGGCATTCATCCTTAACTGTTTGATATCGTTATAGGACTTGATATCACGAACTAATCCTTCAACAACTTGTTTGCTCTTTGTAGACTGTTGATTATATTTGGAAACAAAAGTATTATCTCTTTTGACTAACTCTTCATATATTTTAACGTCAAGTGGTACCTCTTTCCCTTCTTTCTTTAGCTTTTCAGACCATTCATTTAATTCCGTTAATTCACGGTACAGAAGTGCTCCAAGCATTTGTGGAGAGAAGTGTGGAGGCTCATTAGGATTCAGTGATTGAACTCCAATCATTTCTGGCTTGGACATACCATTCCCACTCACGTCAACTCCAGATGCACCAGGAATCCCAACAGGTGGAACCCCAGGAACTACATTAGTAGCAATACCAGGGGCATTGACAGGAGTGGCACCGGTAACTCCCATAGGGCCAGACCCCATTGGAATTGTTCCTGGGGTAATGTTAGATGTAGAGCCATAGAACCCTTGCGCTGTTGTAGAAGGTGTTACTGGAACCCCGCCAGGTACAGCAGAAACACTACCAGCTCTACTCATATTAGGGTGCTGCTTTACCTGGGCAGCAGCAGCAGCCATGGCGGCCGCATTTCTTGGAGTCCCCGGTCCAGCCATAGGCATAGCTTGTGGCGGTATGCTACCCTGAGGTGACATGTTCGGTCTAGCTTGAGCAGCAGCCATTCCTTGTAACAGTGGCCTTTGCTGCTGAGGAAGTTGGCCTGGAAATTGTTGGGCTGGTGGTACTTGTGGTTGTTGACGGAAAGATGTTGGTCTTGAATTCGAAAATGGTCTTTGAGCAGGTAAACCATTAGGATTCACTTGGGGTGAACCCATCATTTGTTGTGGTTGTTGCGAGAGTTGAGGATTACTCAAGTTTCTTTGAGCCATGCCCAAATTGGTATTCATCCCAGACAAATTAGCTTGTTGTGGTGGGACGGGTGGTTGTTGAGCTGGTGGTACTTGACCTCGTTGTAGCATTTGTTGTTGTGCCAATTGTTGTTGTTGTAACATTCGCTGATTCTGAACATATGTTCTAATCATTTGTTGAAACTGAGGGTTGGTCTTCATCAAATGCTGGATCTGCTGTTGAGACAAGTTGGCAAATTGTGGAGGTAAAAAACTAGCAGCTCCCGGTTGGTTCTGGCTCTGTCCAGCTTGTTGCGGATTGAAAGGAGCTTGATCTCCATTCATATTCCCATTGCCCCCTTGCGGATTGAAATTCATCGTGATGCACTGCAAAAAGCTTGGGGTCTAAACGAACGATAACTATTTGTTGTTTGATTTATGGAGAAGATTCACTAAATAGCTTTATTACTATTTATTTACCTTCTTAGCATTTTTTCAAGTTTTTAGACTTTCCGAGAGTAGTTCGGTTTTTTTTAAAGAAGAAAAAAAAATCGGTATATTGGTTTCGACACTACCAGCCAAAATAGACTGCAAATAGGTTTATAATAACCATTGAACTACAATAAGGTTTAGTTAAACAATTCATAAATTAGATAAATAAGCTAGTGTACAGAAGGGAAGGGAAGTGTAATATAAAACTGAAAAGAGAACCAAAATACAACAAAACAAGAGAATTGAAAGGAAAAGAAAGGTGCAAAATACTAAGAACTCGAAAGGATTGAAGCTATGCTTTACTCATCCAATCGAAAAGACCAGACATATCAACATAACGACGACCACAATCACCTAAGTATTTTTGAATAACGTCCTGGCATTGGGTGAACAATTCTCTATTTTGTTCAGCTAAAGCGTCAACTTGACCAGATGCTAATTTCTTAGGTTGGTTTTCAACCGAATCAAAAACATCATATATTGGTTTCAATTCATTTTTCTTTGCTTTATCAACGTCGAAAATGGAGTTGAAGTATAATAATTGATTATACAATGCTTTATCGGTATATTTGTATTTCATAACACCTTTGCAACCGTGACTGGTACCTGAACTACCAATGCAACGTCTACCGTATACCGAGATTTGTCTGGTGGTGATACCACAGGCACCGTCATCACACACTAACCACCCTGCGTAGTAGGAAGCCAAATGGGTTCTGATAGCATTTTCTAATTGGGATGCAATTTTGATTTGTGGGAATGTATAATCGCATTTCCCACAAGAAATCCCATTGAATGTAACTTTATAGTCATTAGATGCAAGTATACCACCGAATCTAAACTTATGACCACATTTACAATTCATGATTAGATAACTGGACAACCTGAATCTTTCTATATCGGTGATATTTGATTCTAAAGGAACAATTTCACCATTGGCAGAGTCGTTGTTTTTAACTCTTAATATATATTTCTTTGTATCAATTCCCAAGCATTTAGCAACTCTAACCATGTCAATACCCTCGATTCTTTCGAGTAATCTTTCAACGGGTGCAAAGATTTGTTTTTCTAAGTAATAGTTGGCATCAGGTTTATAATTAGAGTTCTTTGCGAGCACTTCAGTGATAGCTCTTGCGCGGTCAGCTGGTGAAGATTCTTTAGTCTCATTTTCATCATTGGCAGCAGTAATGACAAAAGTAATAACTGATCCAGCTTTGATCACTTTCCCTTGAGACCTCAATCTAAATGCAACTTGTACCGGTGGCATGGACTTACCATTTGGATAATTGCTTGGGTCCTTGGATAATCTGGTATTAACTTTATACCTGTCAATTGGTATTTCATTATTTTTAATCTTTTGTGTTGTTTCTTCTAAATAATCATAAACTTCTCCCAAAGCTTGCTCTGGATCAGTGTCAGATAAGAGTTTTTGTAAAACAAAAGTAGAAATATCTTTGGATAACTGACAATACTCACGACGTCTCATATCCAAACCTTTAACTTCTAAAGCCGTAAGCTCTTGTCCAGTTTTTTTATCAATAGAAACGTTCATTGCAGCATACTTTTTCTTTGCATGTAATAATAATCTCTTGAAAACATTATCAGTATCAATTTCCAATAATCTATAACGTTCATTTACTTGTACTTTAAACTCCTCACCAATTTTCAAAGCTTCTTTCAAATTATCAACACCGGTATCAATCATGACAGAATCTGTATCACCATAAACAACTCTTAAACCAATAGACTCGGCCAATTGTCTCGTGTCCATTAAGATCTCTCTACCTTTATTTGTAACCAACATAGCCAATGGTTTGGCATAAAACCTGGAATTCACATAACCCAAACAACCATACATAGAGTTTGCAGTTAACTTTAAAGCTTGCTGTTTGATATCAAATTGTGCTTTTTCAACAGGAGAGTTCTTTGGATCTTTTAATAATTTTTTAACTTCACGACGACGAGTGACTAAAGTGTTTAATAATCTGGGTAACACACCTTGAGAAGAGTCCCTATCTGGAATGATTGGTAAGTCTTTATCTTCATCATGGGAAACATTAAAATCATCTCGATCAACGGTAGTAAAACAAATATTGAATTCTTGAATAATACTTGGATATAAAGAATTGAAATCCATAACCAAAATATAATTCTTGTGCAAACCCTTTTCTGGCTCAAAAACGAGACCACCTTGAAACTTAGGTTTCTTGTTAGAAGTTACAGTGGTTGCATCATCTTCACTTGATTCAAGTTTGTTTTGCTGTTGTTGAGAATTTTTATGATATCTATCCTCTTTATCGGGGACAATATAATTGTTTCTTTTGAATTCATGAAGCAAAATGAATTCATTACGACCAGCTCTTGTACCACTTAAAGTATGAGACCAAGCATTACCAGCCAAATTGGTCAATTGCTTTGATAATGAAAGAATTTGAGTAGAAAATGATATTTCTGCAGTGATTTTAGCATTAAAGTCATTTTCATTCAAAGCCATGAGAAATAAAGAAGCATCTTCAGAAAAACTTGGTGTTTGGTAATTAATTTCTAAAGCAGTATGTTTCTTGTGACAAACAACATCATACATTTCAGGTAAATCCCAAGATTGACATTTAGGAGTTAATGATTGACCCATTTCATTAGCAATGTCACATAATAATCTACCTTGAAAAATTTCACGAATTTGTAAACTGTTATTAAATCCACCACTTGAACGACCAAATCTATCAGGCCAGGTCTTTCTGTTACGACGACCCAAAGATGACCAAGTTGGAACTTTAAGGTCGTACATTCTATGAACCAAAACATCTAATGATATATTTTCCAACCTATGACCAATGAAAACATCAGGATCGGTAGACTTGATAAAAGCATTTAAACCATTTAACAAGACTTTCTCATTTGGCAATGTTTTCAAATTCATACCTTGTTTTTGACCCAATTGTTGCAAACCTGGTGGGAAATAGGTGGCTCCACCAACTGGTCTAGCTAATGTGAGAGATTCAGTAGGTTCTGTATTTTCATCAATTGGAGTATCTTGAGGAATATTACGATAAGTGGCAAGCGAAATAGCAGCAACTTCCTGTTTACTGTTTTTTGCATCCATGACAGTTTGGACAGAAATGGAAGTGACCGTTAAATTTGGTGCTGGAATGTTAACATTTGTAATTGGCTTTATAAGGCTTGGAGAGTCAACAGCAACCTCAACTTGACAATGAGTTGCATTTCTAAGACCATCGAAATCAGGAGACAGAATCTCTAACCAGCAGGGACCCATTATATTTCTTTGAAGAACAAATGATTCGAATAAGTTAGCATTGGTACCAAATATATGATTAAAAGTTTCACCTTTTAAGTCAGCTGGCATAATAAGATTTTTATTACGAGGAGTTTTATAGGGCATTAAAACTTTCAAATATTCAGTCTCTTTAGGAATACCTGGAAGCTCAAAAGCATATTTCATTTTTTCTGGTTTAGCTCTAAGTTTCTCTAAACCATATTGTTGCAAAAGCAATGGGGTGACTTCTTGATGTATATCCATTGGAGTAATTTTATCTTCAAGATCTTCACCAGCTTCAGTCATTCTATACTTTCTAGGTAAGAAAAATAATTCTCTATATAAACCATTAACTTGAACAACACCAGAAACACATTTACCTTCACGTGTCAAGACTTTACCAAAAAGAAGTAAAGAGCCATCGACTTCACAGTAATCGAGCCAGAACATTTTAAAGGAGTTGGGGTTTTCTGATTCGGATCCATTATCGACTATTCTTGATTCATCTAATTTTTCAGTATAATTATCAGCAGGTGCAAACGATCTGGCAGGAGAAGACGACAATGGTTGCCTAAGCTCTGGTTTTGGTATTTTTTCTTTGAATGAAGCCGCTTTGGATGAAGTGACACTTTGGTTATCGTGTTTGATTGATGCAGAAGCCCTTGGTCTTCTAAGCACAACTTCATCTTCAGAATCCGAATCCTCTTCGCTTTTAGGCGCAGCTTGTTGGATATTTTCCTTTTCTTCTACGGCTTCCGATTTGACTTCGGCCTTGATCGGAGAAGACGGTTGTTGATCCACGTTATCGATATCCATCGAAGAATCGATTTCTTCGAAGATATCTTCATTTTTCCTAGTTTTTGATTTTCTAGATGTGGAGAACGGATCAAGTGCCTTGGATGGCTTCTTAGTGGTTAATTTCTTGAAGCTGGTAGCAAAGGGATTGTTGGTTTTCTGTTTTTTGGCCCTGGGCTTGTTTACATCGAAGTCGTCAAGAATATCATCAAGGTTGACATCAATTTTTTTGGCATTTTGAGGTTTGGGGACACTGGACATTCTATTCATTGGTTGGAAAAAGTTATTGATTTGAGCAGTCTTCTTAACTGGTTTTTGATCTTTCGAATGTTTCTTCTTCTTGGATGATGATTCTTCTTCATCAGAATAATAATTCGGCCTCGTACTGTCATCCCATTCATCAGGCACCATTATCAACATACCCTTCACCGTCGTCATCAACAATGAAGTCATCGTTCATTAGCTGGTCTCGCTTGTGTTGTCTATATTGGCTTTCATCGAGTTCATCGTAGATTTCATTATCATCCTCATCTACTTCGTTATAATGAAGTAAACTAGTACCAGCTTTTCTAGCCTCACGAAGTTGTTTCAACTTATCACGCTTATTCACCCTTGACATGCTGATGCTAATCTTGAAGCGGGAAAGTCGATGATCATACAAGGAAGAAGGATAATATGAAAAGTCAGAAAAAGAATCAACCCGTGAGCTTCTGGATATTACACCAACGCGTCTCATTAGGAAAATCGTTAAAAAAAAAAAAAATACATAACAATCGCGTGTCTTGAGCTATTCAGAAACACGAACACGCACAACACAAAGACTTGGATGTCATCACTACAAGGAGATAGGTGGTAGATTGCAGTTCTACCGGTGCTTGTACTGTTTGTACTGGTAGTTGTGGTTGTACTGGTAGTTGTGGTTGTGGTGGTTGTGTTGGCAGAACACTATGGCACTGCGATTGTATGGATATCATTGAATGACTGAAAAATGAAAAATTATAAGTAATAGTGGGACATCAGCTTTGATTTGTCAAGATAGCGTCAGGCACCTCGGTGATCCCAGTCCATCACCTTTAACCCAACGCTTTAGCTGCAAACCATGCCAGTTATCACTAAGCCGGTTGAATTGGTTTCGGGCTGCGACCATACTAACACCGCAGCACACAATCCCACACAAACAAACCTTACTTACAACAAGTCCAACCAAAAGGTTTTTTAGCAGCAATGGCTAGTCCCTTGACTATGAGTAGCCGTCTCGTATTGATATGTCTTTGAAGGTTTCAATTGGCAGCAAAATCAGCCAGCAAAATTTGCGTCAGTCTTTTTTTTTTTGTTTTTTTGACTGAGGTTTGGGTTTTTGCCTTCTCGTATAAAAACTAAAGGAATGCCGAACTTCAAAGAAGTCAATCTCGAGGTAATTTAATACATATTGGCCCTGTATGTCGTTTGCTAACTATGATTTAGAGTCGCAGAAGCCTCTTAATAAAAGAAATGGCGATGGGGCTGGTGGAAATGCTGCAAAAGATACCTCCAGTTCACAAAGTCAGACTAATGCTCAAAATGAATTAGATAACATTATCAATAATACGTCGATACAATTACAACTATTTGGGAATTTAATATCTCAATTCGATGGTCAACGGAAATTGGTTGCTACTAGGCGGGATAGTTCACATCTCAGAGATAATTTAGACGAATTGAATAGAAAAATCACTGATTTAGGCAGAGCTATTCAAACGTTGGTTCAAAATTTATCTCATTTGGTGAACAAAAAGCTGACTAAGAAGTCGAGGAAAACCAGTGATGAAAGTCATGATGAGGAGTATGAAGAAGTCTCAGAGTTAAATATCACCAATCGACAAGTTGTCATTAAGGAAAGATTGGTTAATGAATTCAATGACTTGCATAAACGATTTCTGAATTCAATAAGACAGTATAACGAGAAGAAATTGGCTTTCCCCATTAAAACTGAAGCAGACGTGGCGATCAATGAGAATACTCCGCTAATACAGGACGACCCGCAACAACAACAGCAGCAGCAAATCCAAATTCAAGAACAGGAACAGGAGCAAGATCAAATCAATCAAACAGAACTACAGTACCATGTGCTACTTACAGAAGAGCGAAATCGAGAAATCGAACAGGTCAGTCAAGGTATCATGGAGGTGAATTCTATCTTTAAAGATTTAGGAGAATTGGTTCACCAGCAGGGTGAACAATTAGATACTGTGGAGGATAATATTTTCCAAATGAACGGTAATGTTAAACAAGCCTCTAATGAGTTACGTAAAGCAGACGACTATCAGAGATCGAAAGGGAAATGGAGTTGTATACTATTAGTTGCTTTATGCATAGTTGTTTTGATTGTTGTTCTTGCTGTAATTAGCTAATTCTTACGCTGTTTAAATAGATGATCCACTTCATTTCTACGTTACTTCTTCTACAGGGATACTTTAAATGAATGTTTAATTTAATGATACTCAAATTCGTAGAATAACTAAAACCTTGAAAAGAAATGAAATAAACCAATGAAACCCTAAATGAAAAACCTTTAACTAATCTAAACTAACCACATCAATATCTTCTGACATGTAGTCCCTAGTAGTGATTCTCAGTAAATCGAAATCACTATCAATGTCAGTCGTATCCGGAGTCGTCATCTCGTCGGTTTCACTCCCTTCATCAACCCCGTCAATGAAATTTCCCTCCTCATCAAAGTTCGAATACTCTCCATCCTGGTACTCCAGAGCATAAGCTGGAGTCTCGATTGGCTGAGTCTTGGATCTCTCTCTACAAAATTCTGCTCCTTTCTCCAAAAATTCTGCTGCAACTTCATACAACTTCTCTCGATTGTTAATAACAGCAACAGTTCCCCCTATGATGGCCCCCGTAGTCAAGGCTGCCTTGACGGAGAATGGTACAATAAATGGCATTTTGGTAGTTACCTTTCAATATTGTTTCGTGGAGTAGTTGTTTTTGCCCCTATCTGTCTTTTTTTTTTTTTTTTTTTTTGCCTTCTTTATGCGTATCTAATCTGCTGACTCATTGAATTCCGTTGTATATATACATATATATATGTATCTACATCTGTAATGTTCAATACCGTTCAGTAGCTTCTTTACATACATGACCCAGAACACAGTAATTGAGCGTCGGCTCGGTGTCTCTGAGAATTTCTTCCGGTCAAGAACCGCTAGTGGGTTCTATAGGAACTTCCAAGTGACTGCAACTTATTCTAAAAATTTGACCGAATTGAAGTTGCTTTATATGGCATTGAGGAAAACAATACTTGAATATCATATTCTCATCTGTAATGTTTTCAAAGATCAAGATGCCGGTTATTCGGTCTATAGACCGATTGCCAATGCCAAGTTAGGTGATTTAGTTGAGTTTAAAGGTGAATCTTTCGGGTTTGAAAAAGGTTTATTAACAGAGAACTTCATGAAATATGCTAATGATGAATACGTTTTCCCGCTATACGTGGAAAAACCCTTGTTCAAATTGATAGTCTTGGGAGATTATAGCGTATGTGCGTTATTTGAACATACAATTGCTGATGGTGTTGCTGGAAACTACTTCCATGAAGTCTTTTTGAAGAATTTAGCTCATATTGATGATCTTCAAGATTCTGACTCATTCGAAGAACAATTTGGTGTTTTACCTCTGGTAATCGGGATGGACTCGATAATATTCGATTATGCAAAGGATAAAGAGTTCATCAAGAATTCATTACCCCCTCCAATCGATGATTTCATGGAGGATATTGAGCTTGACTATTCTTTCGGCAAAGAAGACTTCTTTGAAAAGGTGATTCCCAAAGAGTTCCCCGATAGATGGCCAGGAATATCCCCTAGTACCTCGGATTTCTCAATAAGCTTTAAATTGATCAATATCAGTCCAGATCAATTGAAACTTTTATTGGCCAGATGTAAGAAGGAATCGGTTACTTTGTCTGCTTACATTGCCGTGATATTCTGTATGACTTTACAGTCAGTGGTTGGTGATAACCACTACACTGTGAATAAGACCGCTATCAACTTGAGAAGATTTATGGATCCCAAATTCACCTCGCCTGAATACCAATGCATTTTAACTGACCCCGACTATAAAATATTAGGAACTTTCGCTCATGTTGGAGTTGGCCAAAATTTACCTCCAATCAATGATTTTTCCTGGGAATTGACCAAATCGTTCAATACAAACTTGAAAAGCTTGCTTTCCAATAGAAGACTTCTCAATAACCAAAAGGCTTTTAAAGAGGTATATAGTGAATTAGATGATAATACTGATTTCTTCACGAAAAGTTTGGGTAAACCCAAAGTTGATCATACTAAATTTTCAAACTTGGGTTTAATCCGTTTCCCCCAACTTGCTAATAATTGGACAATCACCAATATGGTCTTTGCTCAGGACCTTTCTCCATCTGCTGCAGAATTCATGTTGAGCTCTATTTCAACTGCTCTTGGGGGAATGAACTTTGTTTTAAGTTATTTCGATCTTGGGCCACAGTCCAAACCCCTTGATTCTTTGATCACTGAATTGAAGCATAACATACTTCGTTTTGCTCTCGACTAGACTATATAATGCTTTTACTTAATATTTAATAACTAATCTCTAACTAATATATTAATCACTTAATTCTAAAAATTGCAGTAAAAAAATTCGACTGTTCCACGCAGAGAAAAATCAGATAAAAAGACTACGAGACAACAATGTTGTCCCCGATACAATCTCATCTAAATATATCACTGGATCTCCGCCCTTGATTCTCAATTCTTCTTTTCAAAGTATTGAACCTGGAAGCTTTTAAGCATCATTTTCATATAATAGCCTAAGTGCTTTGGGTTCGCTCTTGTGCATTAAGTTTAAATCAAATATCGTTTCCATTTTAATCAACCAAATCGAACATGACTCCTGAACAGGAATATGAAGATCAGTTCACGCTTCCGAGTCGTAACTTACGAAGTAGAAGTACTGGCTCTTGGATAGATCAAGATGAGGTTAGTGAAGTGAAAAGATTCAATGATTTTACCACCATTGACTGGTTTGAAGATGAACTTGATGTTCATCGACAAAGGCTTTTGAAACAAAAGACTATTCGAGGTAAAGCCACGTCTTTGAAAGTTAAACTAATATCATCTACCCAAACTTGGTTGGTTCTTGCATTAATGGGTATACTGATTGGTCTTATTGCCAGTTGTTTGAATATAATCACTGCATGGTTATCAAGTATTCGGATTGGTCATTGCTCAAATAATCTTTATTTGAATAAAACATTTTGTTGTTGGGGCCAAGATGATGAAAATTGCCCTGAATGGCAGCATTGGTCTAATTTTGGATTGTTCAATTATATTGCTTATGTTTTAATATCATTGGTTTTTGCATATTTGGCTGCTATTCTTGTTAAGTTATATGCTCCATTTGCAGCTGGTTCAGGTATATCAGAAATTAAATGTATCGTTTCCGGTTTTGTAATGAAAGGGTTCTTGGGCTGGTCAACTCTCTTAATTAAAAGTGTTGGATTACCCTTAGCTATCTCATCTGGATTAAGTCTTGGGAAAGAAGGTCCTAGTGTTCATTATGCAGTTTGCGTTGGTAATTCAATTGCTCGTACCTTTAGCTCTTATAGAAAATCTGCATCTAAAGCTAGAGAATTCTTGACTGCAACTTCTGCTGCTGGTGTAGCTGTTGCATTTGGTTCCCCAATGGGCGGTGTGCTATTTTCTATAGAAGAAATTTCGACAAATTTTCAATTATCTACAATTTGGAAGTCTTATGTTTGTTCTTTAATAGCAGTCACTACTTTAGCTACTATAAATCCTTTTAGAACTGGTCAATTGGTCATGTTCGAGGTGACTTACGATACCAATTGGCATTATTTTGAAATACCTCTCTATATTGTGTTAGGGGTATTCGGTGGTGTATACGGAATCTTGGTTTCAAAATTTAACAAAAGAGTGGTTGCCTTTAGGAAGAAATATTTCACTAATTTTGCAGTTCGTGAAGTTTTATTGTTAACGCTATTAACTGCTACAATAAGTTATTTTAATGAATATTTAAGATTGGATATGACTGAGTCAATGGAAATACTATTTCATGAATGTGAAGCTAATTTCAAGCATGAGCTTTGTGATGATCATTCAAACAAAATAAAACTCTTTACATCTTTATTATTAGCCACAGTCTTAAGAATGTTCTTTACAATAATTACATATGGGTGCAAAGTCCCCGCTGGTATCTTTGTTCCTTCGATGGCAGCAGGAGCAACATTTGGTAGAGCTCTTGGGATGATTGCTGATAAGATCTACGAGCAAAATAAGGATTCATCTATTTTTCTCACTTGTCCAACTGATGGTAGATGTATCATCCAGGGTACTTATGCTTTCTTGGGCGCCGCCGCTGCTTTAAGTGGTATCACCCATTTAACAGTAACTGTTGTTATTATCATGTTTGAGTTAACAGGTGCCTTACGTTATATAATCCCAACAATGATTGTGGTGGCTATTACAAAATCTATCAATGATAAATGGGGTGAAGGAGGAATTGCTGATCAAATGATCAAATTCAATGGTTTACCTCTCATTGATTCCAAGGAAGAGTTTATTTTTGGGACTACAGTTGCTAGTGCAATGTCAAGTGTCACAGTGGCTATCCCGTCAGGACAAAATGAACCTGTCTTATTGTCCCAAATCAAAGCGATACTCGAAAAAACAGGTTACAGAGGTTATCCCGTCATTTTATCCAACGACCAGCCTAAAATTGTGGGCTACGTTGTAAGATCAGATTTGGAGTATGTTCTAGCAAATAATGAAGGTCTTAATGAAGATACGCCTTGTGTATTTAACTCCAATGAATACTCGAGTGATATTATGAATATGTCATCTCTAGTGAATAAATCACCATTGACTATTCACTTGGATACAAAATTGGAATATGTCCTTGATATTTTCATCAAATTGGGACCAAGGCATATCCTAGTGGAAGATGCTGGTCTTCTTGTCGGTTCCATTACTAGAAAAGATATTCTTAGATATGAGTACACTCTACATGCAATCCTTCATTCAGCTGACAGAACAACTTCTGAAGAACACTTCGATGCTAAAGTTTGGCAATCAATGCTCTACTTTAGCGATTCATTCAGACGATTTTGGGGTAAGTTGATACATAACGACGAAACTCGATATTTATAGACTAGATCAATTTTATTAAAAAAATATGTATTATTTATAAATGCAATATTAGCTCATTCATCTTTCCACTTACCATGTTCCTTATAGTTACCATATAAGGTTCTGTAGTAAGATCTGCCAGCGGTGTCTAAAGAAAGATTTGCGATATGTAATTCTTTTCTTGATAAGACATCAAAAACACTATATATACCATTCAAAACCTCGATGTTGACCTTACTTTCAAAATTGAAATTCAACTGGAGGTAAATGTAATTAACTAGTATAATATGAACATGCAGTCTCAAATTCTTTTTGATTATAGCAGAAGCCGAACTCAAAGAATTCTCTGCAGCATCTTTCAAGCCCACAACTGATGAAGGCTCGTTCAAATTAACAAGAACACGGGAGAATGCTGATGCAGCCAGCAACGAAAGGCACAAATTGGTTTTTCTGTTAACCTTATAATATTTCAAAGATAACACTTCCAATAAATTAGTAAAGACTCTAATAAGGATATGGTGACGTGATGTAAGACGGAATCTATGGAATAACAAAATGTGAGATAAAACCTGAGTGAGTAATATATACATATCAATGATTGCAGATGAATCAACAGTATTCATCAACGAGGAAACATTGTTAATACAGGATAATGCAAGTTCTATTCCGTATTGATTGAATAGCCAAATCAGATCACTCAAGGTATCTTTCATGGACTTCAAGAAAAACATTGCAGCCTTAATATCTGTGCCTAAGATCACCTCAAAGTTGCTAGAAATGATGGATAAGGTATAGATGAATAAGTTCGAATGAGATCGTTGATGCTTCTTCGAGAGTTTAGTTATTAAAATACTCAATATTTGTGTGAGAGCACCACTATTTTCTAAGTCCATATCAACTTTTGCAGTTAGTAATACTTGCTTGAAAACTTCTTCAAAGACTTCATTGTCCTGAGAGATTCTGCTGTAAAACTCAGATAATGGTTTGATGAATCTTTCATCTTTCAATTCGTTGTATAGAGAGATATATAAAGTAGTAATGAAAACACTCCTTTTAAAGGATGGAACAGAAATTTTTGAAAGTAATTTGAATAAGCCGGCTTTTATCAGCGAATCCTTCGAAGAAGACAACCCATTTCCGATTTCTTTTATTAAAGTTGGAATCTCGGAAGATACCTCTTCCTTGGACGATAAAATGGTATAAAGGGAAGAAAGACACCAATGAATCATGTTTGAGTTTTGATCCACCAGCTTTGTTGACTTTTTCAAAATAGAAGCAATTGACGCAGTGAACCTACCAATCAATTGGCTCAATAAATTCTCGAAATGTTCGTGTTTGACTTCACTTGAGCTTGAAAGGATACAACGAGCCACTTCAAGCTCTGGAGTTATGACTTTAGGAGTAGACTTTGATGAAAAGTTCACCAAGAGTAAATCTATCGAGGAAAATAAATATTTTTCATGATCGGATGAGTTTATTTGATTCAAATGATTTAACCAAATGAGGTTCACAATCTCTGTAGTGACTTCCTTAGATACTGGTGAAGAAGTTGCGAAAATTTCAATTAGTTTTTCAAAATTGAGTTCAATAGAGGATGTACTGGATTGAATGGAAAGTATATTTCGAATAGCTTGTCTTGATGAAAGGTTTATGTCTTCTTTTGAAGAAGAGAGGTAGTGTTCTGTAATTACTTCCACTAATGCCTTTTTCATTTTTCTGTCGAAACATTGAACTGGAATAATCGAGGTAAGTTCTAAGATCTTGTTGATGTACTTATCATTAGATTTCATTTTCTTGTGACCATAAGAAATTAAAGCATTAGTTACGTTAGGCTGTTCGAAAAAAACATCAGCTTCAAATTTAAAATATGGAAGTAAAACTTTTTCCCAATCTAACTTTGACAATAGTATGTCTAAGATACTCTCAATTTGGTCATTATCGAAGAAAGTTATTGAACATCACCATCCATCTTTTCAAGATAACGTTGAACAATGTAGGGAAATCATCTGACTTATAAGATTGTAAATAAGAGACAAATTTATCCTTATAAGACTTCTGGTTCTTATCGTCACCTTGAAGTTCAATTACTCTTAGTAAACTATAATAAAAGAATATTGACTTAGAAGGTTGGCTTAATAACTCATCGAATTCTTTTGATTTAGGTTCTAGAACAAGGTCCCCATATAAGCATAATAAGTAGTATCTTGCCTCCCACAATTCAGAAGATTTACCATGGAAGAGCATCTTAGCTATCTATCAAAGTTTCTCTGAGTTGATCGACTTTTGATTGTGATGATGGTAATAGACCTTTGATGATAGAAATGATCAAAGGCACATACATTTGATCATTTGTTTCGAGAAACAGGGTAGCTATGGTCTTTAATTGATTTGAAGAAAAATCATTGATTTTTTTCGAAACTATATCGATGTAACGAGACGATTTCCATATTTGATTGGTTTTGATAGCTTCTGGCCAAACATTCTTGAAAAATTGACTGAATTCTCTTGATTTTAAAAATGCCTCTGATAAGTTTTCACCAATTAAGAAGGTCAAGTCTTTATTTTTGTTCGATTTTATTTTTTCAAAAATTTCACTGTAGTTTTCTAAAGCAAGTTCAGGCATCCAATTCAATTATGTATGATATCAATTTCCAATTGATTGGTTGGAGAGTTATTTCAGATTTGTAGATAGAGTCGAAAAAGCTATGTGATAATGCCCTATTAACTTTCGATAAGATTTTTAACAAGTTTTCAGACATTTTATTGAATTTTTTTGACTTCACTATAGAGGTGAAGACGTCTTCACATAGTTTCATATCTTTGGAAGACACTTCTTTTATTAAAATGGAGAAAAGAAGTTCGATCGAATCCTCTGAAAATTCTTTTGAGCGAGATGATACCGCAGATTCAATGTTTGATGTCAAAGTATTACGGATTTCTTCATCAAAAATGGTTTGTTTGATGATATTTTCAATGAGGTTTTTCGAATGTTCAACACTTTCAGTATTGAAGACACAATTCAAAAAGTTCAAAGCTAAAGGAAGACATTCATTGATGAATTTCGAAACGTTCTTCTTATTTGCTTTATAAGTGACTTGGACACGGGGGAGTTGGAATAATACATTGATGGACGAGGTGAACTGGTTTATTAAATCATTTGGTATGATCTTAGACTCGATGAGCCTATTTAAGACATTAAGGTATGCAGTTAATAAAAGAATCGATTGATTTTCATCAATTTCAATGTAAGTATCCTTCGTGAAAGTGTCAAGAGCCGTAAAACAAGCTTTTAAAAGAGAAACAGTATCTTCGGAATACTCATTTATCAACTTGAACATATTTATGACTGAATCAACCAATTTAAGCTTTCTAGAAACAATGTTTTTTGAAACATTTTCACTTTTGATTAAAGTTTTCCAAACTTTGTCAAGAAGAGCCCATACTTGAGGTTCTGTTTTCCAAACCTTGAATGTTTTATTGCTGTTATCATTAAGTCTATCACATAAAAGATCATATAAGAAGTGAATCTTATTGGGTAAATAAGTATTTAAATCACCAGAATATAACTTGTTTGCAGTTAAGATGATCTCACTTAAAGGAGTATCTTTTGATCGAAGGTATCGAGTGATACCTCCAGAAGTGTCCAAGGACTCCAGCATTTCTATTGAATTGTAAATGTAGAGACTTGTATCCCGGCTTGATAGGTATAAGTAGTTTAGCTCATCTTGAACTTTTTTCAAAAAAATGGACGCACACAAAATACCGATGCCATCGGTCTGAATCTACTGAACTGAATCTACTGAACTTAACCTACTGAGCTGAATGTACTGTGCAAAGCATGGCTTGCATGTAGGCTACCCTTGGCTCAGTCTATTGGCATAAGTTGCATGGTCATAGAACTTACAATGTTGATTTGAAAAAACTTATATATTAATGCTATAAAAAGTTAACCAAATTTAAATCAATAAGGTTTCAATCTTGTCTTTGATACCGTAGATTTGGTTCTTGATAGAAGAAGCATCGTTAGAGGTGACAGAAGCAGCAATAACTGGTCTGGAAACACCACAGGCTCTACCTAAAGCGGTTTTAGATGGAACGAAAACGTATGGAACGTTTTTATCTTCACACAATAAAGGTAAGTGAAGTAAGATTTCAATTGGTTCGGCATCAGCAGCCATGATGATGAATTCAGAAATACCTCTGTTCAAAGTTTTGGTGGCTTCATTAGCACCTTTTTTCAATTGTCTTAAATTTTGGGATTGTTGAACAACATCCAAAATTTGTTGAGTTAAACCAGAATCGGCTAATGGGAAGGCTTTTGGGTTTGGGGCAGACATTGTATCGTATTCTAAAGAGGCTCCTTGCAGTGTATAGCTCGCCAGTAAACGTATTGATGAACAAGATCAAAAAGAAGGTGGTACTAGTTTGCAATCTTCATTTGAAAAATTTCCCAGCGATGAGATGGATTTTTTTTTCTTCAAAGTTTGGTCACGTGCGTTGTTAGTGCTGACGTTTACGCCTGCGCGGTGGCACTAAGTACGTGAGCTCGGCGTACATCGCAGCACTAACATTTAAGGAATTCTCCGATTGAACGAAAAAACAACACCTTCTCAGTAAAATTAATTAGCGTCGAAAAGAAAGGCTCCTTTTTATCAATTCATCAATCTAACCCAATCTCATATAATTAATCACAAGATGTCTGATTTATGGTATGTATTTGCACTGGTTAATTGATCTAGGAAGTTGTTTGAACCGGGTTGAGGTCCTGGTGACCAGAATAAAGACGGAAAAAAAAAGGGTGATGAAACGGCGGCTGTACTGCAAGAGCAGATTTGGCGGGCCATGATTGGTAGATATGGCTTTCAAAGTGTAGAGGAAGTCTATCTGGGCCTTTTTTGGGGGAATTGATTCTGTTTGATGTATCAATTGAATGATGCATCATGCCCTGGCATCTAAGCAACTCATATTAAGTCAATTTCAGAAGAAAAGCTTTTTACTAACGGAAGTTAATCATATAGTCCAGTTTATGCTCCATTCTTTGGTTCTATTGGTTGTGCTGCTGCCATTATTTTCACCTGTTTTGGTGCTTCTTATGGTACTGCTAAATCTGGTGTTGGTATCTGTGCTACCTGTGTTTTAAGACCAGATTTATTAGTTAAAAACATTGTTCCAGTTATTATGGCGGGTATTATTGCCATTTATGGTTTAGTCGTTTCTGTTTTAATCTCTGATTCATTAGCTCAAAAACAAGCCTTATATACTGGGTTCATCCAATTAGGTGCCGGTTTGTCTGTCGGGTTATCTGGTTTGGCTGCTGGTTTTGCCATTGGTATTGTTGGTGACGCTGGTGTTAGAGGTACTGCTCAACAACCAAGATTATTCGTTGGTATGATTTTGATTTTGATTTTCGCTGAAGTTTTAGGTTTATATGGTTTAATTGTTGCTTTATTATTAAACTCTAAAGCTAAACAAGATGTCTCTTGTTAAGTTTCTTTTTGATAAGTTTATCAAAAAGCTTCTGGATTAGAAAATTTACTTATCTCAAAATCTTTAACCTTCACTTCTATTCTATCTTTTTATCACCCCCTTTACTTTCATTTTGTATAAGATGTCACATCTTATTCTGAATCTAAAAATATTTTACAAATATATAAATTAGGATCATTTTCCAACCAGCATGAATAGATTTATTGTATTCTATTCTCGGCTAAGTTGATTCCTTTTTTAAACATTTTTATTTTCCATTTACATGGCTATTGGAAGCTTATTGTATTTTGTTTCTTTATAAATCTAATTCTGTTCGTCTAGTCATTAAAATAAATAGAACATTTCATATCTTTCTTACATTACTATTAAGGTGTTACTTATATTAACTGTAGTATACAAATATTCATCACCGTTTTTATTTGCCAATGAATACTTTCCCAATCTTGGCCACAAGTTCATTTCTCAAACTTCTAGTTAATGATTTTGAATCAGTAGGTATTTCAATATGGGACTCTTTTAATAAAATTCTCCAATCATAACTTGATGTTTGCTTCTCATAGTTTTGAATTGAATACTTATATACTTCATCACCTTGGATCAATTCATCAACAGTGGCTTGGCTTTCGTAATTATCTATTAATTCAGTAATAATAATTAAATCAGGTAATTGAAACTTACCAATCTTCTTATTATGGAAAAATGGCAAAATTTGTGCTAATAATAATGGTATAAATTTTTTTGGTAAATGATTAAATCTGATTAAATGAACCAATTTAGATAAAACTTTCATTGGCGAAGTTGATTCGTCAATTTTTTCTAATGATTTGAAAAATTCAATAAGAACAGCATAAGGTGAAAGACATTGTCTATTAACCGGGTGAATCTCAAACTTTTCATCAACTTTATGTTCAACTATATTATTAATCAATTCATCTTTAACTGGTCTATTATTAATTAAACTATCTTGGAATAAACTATTCCAAACAAGGTCATGAACTTGAGACATTCCCTCACTTGATTCTTCAGATAGACTATCCGGGTCATAACATTGAACAAACATATTCAATGCTTCATAAATGTGACCATCTTTTAGCGATTTCTTACCATATTTTAAGTATAGTTTTTTAGCAGTCGATACCAAGTTTAACTTTGCACAAATAGTTAACCCCCATTCTAAGTCATCGTTTGTTTTAAAATCAAAATTTGGAAGAAAATCACTAATCACTTTCCGGTTATTTTTAGCCGATTCAACAGACAGTGAAATATCGGGGTTCATTAATATTCCTAAACCAGCTGGCACCAATGGATGGAAATTCAAGTTCTCATAAGCATTTTTGGTTAAAAGATATTCTGAGACCGTTCTCTTACTGAGAAGCTCGTTAGCAGTATGAGTATGAAACAATCCTTGATAGTAACTAGTTAAAACACCTTTCAACTCAAATAACCTTGAAACGTATGCCGCAGTAGCTTGGTCAAATATTGCAATAGTTTCTAAGACTTTCAAAAGATTGGCTTCCAAGATGTTTATAAATGCATGCTCAACCAATATTTCTTCATCATCTTCAAAATCGTCAACGAGACCCGCTGGCTTCTCCCTTATAGCAATATTATAATTTTCAATTGTGACCAGCTCATCATCCGGAGTATGATATAAGGATAATGCAAGAAATAACTCATACCAAGTAGATGTTAATGCTGAGAGGGTTTTGGTGAGACCGGTAATACCACAAACTAATTCGTATATTTGGTCCGCAATTAAGACATTTTCTGAACCTTTAATGTCTGCTTTGAAATTACTATAAGAATCTCTGAGTTCGGATGCTTTTAAGATCCATTCTCTGAATTGACCTTTTAATGAAAGTGATTGGTAGTTTCCTATGAGGGTTTGAAAATCTTGAATTATTGAGTAAAGACTTGGTTCAGTTTCCTCTAATTCTTCGAATTGGGAATTTTTAAGCACATCGGTTGCTTCATTAAAACAACCTCTGGTGATCAATTGAGCAAGATATGTATTCCAGAACTGAGCATGTAAATAAGGTTTGGGGCAATTTATCATGATCTCCTCTACTAATTCTTGGTCTGGTTTGCTATCGTATCTATTAACCCATTTGCACAATAACTCAGGTCTAAATCTAACGTCTTTACAGAAAATATTAGCATAGATACAATCAAGAATATTCAACAACAAGTGATATCTTTGATACTTTTCGGAATCGACTGACTCTGCTATATGCTTTAAGAACTCTTGGAAAAATTCAACCAATTTTAAGAATGCTTCACTCAATTTTTGATTTCTGTATTCTTTCAATGCATTACGCCCTATATCAGGAGAGTCACTAATAACTCCTATTGGTGGATAATCTTTTTCTTCTTCCAATGGCACTTTCGACACATTCACATCGCTTAACCCTTCAATGATCTTGTATAATGAGTTGACGTACATGGTATGAGCTTTTGAAAAATCATCATCCTCAGTCAAACTTTGTTTATATTCATTCAAGTTGAATTGAAAATCAAGAGGTTTGCTCGTCAGTATCCAATCTTTCAATTCAATATATGTACGTGGTTGTTTAGCAGTATCTCCACTCTCTGATCCTGATGATGAATTTTGAGATTCAGACATAGATTCTGTCTCTGATGAGGTGGTTTCCTCATCGGGGATCTCCAACATTTCGATGTCGTCGAACTTAGATTCTAAATCAACCATCTTTTTTCGAGCTTCCTTTAATCCTTACCAAACTGAACGTCTAATCCTTCCTTCTTCTACTTTTACCTCTGGTTTTTTGTCTTTTTTTTCATTGATGTTTTGATTTTTTTGGTTTTAGTAGTGTACAGGCTAATGAGCTTGAGTCGCAAAAAACTGCTTATTTGCAGCTTTAATACTTATATTCTTATTATACTCTTATACAAGGATCTATTTCTGTGAGAGAATTGCTATATTCTATGGGATAAGGCTTTTCGTATGGTCTCCAATGTTATACCATTGTCTTGTAAAGTTGAGAAAACTTTTGCAGATACGTTATTATTAGCATCGGTGTAAAACATTGTTAAAACTCTCTCTAATATCGTAAGATCGAGTATTTTAGTATTATCAGGGTATTTCTGATCTTCTGGAGCTTGGTTTATAGTCTTCCATTGTTGGAATCGGGACGTGATTCTATAGTCACTTAACACCTGACTTGTCCTGCTAATCATCTGCTCGACTTCACTATCCTCATGTTCGAAATTGAGTAAATACAATCCTCCACATGAAGTTCCAATCAATACCGAGAATTCCAGGCGTTTCTTGATGGCAGTTATGGATTCACCAATGTTAATCACTTTAGGTAAATTTGGTTTGGATGCCTTGAGACTTTCAGTAAATACTCCTATATTGCCCAAAGCATCGCCGTATATGACATATCTCAAGTGGCCAATA